>CANNZV010001202.1:0-173636 GCA_947561585.1 Caprella mutica | reverse complement strand
AGATATAATATATATATATATATAAAATATAAATAAAAAGAAAATAAATAAAAAAGTAGATAAAATATATGAATATAAATAAAATATAGTAGATAAAATAAAAGAAAACTAGATTATGTGCACTCGGTAGAGCGCATACCTTCGCCTCCGCTTTGACCCGTCTCTCCCAAAATTAAGGAAACTGCTAACTGGATAGTTTCATGCAATATGGTACAATACTTTTTTAATTATAAATGACCTTGACCTTGACCTTTGACCGGATTGCTTCCAAAATTCTACCAGATCGTTCCTGGTCATTGACCAATTATACCACCAAATTTCAGACAATTTGGTTGAATACTTTTTGAGTTACAAATGGCCTTGACCTTGATCTTTGGCCTTTGACCCGATCACTCCCAAAATCTATCAAAATGGTTCCTGCATATTGACCAATCGTTCCACCAAGTTTCATACAATATGGTTCAGTACTTTTTGAGATATAAATGACCGTGACCTTGACCTTTTACCGGGTCACTCCCAAAAGACTAGCAGCAGGTCACTGGACATAGACCAATCGTTTCACCAAATTTCAGGCAATTTGGTTGAACACTTTTTCAGTTAAGCGAATAACAAGATGATAAATAAATGAATAAATTCCGATGAAAATATAACCTTCCGCAAGATGGCGAAGGTAATAAATATAAAATAGTGGATAAAATATAAGAAAACAAATATAGTCGTAGAATAAAAAAGAAAATAATTATAATCGTAGGATAAATGTTAATTCCATTCACTGATAATTTAAAAATGTAATATATGTGTAATGCATAGAAAGAAATGCCTACAATTAATTAAATAAATATAATTTAAATACATTGAATTAACTAAAAAAGGATTAAAGAAGACTTAATCGATTTAGCCCATTAGTAGTCAACGAAGTTGCCATTTATGTAACAATTAGAACAATAATAAGATGATGTTACCGACAGATTAGAGTAGTGGTGAGGTAGGCCATAGGAGATAAAGAGGGGTACTGTGTTGATGTACTATCAGAGAAAAGAGTCACTGTGTTGATGTACTATCAGAGAAAAGAGTCACTGTGATGATGTACTATCAGAGAAAAGAGTCACTGTGTTGATGTACTATCAGAGAAAAGAGTCACTGTGTTGATGTACTATCAGAGAAAAGAGTCACTGTGATGATGTACTATCAGAGAAAAGAGTCACTGTGATGATGTACTATCAGAGAAAAGAGTCACTGTGATGATGTACTATCAGAGAAAAGAGTCACTGTGATGATGTACTATCAGAGAAAAGAGTCACTGTGATGATGTACTATCAGAGAAAAGAGTCACTGTGTTGATGTACTATCAGAGAAAAGAGTCACTGTGATGATGTACTATCAGAGAAAAGAGTCACTGTGATGATGTACTATCAGAGAAAAGAGTCACTGTGATGATGTACTATCAGAGAAAAGAGTCACTGTGATGATGTACTATCAGAGAAAAGAGTCACTGTGATGATGTACTATCAGAGGAAAGAGTCACTGTGATGATGTACTATCAGAGATAAGAGTCACTGTGATGATGTACTATCAGAGAAAAGAGTCACTGTGATGATGTACTATCAGAGAAAAGAGTCACTGTGATGATGTACTATTAGAGAAAAGAGTCACTGTGATGATGTACTATCAGAGGAAAGAGTCACTGTGATGATGTACTATCAGAGAAAAGAGTCACTGTGATGATGTACTATCAGAGAAAAGAGTCACTGTGATGATGTACTATCAGAGAAAAGAGTCACTGTGATGATGTACTATCAGAGAAAAGAGTCACTGTGATGATGTACTATCAGAGAAAAGAGTCACTGTGATGATGTACTATCAGAGGAAAGAGTCACTGTGATGATGTACTATCAGAGAAAAGAGTCACTGTGATGATGTACTATCAGAGAAAAGAGTCACTGTGATGATGTACTATTAGAGAAAAGAGTCACTGTGATGATGTACTATCAGAGGAAAGAGTCACTGTGATGATGTACTATCAGAGAAAAGAGTCACTGTGATGATGTACTATCAGAGGAAAGAGTCACTGTGATGATGTACTATCAGAGAAAAGAGTCACTGTGATGATGTACTATCAGAGAAAAGAGTCACTGTGATGATGTACTATTAGAGAAAAGAGTCACTGTGATGATGTACTATCAGAGGAAAGAGTCACTGTGATGATGTACTATCAGAGAAAAGAGTCACTGTGATGATGTACTATCAGAGGAAAGAGTCACTGTGATGATGTACTATCAGAGAAAAGAGTCACTGTGATGATGTACTATCAGAGAAAAGAGTCACTGTGATGATGTACTATCAGAGAAAAGAGTCACTGTTATGATGTACTATTAGAGAAAAGAGTCACTGTGATGATGTACTGTCAGAGAAAAGAGTCACTGTGATGATGTACTATCAGAGAAAAGAGTCACTGTGATGATGTACTATCAGAGAAAAGAGTCACTGTGATGATGTACTATCAGAGGAAAGAGTCACTGTGATGATGTACTATCAGAGAAAAGAGTCACTGTGATGATGTACTATCAGAGAAAAGAGTCACTGTGATGATGTACTATCAGAGAAAAGAGTCACTGTGATGATGTACTATCAGAGAAAAGAGTCACTGTGATGATGTACTATCAGAGAAAAGAGTCACTGTGATGATGTACTATCAGGGAAAAGAGTCACTGTGATGATGTACTATCAGAGAAAAGAGTCACTGTGATGATGTACTATCAGAGAAAAGAGTCACTGTGATGATGTACTATCAGAGAAAAGAGTCACTGTGATGATGTACTATCAGAGAAAAGAGTCACTGTGATGATGTACTATCAGAGAAAAGAGTCACTGTGATGATGTACTATCAGAGAAAAGAGTCACTGTGATGATGTACTACCAGAGAAAAGAGTCACTGTGTTGATGTACTATCAGAGAAAAGAGTCATTGTGATGATGTACTATCAGAGAAAAGAGTCACTGTGATGATGTACTATCAGAGAAAAGAGTCACTGTGATGATGTACTATCAGAGAAAAGAGTCACTGTGATGATGTACTATCAGAGAAAAGAGTCACTGTGATGATGTACTACCAGAGAAAAGAGTCACTGTGTTGATGTACTATCAGAGAAAAGAGTCATTGTGATGATGTACTATCAGAGAAAAGAGTCACTGTGATGATGTACTATCAGAGAAAAGAGTCACTGTGATGATGTACTACCAGAGAAAAGAGTCACTGTGTTGATGTACTATCAGAGAAAAGAGTCATTGTGATGATGTACTATCAGAGAAAAGAGTCACTGTGATGATGTACTATCAGAGAAAAGAGTCACTGTGATGATGTACTATCAGAGAAAAGAGTCACTGTGATGATGTACTATCAGAGAAAAGAGTCACTGTGATGATGTACTATCAGAGAAAAGAGTCACTGTGATGATGTACTACCAGAGAAAAGAGTCACTGTGTTGATGTACTATCAGAGAAAAGAGTCATTGTGATGATGTACTATCAGAGAAAAGAGTCACTGTGATGATGTACTATCAGAGAAAAGAGTCACTGTGATGATGTACTATCAGAGAAAAGAGTCATTGTGATGATGTACTATCAGAGAAAAGAGTCACTGTGATGATGTACTATCAGAGAAAAGAGTCACTGTGATGATGTACTATCAGAGAAAAGAGTCACTGTGATGATGTACTATCAGAGAAAAGAGTCACTGTGTTGATGTACTATCAGAGAAAAGAGTCATTGTGATGATGTACTATCAGAGAAAAGAGTCACTGTGATGATGTACTATCAGAGAAAAGAGTCATTGTGATGATGTACTATCAGAGAAAAGAGTCACTGTGATGATGTACTATCAGAGAAAAGAGTCACTGTGATGATGTACTATCAGAGAAAAGAGTCACTGTGATGATGTACTATCAGAGAAAAGAGTCACTGTGATGATGTACTATCAGAGAAAAGAGTCATTGTGATGATGTACTATTAGAGAAAAGAGTCTATGGAAGCTACCTTAACTATTTAACATTAGAAATATTCAATTGATTAGCAAATCAATTGTTCGTACAAAAAAATGTAATATGAAACTTTGTAATTTCCGTTACAGGCATAATTTTGCACTTCAAAAAGGAATAAACTATTCATAGATGCAAAAATATGAAAGACTAATAGCTCGAAAATAAATACGTAGAGAATTGACAAATTAAGTTTGACAAATATGAAAGACTAATAGCTATAAGGTAATTAGACAGGGAATTGACATACTATATGTTTGACAAATAGGAACATTTGCTTCTTATTTGGTTTCTTGATGACTCATCATTCTCCCCGCTATATATTACCCAGATCTGTTGGGTCTAAATCAGTAGCTTCTGAACGTCTATAATAAACCATCAAAACTGCAACTTCTCTCCACCATGAAGATAACAGTCACCTTCCTGGTAGTCGCTATGACTATTTTCTGCCTTACGGACTTCACTGTCGGTGCCTCAGTAGCGAACTTGGAGGGAAATGTTCGTGCTGACGCAGGATTGTTCGCCAGGAGTCTGGAAAACGACGGAAACAAGATGGAGATGAGAGCAGAGGGAGCTGACGAACTGGAGACGAGGTGTGTCTCATGCCCCAAACCCCCCTCTGGTTAGAACTCGAATGTTAACAGGCTTCAATATTTAGTAAATGATAGCAGCGATGTTTATGGGAAATTTTTTTAGATAATAAATAACTGTTGCATAATATGTATTCGAATATTGAATTATTTTAGAAGTGGTTATTGTGGGAGACGGGACAAAACTGTAAATTGATTATGCTTAATTATATTCTGCACTGATAACATGTGTTTTATTCACAATACGACGCTTTTTCATGTGGGTTCTTGTTCCACTTCGACTTCGTACAAGAAACCGAAACATGTTTTGAACATGTTTGGACCTGTTTGAACGTGATTCAACATTCAAGTGACCGAAACATGTTTTGAACATGTTTGGACCTGTTTGAACGTGATTCAACATACAAGTGCAACTCTGTAGATGTATATTCTTTCCAAGTGATGACCCCAAATAAAATATTAAAAGAGAAAAAAACTTCACACCAAAAAACTATAAATAAATGGATATAGGACTGTATGTATAGCTCAGAAACAGAATTCGCATACGTATTTCAAACATTTACATTACATATTTTCTACATTACATTTCTCCAATTACAATAATTCTTAGAATGAAATGGATTTCAGTTTTTATATCAGCGTGATCACGCAGCATGTCATGCAAAAATCGGGTTCACACGATCATGCCTTATGATAGGCAGCACTCGCCCGTGAGTAGCGCCGCGGAGAGCTCTCTCTCTCTCTCTCTCTCTCTCAGGAACTTGGCACAGCTGATCACTCTGACTCTACAGTAGGATCATCTCAATGGTGTCCGGGTCTTTCACAGAATAGCGGCGCAAAATATTTATTAATATATTTACATTAAATGTGTATCATAGATGCTAAGTTAATAGAATTAAATGTAAATTAAATCATTCAAATTTATGAATGATAATGATAACTGATATGATAACCAATATAATAATAATGATAACCAATATAATAATAATGATAACCAATTTGATAATGATAACCAAAATGATAATGATAACCAAAATGATAATGATGACCAATGTGATAATGATAACCGATACGAATTATAGATACAGGTAATTCCTATCAAATATTTTGCCTTTAATAAAATAATAAATGATGATATTAAATATAAATATAATAATGAATATTTTGCGCCGCTTTTCTGGGAAGGACCCAAAAGTCCTAACAAATGGAATTTCTTATAAACTCAAACGTAAACTGTGATAAGCTGTTGCTGAAAAATGTGGTAAAAAAGGACCAATTTTGTACTTTTGACACAAATGCGAGATCAAAAGTACCAAATCTGGTACAATAGTAACAGGTTCAGCAATTCTGACCAAGCTCACAGTGACCTATCATGCATGCATGATAGTGCGAACCGGGCTCTATCAGACTGTTTAAATAAGTAATACCTGTATACCTAATGGTTTTAAAAACTTAGATTTAAATGATCGAACATACTTCAGTCTGAGAATTTTTATAGGTAGCATAGATAATTTATGTATTTCTTTCCCCATCCTTCATATTACCATTGATTATTTCATATATTTACATAAACTAAAAACAGATATAAATGCGAACTTGATATTGATAGAGAAATCGCTTCAGTGTAAAACCAGGGTATGTGCTTGATTACTATTGCCTATACGGGGTAATACGGTCTTTTCACTACTATTTATTTATGCAAGTTTATGCAAGTGTGCTCAAATCACTTCGCGAGAGCAAGTTTTCCAGTTGTCTGTTCACACGTATACTTTGTGCTCGCACTTCTGAGTGTCTGTCACTCAGTTACCTGTGGTTCAGATCCAGTACATTGTGCAACAACTTACCATAGCCAATTAATTTACTAAGTGTAAGTATATCCTTTCGTAGATAGGATATTGATTTAATTAAATTTGGTGGGGGTCGTCAAATGGGTAGATCTTACTTATCTGGTTGCTAACTTTTTTTAACCTACCATTCCTAATACGAATCAAAGCTACTAAACTATTTAAGCGGCACCCTATATTAGGCTATATATATATATATTGCTGTGTATGCCAGACGGGAAAAGTGCGTTCCGAGAGCCACGAATACACACCATGACTTGCATCGATAACTTTGCACATTTAAGAATTTATCGTGATTTTAATCCAGGGATGAAATTCCCCTGTGTCCGTGTAAACGCCCCTTCAGGCACCGCCTCTGCGTCACCTGCTGGCACTACTTCTGTTTGTAAGACTTGCTACTTTGATACCTATGTATCGCGCAATCTGCCGATTTTGCACAATCTCAACAATGCGCTGCGCATTTTTAGGATCTTGAAAATGAGCGACTATCTCGAGATTGTCGCACATTTTCAAGATCCTAAAAGCGCGCATCTTATTATCGCATTTAATTTAATGGAAAACTTTTCTTTCAAAAAACAATATTCTCACATTATAAAAATCAAAGGAAAACAAATGAGGTTAATTCCAAACGTTTTGGTAGAATGTTTGATAACTCAGTAAGATTAATAAACCAGTTTTGTTCAAGTTTTCTCTAAGTAACTAACTCAAGCTTAATTACCAAGTTATTATATCATATTTAGATGAAATGGACCAATTTAATACATAAATAATTGATTATCTACTCCATCACTGTTGGTTCTGTTTCATACTCTTTACCTGCCTTGCACAATCTCAAGATTTACGCGCATTTTCAATGATCCTAGAAACGAGCAGCGCATTCTCGAAATTGTGCAAATCAGCAAATAACGCGTAACATACACACACTCGATGAAGCCCATAGCCATCACATCGAGTACGTCATCCAAATGCGTTCTCGGCCTACTCACGATCAATTTTTTCGTTAATATTTGATGTAAACTTTCTGACGTCATTGAATTGATGGAAATACTGACCGTGTGTGTGGGTCATTGGTATCCATTCATTGATTCGAGAACCATTGATATTTCATTGATGGGTAATCAATAAAATTGAGCGTGAGTGGACAAAGCTACAATAGATTGATCACTAATTTAGTGTTTTCCCGACAATGAGAGAATTTCCCGTGAATCTGAATTAGTGTGATACTGAGAGTCGTATTTGGAGAATCCAAATGAGTATTAATTGACAGTAAATCATTGACGATAATAAGATGATATTAATTTATTGACGTAAAAATGAATCGTCTATTGGCGCCTTAAGGATGGAAACAGTTTCCATGTTTTGCGAAACGAGATTTAGGTAAGAAAACTGTAAGAAAAGAGTCACTGTGATGTTGTACTATCAGAGAAAAGAGTTACTGTGATGATGTACTATCAGAGAAAAGAGTCACTGTGATGATGTACTATCAGAGAAAAGAGTCACTGTGATGATGTACTATCAGAGAAAAGAGTCACTGTGATGATGTACTATCAGAGAAAAGAATCACTGTGATGATGTACTATCAGAGAAAAGAGTCACTGTGATGATGTACTATCAGAGAAAAGAGTCACTGTGATGATGTACTATCAGAGAAAAGAGTCACTGTGATGATGTACTATCAGAGAAAAGAGTCACTGTGATGATGTACTATCAGAGAAAAGAGT
Source organism: Caprella mutica (assembly GCA_947561585.1). Taxonomy (NCBI): domain Eukaryota; kingdom Metazoa; phylum Arthropoda; class Malacostraca; order Amphipoda; family Caprellidae; genus Caprella; species Caprella mutica. The sequence continues at coordinate 165,448 of CANNZV010001202.1, read as the reverse complement.
CACTGTGATGATGTACTATCAGAGAAAAGAGTCGCTGTGATGATGTACTATCAGAGAAAAGAGTCACTGTGATGATGTACTATCAGAGAAAAGAGTCACTGTGATGATGTACTATCAGAGAAAAGAGTCACTGTGATGATGTACTATCAGAGAAAAGAGTCGCTTTTAATTTAACAATTTCCAGTTTTCTAATTTCCTTTTATATTTCCGTTTACTCAGAAATATTTTGAAATACATACAAGCATTATATTTAGTAAAGCTCCTTCTTGGATCTGTGCAATTAGTAAAAATAATCCACTTTTCTTCTTTTCTTCGAATTTATATAACTCAGATACCGTATACATAGTTATTTTTTTCTTGCTTCTGGAACAGCTGATTTTAAATTTGAAACTGATGAAATGTACAAAAGATCAGAATATCTATTATACATGACCCTAAAGTTTAATTTTAGTCAAAGAGATGACTTAACTAATCTTTTCCCATACATTTACTTTCCAGTCAGGTAAATTAAAGTAAATGCAAGCTATGGAGAATTTAATACAAAATCAAATATTGAAACTTAAATATCGACTAGAAATCTTGAGATTCAGAAGATATTTAATATGTAAATTACCTAGAAAAATCCCTTTACATAGTTTTTAAACTAAGTTATATAGTTTTACTAACTTTTATAGACTTTGTAGATTGATTTTTCGTGTTTTTTTTATTCGTTAAATTACAGAAAGTTTTTGCAGGCTGACGTGAATTAAGCTAAATCTAAATGTATGCTAACACTTTAAATAAATATCATTTGCTTTTAATTTCAAGAAAAGGCACAAACATGAAGCGAAGTGATTAATAAAATATAGAAAATTCTACATACACTTTCTTAAATATCGCATCTAGAAGAAAATTTGATTTGAAAGTTATTAAATTATTTGATTAAATAGATCACTGTTGCTTTTTTTCATTTTTGCAATCTCTATACCATGTAATAGCTATTTATTAGAAATATATTTTCGAGAGAATGAAATAGCTATAAAATTTACAAAATCCACTTAATCAGTCATAAATGTGTTTCTAGGAGATGATCACTGTTGTTAAGGGCGAAACTATTGTGATTATTAGCGTAATAGTGACCTCTATCGGGAGAATGCAAACTTTGTAAAATCTTCCGAGAAATCATCTTCTTGATATTTTCGAGCTTCTCCCTATCGGCGGGATCGATTTTAACCGAATACGGACCATTTTGGTCCAAAGGGGTTCCGCTATCGGAGGGCGTTGCTTCCTCGCGCTTCAGAATCCCTCTTGGTAGGTTGAAAGAGTTGGCTAATGGATACATAGTGTCAGCCATGTTGGGGGGAGAAGAATTGGGAGAAGACAGAGTAAGCGTTAGGTACGAGTCTAGTGAAGAGTCCATCACAGAGTGGAAAGAGTACTTGGAGTTCTCTTGCGGGGTGCTGGTATTCGCAGTGAGGAAAGTGTCATTGGAAGATATCGAGGTGAGTTTGGGCGAGATTATATCCAGCGTTGACGGAACTCTACGAGTCTGTTTGGGGTAGCTCATGTAATTTCCGTTAGGTGTTTTGAAATAAGTATCCAGGTCATACTGACTAGAAAACCGCAAGTGGTCGTCATCATCCTGGTGTATCAATGACGGTAAATCGGAAGCGGTGTAACGACGTATATGCTCCCACTTGAATTCATCGGAGTGGTTAGTTTGTTGCAGAGAAGGAGGGGCGGTGTTCGTGACGGGTGCCAGCACGCACGATACCACTGGCAATGTGCTCTGGAGAAGGTATGGAGTAAAGCAGTTAACACTCTGACAGTTAAAGGTGCTGGGGCACCGATTCTGCCGGGAGTTCATCTTAGGGGGAGCCAAGGGGGTTCTATTTGGGGTGGATGATGATGGAGAAGGAGTTGGGTAGAGTGTCTCTGTGCCGTAAGTGTCCCCCAGGGTAGACACTTCCATCAAGTCTGGTCTTGTTGGGACGCTCTTCGAGAATTTCCTGTAAATAAAAGTTGATTACTTTTAACAGTTAAATATATTTACTCGAACATTATTACAATCTATTTAAAACTGGGGTTCGATAATTCACACAAACAAAAGTTTTTCCAACCTTTGAACTTTTAAACATATGAAATTTATTATTATTATCTGGTTCGGCTACAATCGCGTGATGATATCATCTAAATCAAACTCTAATGTGCTATCAATAGCCCTTTACAATATACCGACTTTTTGGATACCAGCTAGTGCTTAAGATTGACCCTTGACCTTTTACAACTTACACTTGTACAGGTAACTCTCGATTTATTTCCTGGAATGGGATTGGATATATAGAGATGCCATATTTTGTTTAAAAGAAAATGTGAACCTGTTTTATTAGGGGAAACTTTACGCTGCATACGAATAATTATCCTAGCATCCAATAGTAGATGGGTTTATAAACGAAACTTTCCAATCAAATAAATTGTGTTTAAATCGGATAACATCATTAACCGTTGTAAAATGATATGTAATATTAGGAATTTTGACATGTTTTTAACATGAGATTTAAGCGGAAAATTCGTTCTCTGGATACTTTCGGTCTGAGTTGAATAAAAACCTACCAGTTAGATATTTAGGGGACGTGTCGCCCCCGAACCCCCCTGCCAGGTTATATCAATCATGAAGTTTGCAGTACAACAAACTAGCGGATACAACAAACTACTTAACAGCAATTTATGTTGAGAGGCCGTTTATCATTCCGGCGGGACCGAAATTTCCGGCCACCGTTATTTTCATAGTTCTATACAAATAAAAAGTGTATCCGTAAAATTTTTCACTGTTTATTAATTTCAAACTTCCAATAATAAACGTTACTAATTTAGTAATTAATGAATAGTAATTAATAAAAATAATATGAAATTAGAAAACTATCATTTGAGAAATTAGCATAATGAGGAGTCAGTTTTTTTGATTACATCAACTATTTCCTTGAACTCATATTGGTTGTCCTATTGGCCCATATATCTAACCAACACCCACTTTCCAGATACAGAGTAGGTAGCAGATGAAAGGACAGCATTTGCTTACGAAATGTCCTTTTGATTTTTAACAAGGAATGTTGCAGAATACACGACAAACGCGAAGGGTGGATCTATCGAGAGAGAGATAAATTGAGAATTACAAGTACCTATCTCCTCAGTTACAAGCAATAGTCTCGCAATATCCCTTTACAATGTACCTAACTCCTCAGTTACAAGCAATAGTCTCGCAATATCCCTTTACAATGTACCTATCTCCTCAGTTACAGGCGATAGTCTCGCAATATCCTTTTACAATGTACCTAACTCCTCAGATACAAGCAATAGTCTCGCAATATCCCTTTACAATGTACCTAACTCCTCAGATACAAGCAATAGTCTCGCAATATCCCTTTACAATGTACCTAACTCCTCAGATACAAGCAATAGTCTCGCAATATCCCTTTACAATGTACCTAACTCCTCAGATACAAGCAATAGTCTCGCTTGTTTCAAATGTCACTCACTCACACAATACTCACTATTGATTATAGATAATGTTGTACAGTATCCCATGCATTATAAATTAACCCAATTGATTTAACTATAAATGTTAAAGAAGTACAATGTTACTTTGGGGTACTGTCAATCATTTTCAACATTTTAAAAAGTTAGGTACTAAATATCGTTAGTAATTATACGTACGATTTAAACTGTAATTATGATGTCAAGATATGACGTCATGAGTGAGCTATCATATGCTTTAATTTCATTTTAAATAGTATTTAATATGTGTGGTTATACTGTTTTTATCATAATCATTATTAATAATTTGTTTTTTATCGGAAATAAAACCATTTTTTGTATAATTTTATTGCATAAAAATAGATGTAGCCTCATAAAAAATTCAGAAGATAAATGTGTTTGAAGAATTAATTTAAATGTTCAAATTGATGACCATTATAGTCCAGACAAAGATGATAACTAGGGTTGTGCCAATATGCTCTTAAAATCATAGATCCTGAAAATATTATAGACGTAGAGTATTAAACAGTATTCAATCGTTCTAAACCAGTGCTATAAGGTATTCGATACCATTTCATTTCGTTTCGTCTGTGATATTCTTAGTTCTGTGATTTTAAGAGCATATTGTCACAACCCTGCTGATAACGAGCCTTCAGGGATTCGCAGACGTCACGGAACAGGCAATGGGAAAATGGCTACGTATTCTTTTTCAATTTCAAAGCATCCATTGTTCTTGGTTGGTGTGACGTACTTTGTCTTTGATATACCAACAAAAAGAGGTTTGGGGTCAATGGGTTCCTCATATCCCAATGGGCTGTTCCATGACTTTTGGGAATTACTTGGTCCGCGTTATCAGCTTTGTCTGGACTATAATGGTCATCTATTTGAACATTTAATGTAACTCTTCGATCTCAGTTGTTTTCTAAATTTTATTCATTTCAATCAGTGTTCTTAAATAAATTTTATCTCGTCATTAGATATGTGTTCACATTTTTGATTCACCTTTAAAGGGATAGTAAAATCAAAACCAAACAATCGCCAAATTGGTTTTAAATCGATTCAGAATATTTGATTATGTAATATTTGAATGCTCATTTATTTTTAGAATGTTCATATAAAAGGTATAAGACAAAATTAGCGACACCAGCATTACCAATCATTAGTATGTACGTGAGTATGTTTGTTGTTTTCATAATAATTTATGTATGCAGTAATCAACCTTTATTTGCGTCAAAATGGTGAAAAGATTATGTGAATTCGTAGACAAGAAGGCATAGTTTTAGAAATAAAGCCATCTCTTCACTTGATCTAGAATCAAGGTAGAAACTTAATTCAGTTGGTTTGTTTACAAAATGGCGCCACTGATTGTAGCGCCATCTACCGTTAGCATTTGCTAGGAAATTAATTATATATAATATGATATATTTCCATTATTAGATTTTATTGAACATTGCAATGTCACACGATATTCTTTATTCTTACAAAGCAATCGTTTGACAATAAAATTGTTAAAACAAAAAATGACGGTACTGCCCCTTTAAGTTATATTTCTTTACGATTAGTCTAATAATTTGCTTTTACAAACTGTACCAGGGAAAAAGTTATGGTAGCCCCATAAAAGTTTAAGAGGGAATTCCTCTTAATCTTCTATGACCCCACCATAAATTTCCCCTCTCAATCTTCTATGGCCCTATCATAACTTTCCATTCTTAATCTTCTATGGCCCCACCCTATCTTTCCCCTCTCAATCTTCTACGTCCCCACCATAACTTCCCCTCTCATCTATGGCCACACCATAAATTTCCCCTCTCAATCTTCTATGGCCCCACCATAAATTTTCCCTCTCAATCTTCTATGGCCCTATCATAACTTTCCATTCCTAATCTTCTATGGCCCCACCATAAATTTCCCCCCTTAATCTTCTATGGCCCCACCATAACTCTCTATCTATGTATAGTACATACACTCATACTCATGCATTCTAAAACGTTACTTCGCATCTTTTTCACTATGTTTCAATATCATCAATTACTATGTTTTATTTAGATAGTTTTATATCCATTAATAACGAGAATTAAAGTCATATTTCTACTACTACAGTAGATGCTCTTCACCCTTTGAGAATTTAAAATAATATTCAGGATTAGATTCCAGTACATAGGTTTTTTTTTAAAAGGCCCCCTGCCAGAAGAAGCAAACCTTCTTCAAATAATAAAACAATAGTACATAGGTATCTCCTAAGTAATATGGACTTACTCTAAATTGACGTATAAAGTATATTCATAATTAGACTATTGCCAATTCACCATTCCAGATACTCAAGTTCAGTTCGAAACCCATAAAATTGTTCTAAAATGGAAGGAAAAAAGTATTTTGATTTTACTAAATTATTCTTTTCTCTCGAATCTAAAAACTATGAATTTTTAAATATTACCATTAGTGTAACTGTAACCTTGGTACTGCCACAAATTATTTTAATTTATTTTTAAAACATCAAAAACATCGGAGAGACAGAAAGTTCTCGTAGGCCCGCTTCACACTTGCGTTCTGTAACACCGCGGAATTTTTATGGCTGAAGGAAGAAATTAATGCGATTTTTCCTTAAGCGATAAAAAAAAACGCAAGAAAATATTTTTTCCACGGTGTTAAAAAACGCAAACTTGAAGCGGACCTTACTATAGTTTATATTTTCCACTCACTTTGCTATAGTGTGAGCTAGACAAGATATTATAGTGGTGAGGGCAGCGAGGACCAGTATGGACCCTATGACCATAGTGGGCCAGTGGGTCCTGGTGGTCCCATCCGACAGGGGTGGTTCAATCACCCGGGGGGACTGACACAGGCATTCAGCATTGCTAGCGCAGTGCCTGCAAGGAAGGAATAAATAAATCTTTATTATATTTTGTGAACAGAACAAATAACAATTTTTTAAATATTCTTAATGTATCTTTGACCTATTAAGAACCATTGACTAAGTACTGTGAGTGCCTAATTGTGTCAAAATAACTTTCAATTTGGCCTCTAGATACTTATTTTATCCTATCAAATCATAAATAATGAAACAATTTGAAGTCAATTCAACATTCATAGGGTAGTCCCAACAGATTTACCGTTAGTTTCAGGATTGTTATTACCCTGATGCTATAATATTTCTTTGTTCGATCACTATGTACCTAAGAATGTTCACTGAAATTTTCAATCGTTTATATCAGTGATTTTAGAAGTTATGTCTGAAAGTTCTAGCGTGACCAGATGGTTTTTCTCAAGAGTGTTGGTGTTGGCACCAAGAATATCGTCAAACAGTTCATAGTGTGTCGCACAACGGATTGCAACGCCTGTTGCACCCAATGGGACCAAATCTCCGTTGGTCATCATCGATGAAGGAGTTTGTTTGAATATGTTGCAAGAAATAATTCTTCCTCGGCTCTCATAATCATTTTTAACCAATGCTATCTTGATGCAGGTTGAAGCACCATCCCACACGGTTGACGTGGTTTAAAGTTGATGCAAAGTCAACTCTCAGGGCTTTTGTGAACCATGTGAACACCCTATAGTCCTGAGATCAATCCTTTACAATCTGGTTCTTCTTAGGAAGCGAAGTTTAAACATATTCTTATCCTAGTTTGGATTGTGCTCAGGTTTGAAGAAAAGTAATGTGACTTTTTGTGCCTCTGTAACATTTCGTATTAAAAGATTAATAGGGCGCTCCGAAGAGACAGCACTCATGCCGGGAGTATTTTAAAGTTTATGATGGCTACCCTTAATTTTTGACCAGAGCATTTTATATTTTACCTCAATTTTTTGTTTGAGGTAAAATATGGAACTGTTGGTATAGTTTTTGTCCAAATGCTTTGAAATTGCATACGAATACATATGAGTTCTATATGAAAATACGTGCAAAATATCAATAATGTGTGATTTGTACTTTTTATGAAATTAAAGATTTAGATAACTTGTTCTTGCCTACCCTTCATTTCATACGAACGTTAAGATGATTTAAAAACTTTATTTTTATTCTATCATAAAAGTTTTCTCCTGAAGTATTGGCGAGTTGAATTTACAGGGCAAAATTTTACCATTTATGATGTATTAAATCTGGTAGAAAAAACTTTTAAAGGATGATAAACTTTTTCAAGTCCTATATGAGAAATTTAACATATAAGCTATAAAGTCTATAATGAATTTAACCATTATTGGCGTCGTGTTCCATTTATGACATATACTGAAATTCTTATTGGCAGTAAAGAAAAATTTCATTTCAAGACCAGTAAATGAAATATATGAGATTACAACATGAAACAACATTCCGTTACGTACGTTCATGCATAAATCATAATGATGAATCAATATCGAGGTGATAAAACATACTCCAATGTAAATACTTCAAACTGAATTGTTTTATTTTTATGATTAAATCTCAGCTTTAGATTGTTTAGCGATCAATCATTCTATATAAAAAATGCAAAGAAAATTTAAAGAAAAAATCACAAGATGATAGTTTTGACAATGTTGGTATGTTTTACGTACGTGTCACAGTTGCAGGTTAAATTAACGCAAACCAGAGGGGGTAAACAATCGGAAGGTGAACCACAGGGTGAACCACTCTTGGGAGCAGTCATAGTGGTCCAATTGGAGACAATCACCTAGGTATGACTCATGGTTTCAACATGGGGAAAAGGTGGCAAAACCATCAAACCAAAAATTTCTTTTATTATGCATCACTGAAATGTATTTCATGATACTAGTGATACATGGAAGTCTATTGTACAGTATCATATGGGTATCACTGATACAAACTATTCTGAGTTACCATATATAGATACTATTATAATTACTATTCGACACAACTAGTTACTTATCAAAGTAAAATGATACACCGCAGTATCGCAAGGTATCACTGATACCAAATACGTTAACCAGTTGATTGCTTTGTTATTATTTTAATAAAAAATAATGTAAATAAAGATAAACCTGTGGATGAAGATAAAGATTAGTGAAAAGATAGTGATGGACAAATGGATAACGATAAAACTGTCTGTACAAAGGATATATCTATATTATCTAATACCACCATCATTTTATATATCTCTATTATCTAATATACCTATATTATCTAGTACATATATCTAATATATTTCCATTATCTAGTACATATATCTAATATATTTCCATTATCTAGAAGATATATCTAATATATCTCCATTATCTAGTACATATATCTACTCTATCTGTACTTGTTCAGTCTCTGGTAATTTGATCTTCAATTCCCATGTCAGGTAAAATCTATTTTTATGACAACGAAGAAAGATTACGGAACTGAACTTGATCCTAAAGCTGTATTGGTACGAGGCTATGGCCTTATCTTGACCTTTATTTACACCAGTAGTGAGGGTATGGCCTTATCTTGACCTTCATCTACACCAACAGTGAGGGTATGACCTTAACTTGACCTTTATTTACACCAGTAGTGAGGGTATGGCCTTATCTTGACCTTCATCTACACCAACAGTGAGGGTATGACCTTAACTTGACCTTTATTTACACCAGTAGTGAGGGTATGATCTTAACTTGACCTTTATTTACACCAGTAGTGAGGGTATGATCTTAACTTGACCTTCATCTACACCAACAGTGAGGGTATGGCCTTAACTTGACCTTTATTTACACCAACAGTGAGGCTATGGCCTTAACTTGACCTTTATTTACTTCAAAAACACATATGATTTATAATTTTAATTAAAAAATGCTATTATTTATAGTATATCAATTAATGACTCTTACGAACATTTTTTTAATTCATATATATAAACGTTTTTAATTTTTTCTTACAAACGTTTATATATCATTCATAAACGTTTATACTTCTCTCAATATATAAACGTTTATGATTCAATTATATAAACATTTTTGCTTCACTTTTTATAAACGTTTTACTTCAATCATATAAACGTTTATACTTCACTAGTTCCCCCATATAAACGTTTTTTTATTTCAGTTACATGTTATTTTAGGAAATTCAGAAGATTTTTTTGTATTTTTTTTTTAATAATCAGAATTTCTAAACGTTAGGGGTAGTGGCTGCAACGTTTGTGACTAGGCTACATAATTATTATTAATAAAATATAGTGATTATAAATGTTGATAATATAATAATAATGATTATCAGTAAACTGCAAACAATAATATCAATCAATTTTTAAATATAGTTTTAATCAAGAAATTAAAAAGAAAGTTAATAGAAACGATAATTTTTTTCCAATATGATCGTTAATGTGGAACAGTCCAATAACTTGGAACTTACCCTATACCTAATAAATCCATTACATTTTTAACACTTATAATAATACTCAAAAATCTTATCTATCTAATTATACTATCTACACTACCCTAATTCTAACTATTACTTGTAATTAGCGGTTTAAAAACAAGTTAGTATTTTGTTGCCATTACACCAGTGTCCATAAACACAAACGAGGCAAAAAACTCTCCAAAGAAACAAACAATTGTTAGTGAATTATAATACACATTCTTTATGTTATTAAGTACATGGGAAAGGTATATTTGTCAGTGCATAGACAGGATGGAAAAAAGTTACGAAGACAATGCGGCGTTTGCGGCAACATACGTACTGACACACCCCTTGACACGGAGACTGAAACAACACTGACTGGAACGAGGGCAAACAGCTGTGACTGTGGTAGAACGAGGGCAAGGGATGGAGTAGATGGAATGAGATAGACCTGATAGAACTGTGGTAGAACGAGGGCAAGGGATGGAGTAGATGGAATGAGATAGACCTGATAGAACTGTGGTAGAACGAGGGCAAATCAGCTGTGACTGAGGTAGAACGATGGTGAGGGGATAGACCTGGTAGAACGAGGGTAAGGGGATAGACCTGGTAGAACGAGGGTAAGGGGATAGACCTGGTAGAACGAAGGTAAGGGGATAGTCCTGTTAGAACGAGGAAGGAGATAGACCTTGTAGAACGAGGGTAAGGGGATAGACCTGGTAGAACGAGGGTAAGGGAATAGACCTGATAGAACGAGAGTAAGGAGATAGACCTGGTAGAACGAGGAAGGAGATAGAAATGGTAGAACGAGACTAAGGGAATAGACCTTGTAGAACGAGGGTAAGGGGATAGACATGGTAGAACGAGGGTAAGATAATAGACCTGGTAGAACGAGGAAGGAGATAGACCTGGTAGAACGAGAGTAAGGGGATAGACCTTGTAGAACGAGGATAAGGGGATAGACCAGGTAGAACGAGGGTAAGGGGTTAGACCAGGTAGAACGAGGGTAAGGGGATAGACCAGGTAGAACGAGGGTAAGGAGATAGACCTGGTAGAACGAGGGTAAGGAGATAGACCAGGTAGAACGAGGGTAAGGAGATAGACCTGGTAGAACGAAGGTAAGGAGATAGACCAGGTAGAACGAGAGTAAGGGGATAGACCAGGTAGAACGAGAGTAAGGGGATAGACCAGGTAGAACGAGAGTAAGGGGATAGACCAGGTAGAACGAGGGTAAGGAGATAGACCAGGTAGAACGAGGGTTAGGAGATAGACCTGGTAGAACGAGGGTAAGGAGATAGACCAGGTAGAATGAGGGTAAGGAGATAGACCTGGTAGAACGAGGGTAAGGAGATAGACCAGGTAGAACGAGGGTAAGGAGATAGACCTGGTAGAACGAGGGTAAGGAGATAGACCAGGTAGAACGAGAGTAAGGGGATAGACCAGGTAGAACGAGAGTAAGGGGATAGACCAGGTAGAACGAGAGTAAGGGGATAGACCAGGTAGAACGAGGGTAAGGAGATAGACCAGGTAGAACGAGGGTAAGGAGATAGACCTGGTAGAACGAGGGTTAGGAGATAGACCTTGTAGAACGAGGGTAAGGAGATAGACCAGGTAGAACGAGGGTAAGGGGATAGCCCAGGTAGAACGAGGGTAAGGAGATAGACCAGGTAGAACCAAGGTAACGGGATAGTGTAAAATCTTAGTAACGTAATTATTCTTGATAGCTCTTAGATTTTACCGATACAACTGAACATGTTGTCACATAATTCAAAGAGCACGTGATAAATAATCTGTTTAAACCACGTGACAAATAATCTGATAAAAGCACGTGATTAAGTAGAAAGGATGTATTGAAAACATGGGGATATTTTGCGTGTAAGTGGTGCCAGGGAAAAAACACAAGAATATTACTGCATGTAAAGTACTGTAATCTTAGTTACGACTGCTTTGTTACGGTATAGGTTAGGTAAATAAATATTAATATCTACAATTTTGATTTGTAATAGATTGCAATAATTTTTATTTGTGGCAATTAAAAACTGTCACAAAAAATGGCATACAGATTTAGAATCCCTTTAATTTCTAAAATAGTAAAGATAGAAAGCTAAAATTAGTTTCTTTCGAAAGAGAATAAAGAAGATTTATATCATTGCCTGTTTAATTACCATCGGAGCATTGGATAGACTGATCAATGCGATTACAATTATACCGATCTGCATTGTTTTGTTATTCATACAAGCAATGATTTCAAGAACAATATTTTCTAATTGTGTGATATTTGGATAATTCAGGAGAAAATAATGAAATGGTGATAAATCAGGTAATCTGGGGACCACGAAAATCCCACCTACGGGACACTAATCTCCGTGGGAATTGAACTTCCAAGTTATCACGTACTGTATCTGGAGTACATCCATCTTGTTAACAACAATCATTAGGTGCATGTTCACAACACGGGTTAACATAATTACCTCCATTAACGGTTTGACTCTCCAAAAGAACGGTCAATAAATAGTTTTGCCACTCAAACCGAACTTAGCTTTTTACCTTTGGTGAAACAAAACTTGTGAAAAAAATCGGTCTATTTAGTTGGTGGCTGATTTCGATAATTTAGTCATAATAAATTTAACATACATAACTAAAAATTTATTTTGCTATTAGAGATTAACTCACTGTTATTTTATATTTTATTCGTAGTTCACGAATTGCTTTATTCAGAGATCTAAAGGGCCGTACACACGTAGGGTTTTTTAAGTCTTTCCACCAGACATTTTGCTAAGCTCCTCCTACTTATTCCACGAGAATATAAGAAAAAAACGAAATAATAACTATATCGTTTTTTCTTAAATTCTCGTGGAAAAAGTATGAGGAGCTTAGCAAAAATCTCATCATTTCATCTACAATTGTTTTTCTCTGTTCCAGTGCTAGTTGATGCCTTTTCTTAGAGTAAGTGAATTATGACTTTTCTGCTGCAACTACATCTAAATATGACACCCAATAAATTTTATGAATGTTCTCTTTCGATTGAAACTAATATGAATTCATTTTATCTGAAATACTTTAACAAGGATAAACATTTAAAATATGTACCATTTTAGGTGACACAGGCTTTTTTATGATAATGTAGTTTTTTTCCAATCCACTTCTGATTGGTTGAAATTTTCTTCTGTTTTGCGGCGTATAGAATTGTTTTCCAGTACTTTTTGTAAGGTATTCTTATTTAATTTTTGAGTGGCGCTCAACAGGAAAAGATCTAGACATAACATAATTTAATTAAAAAGCTTGATCTGGAAAATCTAATTCGAAATACAGCATTCAAAGAATCTATTTCACAGCACGTGATTATCTAACCATCAAAGCACGTGATTATCTAACCATCAAAGCACGTGATTATCTAACCATTAAAACACGTGATTATCTAACCATTAAAGCACGTGATTATCTAACCATTAAAGCACGTGATTATCAAACCATCAAAGCACGTGATTATCTAACCATCAAAGCACGTGATTATCTAACCATTAAAACACGTGATTATCTAACCATTAAAGCACGTGATTATCTAACCATTAAAGCACGTGATTATCAAACCATTAAAGCACGTGATTATCTAACCATTAAAGCACGTGATTATCTAACCATTAAAGCACGTGATTATCTAACCATTAAAACACGTGATTATCTAACCATCAAAGCTCGTGATTATCTACCATTAAAGCACGTGATTATCTAACCATCAAAGCACGTGATTATCACTACCAAAACACGTGATAATCTAATACCAAAGCACGTGATTATCTAACCATCGAAGCACGTGATTATCTAACTTAAAAGCACGTGATTATCACTACCAAAACACGTGATTATCTAACCATCAAAGCACGTTATTATCTAACATCAAAGCACGTGATTATCACTACCAAAGTACGTTATTATCTAACATCAAAGCACGTGATTATCACTACCAAAGTACGTTATTATCTAACATCAAAGCACGTGATTATCACTACCAAAGTACGTGATTATCACTACCAAAGTACGTTATTATCTAACATCAAAGCACGTGCTTATCTAAGTGGGACAGGACAGTGAGTCCCTGGCATTTGTACGTTAAGGCGATATTGCACTGAATAATTTAGTCACCGGTTCAGGGTATCGATTCGCACATTTATCTACTAACTCTTTAAACTAATTAAAACACTTTGCAATAGGTACTGCTGTTGAATGTGCTAATTTGAATACTTTTATTAGTGTTGATAGTCTTGCTTGATGATGTATGAAGATGATATTAAATGTTTGTTATTAATCTATGAATTATAGATGTTTGAAAATAGTTTTAATTCAGTCTACCATCAAATTGAGAGAAAGAAAATAATGTTTCGAGAAAGAAAACGTCATTTACACGGGGTACTGTCTTAAAAATCTAATAAATTAATGTTTGGGAAAAATATCAATAATTTTTATATTAGATGAAGATGATAATTTTTCATTAAACTATATTTAAACAAACAACTGATTACGTGATTATTTGGTAATAAATTGGTTAAAGCACCTATGTAATATTTAGTGTTAATTCCATTTTTATTATTTCTCTATTCATTAGAACTAATGTTACTGGTTATAAAACTGCAAACCATTTCAAATTAAGTTCTATATTTATATTATAATATGTAATTTAAGTTACTCCTGTGATTTTTCTTCTTCCCTCCGAATTTCAAGCGAAGAAAAAGTAGGACCCATTGCCCATTGGCAATAACATTTATAATATTGTCCTTTATAACATTTTGTCTTCCTTGTAAAGCTACTTAAACTGAGTATGAAAAGCTTATTGCTGAAAGGTATAACTATTTAGAGGCTCAGTCCATCAACATTGAAATTGTTTGATTTAATATATTATTTACATCGTAATGTGGTAGAACTTCTTCATAGTGAAATCCTGTATACAGAAACTAGAGTACTGGACAAGGAAATAACCTCTATAGTGAATACATTTTCTTTAGTTTACAATAAAGCTTGTTCACTATAGAGGCTAAATCCTTACACTCAATATTCGCTATATAGGATTCAACGTTAATAAATTATATAAAAATTAGTTCGATGCCAATGCCGTTGTCAACGCTCCAACGTTAACAACGGCATTGCCAACGAACATGACCAACGCGTTTCTCTAATAACATTTATTTATTACAAATTGAAGATAACTCGCAGCTAGGTATATAAATATTATTTGCATAAACTTTATGGGAGTACAACAAGATGGTGACTTGTCACATTAATCACTAGATGGCGCTTTTTCAAGATAAAAGATATTTTCCCTTCTTTAATAATTATTACTGAGATGAACCAAGTCTATCATTTTACATAATAAAGTATTCCTAATTGTTCTAATATGTTCTAAGCAAATGTTTGATTTGTTAATTATTGCGGTTAAATTTATACTTACTTGGTAAAATCACTGGTAAAAAATGCACGAAAAATTATTAATTTTAATTCAATCATACATTATCAAAGTTAAATCGGATAAATGGTTATTGCGAATATTTCTTTGAATATATTTCCATGAGGTTTATAGTTCTAGCTGGAAAAGGTTCCATATTGTATTAATTATTTTCATATTACATTAATAGGACGATGTAGTGATGAATTAAAATTCAATTAAAATACGGTAAGTTCCCAGGGTTCTAGGCAACTTCCCCCGCGGAAAATTTCACCACGGAAAGTTCCCCCAGGTAAGTTCCACCCCTGGTAAGTTCCACCACGGAATATTCCACTGCCAGAAAATGATGAATTTCATTTACAGAAGGTATAACATTTAATATTAAATGATTAAAAGTAAAATGTTATTTTTTTTGGTAACCGAACAACATTTCATCAGTTATAAATTTAAGAAATTATAAGAATATGTTATGTTAAGTCAAGAACTACGAGATAAGCTGAGGTGAACATACGAAATAATAGACAGATCAAACGATCTTTTAAATATGAATCAATTGTTTTTTTTAATAAAATTTAAATCGTGTAAATTCAATAATAAAGTTCTACTGCCCCAGTGACCAACAATTTAGATTCTGTTTGATTCTCCTTTAAACATATATATGTTGAAACTGAAATTAAGGATAATATTTTGTCTGTAACGTGAATTTTATTTTATATATATTATCTATCACTCAAGTTTTTAAATGTACCAAAATGTATTACAATTTAAATCAGCGACGATAAAAAGTGGAATTAAAGAATCAATTTGACACGTACTGAAATAAATGTTTAATTAGTATCGATATATTTTAATATAAAAAATAAATTACAAAGCTGAAACTTTCTGTAATTGTTTAATAATCTCTTTTGAAACTATTACAAAATAAAGTTTAAATATGATGTGTTTCAACTAAATTTTGAAAATAAAGTTAATCAGGTAAATTGCGGTACATTAACTAGCTTCGACCTGAAACCACAGACACACGAATGAAAATCATAACTTCAAAACTTCAGATTTATTCATTTATAATTATCAATTACCTAGACTTAGAAATACATTTTAAAACAAACTGTTTATTTGTATATTTTTTTCAAATGGTGGAATCCTCCGCGGTGGGATTTTCCACATCTTGCATTTAACGCCGGTGGAATCTTCCTGGTGGAACTTTCCGCGGTGGAATTTACCGGCCACGAGTTCCCAGATATTGAACAGTCCACATTATCGATAACTATATGAAAGATATTTCAACAATTTAACTCGTTATTTTTAAATTACATAACTTAGTCTTATATGACCATAACTGGAACTTACTCCGTATATTTATGTTACATTATAAGATATAAATTATGCAATTATATTTTATATGTTCTATTAAAAACTCTAGTGTATAACTCGCACAAAGTTAATAATTTATTATGTACGTGTATTTTCTATTATTGGGTAAGTGCCTAGTTATCGGGCAGTTCCACATTCTCGATCATATAAAAACAAATATTTTCCAACCTTCAGGTATCATGGCTACCCAAAAAAAGTTATATAATAATTATTTTATATTTTATCTGATATGGTCGTAAATGTGGGAGTGTCCAGTAACTCGTAACTTAACCCTATTAGCGTCGTAAATTTTTAACCATTTATTACTCATATGACAGATTTTCGTATTTAATTTATGGGCCACAATAACAATACAGAAAATACACCTAAGTACGGTGATGTGTGGTTGTTCACTAACTGTGCATTCACCCTAAATATTGTCACATTGCACAATAATTGTAGTGACAATTTAATGATTTCTATGATTAACTGTCTGCAGCTTTTATTCTTATTTTTTAAATAATTAAGAATAATTTGTAAATAATTATAAAAATTTGTAAATTATTCTAATTTTTTTCATAATTTTTTTTTTATAAGTTATTTTTTTTTATAAATTAATTATTTTTAAATAATTTGTAAATAGGCTTATTTGTAAATATTTGAAATAATTGTAAGTAATTGTAAATAATTTGTAAATAATTTGTAATAATTAACAATAATTTGTAAATAATTATAAATAATTTGTAGATAATTATAAATAATTTGTAAATAATTATAAAAATTTATAATTTTTTTTATAATTTATTTTAATTCTTTTTTATAAGTTATTTTAATTTTTCTTTATAAATTAATTATTATAAATAATTTGTAAATAGGCCTATTTGTAAATATTTCAAATAATTGTAAATAATTCATAAATATTTTTTAAATAATTTACCACCCGTGCCATCAATATAAAGTAACTATTTACCATTGTACTCTCTAGCTGTACTAATTACAACTAAACGTCACGATTTGATGCTCCTCTCCTTTCACTATTTTAGTGATTTAAAAACTCAATTGGTATCTATATCTATTTTAATGACATTTTTGCTTATTTATCATATATAGGATAAATACTTTTCAAAACTTTTGTATAAATTTTTGTATTATTTATTTAAATAGAAATATCAAGAAAACCCTTTATATAACGTATTTCTTAAAATCTAATTTAAATCACAGTTAAACTACAATGAAATTCAGTCTTCACTTTGATAAAAATAGCAACAAACTATAGACTATGTTCTGAGTTATCGGACTGTTCCACATTTCCGATCATATAAGAAACAGTATATATTAATTATTATTTAACTTAAATTTTAATTGTTACCCAATATTCGTGCAGTCACCACTTAAAATTAAAGTTAAGAAATAATCTATACTATAATAAGAAGTGTGTCCATCCGTCCGGCTTTAATTCATAAACTCAAATTTTAAAGTTTTCGGTCTGTCCGTCACAAAATGGGTTAAACAGTCATTCTACCAACAGCGCCTCATAAAGTTGGTGGAAAATAAAAACACAAATCATTGATATCATTGATACGTACGGGTCACTATATAAAATTAATAATTAAAAAAAAATCCTAGTTCTGACTTTTTATTTAATATATGCATATATTCTGCATTTAATT
The DNA here is from genome assembly GCA_947561585.1 of Caprella mutica. Lineage (NCBI taxonomy): Eukaryota > Metazoa > Arthropoda > Malacostraca > Amphipoda > Caprellidae > Caprella > Caprella mutica. The sequence goes on along the minus strand of CANNZV010001202.1, from coordinate 147,186 downwards.
ATAATCCTAAACCATTAATTTAGTTGAATTCTCCATCAACGAATAACAGTTACTGCACTAGTTATTATATATACTTTTTCATAAAGAAACGTAACTGTATAACCGTCCCATAACTGTCATTTTTCATTATGCAAATCATGCTGCAGGTGGTCACTCACTTCGCAAGGTGAGTTATCCATCAACAGGTAAGTATTCACCTTAGTATTCACCTTAGTATTTACCTTAGTATTCACCTTAGTATTTACCTTCTAGAGAATGGTGGTAACATATAGAGGCACACTTTATTAAACCACTAATTGCTAAACATGTTGCAAAGTAAAAGAGCTAAATAACCGATAGTTTATGTTAGAAATTGATGTATTGATTAGGTACAGTGGTTTCCGAAAATTATATTGGAATATATTTCATTTTTTAGTCTAATTTGAACGTTTATGTACTTTATTAAATATGTCAACATGATTTTAAATATAAAAATAAATTTATAAATAGTAATTTTTTTGTAGACTTACATGAAAAAAGACAATTTTGAGTTTATACAGGGTGACCCAAAAAGAAGTGTACCCAGCTTTTGAATCAATTTAAATATGGTAATTATAAATAAATAATGAAACTTAAGTAATGACGGTGATAATGGATACAAGTAAAAAATATCTTATTTATAATTTTGCTTGAACTCTAGTTTTTATTTATTTTTAAATTCATTATTTTCATTAATTCAACGTTGGGTACACTTTCTTGTGGGTCACCCTGTATATACACATAAGAATCCTTTCCCAACTTTCAATACTTTAAGTTTTTTGTCATCAGCTCTCAACAGCAGTTCATGGCAGGAAATTACTACTGTACGGTCCATCATTGGCAGTTCATGGCAGTGAATTACTCTCTTACACCCCATCATTGGCAGTTCATGGCAGTGAATTACTCCTTTACTACCCATCACTGCAGTTCATGGCAGTGAATTACTCCTTTACTACCCATCACTGCAGTTCATGGCAGGAAATTCCTTTCGTACAGCAGTTCATGGCAGGAAATTCCTTTCGTACAGTAGTTCACGGCAGGAAATTCCTTTCGTACAGCGGTTCACGGCAGGAAATTCCCTTCGCACAGCAGTTCACGGCAGGAAATTCCTTTCGTACAGTAGTTCACGGCAGGAAATTCCCTTCGCACAGCAGTTCACGACAGGAAATTCCCTTCGCACAGCAGTTCACGACAGGAAATTCCTTCGTACAGCAGTTCATGGCAGGAAATTCCTTTCGTAAAGCGGTTCATGGCAGGAAATTCCTTTCGTACAGCGGTTCATGGCAGTGAATTTCTCCCTAGGCTCAAAGTGGCGCTGTTATGGTGTACTTTAGCGTGGCGCAACTGAATTCCTTGCGACTAATGGCGCGGTAGCGGGTGACGCAATGCGTTTTGCCTGCGGGGGTAAGCAGTTATTAGCCGCCTATGCGCTAGACGCTCTGAAGGAAATACATACGAAATAATTGATTGTGATTTGGTAGAAAATATCCATTAGTTATAGTAATTGGTAGTGCTAAGGGTTGCCACATGTCGCTATTTAGTTGCAACCTTCACCCTATTTTGTGAAGGAGGTTTACAATGAGAGATTTAGCGGATAAATCTTTGTGTTACTTAAACTAAAACTAATAACGTACTTAGAATTTAATGTAATTTAATTTAGGAAATGAATTTACGATGCTCTCTTTGTTGTACATGAATTAAGAGGTTCTTATTCTATACTTCGAGAGAGAGGAACATTCTTTGAATTTCAAGTGGAATTTGAAAATAGAATAGCATTATTTAAGGTAACAATGTATTACTTAAATTAGATTATTGTGAATAAAAATATATACTTTTGATAGGAGAAATATTAGGGGAGTAGAATGTATATAATGAAAAAATTCAAATTAATCTTTAAGTATAAAATATTTTATTAAATCAAAGAAAATTAAACTGAAAATTTGATAGTAAAACCTAAAAAAAAAAAAAATTCTTTAAATATAATTAGGATATAGTTTCAAGAAAATAATGAAAATTAAAATAGAGATAGACTTAGTGGTTTTTAGATGATATTTGTATACCTGTTCACAATAGGTCAAGTTGTTCAGAAATTATACCAAAATATATATAGTATTCGCCTAAGTATACCAATCAGTACCAAATTCGTATTAAACATCAAGAGGTTGGGCCAATATGACAATTCAATGGGATGGATTTGCCACATTGAACCAACCTTCTCCCAAGGTAACATTCCATGAGAATGGAAAACCACATTATCCCCATGTAATTTCTAGGCTACTTTTCAGTCTGCCATCTCTTGCCCATCTAACCATCTAGTGCCCATGTTGGCACAATGTGCATGGTTGCTTGGGACAGCTCAATATTTCGGGAAAAGAAAAAAACATAATGTTTTTTTCTTCATATCTCAATCAAGATGTCATCCTGTTATTCGCACTCAAAACACGTTAATTAAGCCTTGAATATTATATTTATTCTCTCCTTGTGACGATGCTTCAAATTAGAGCATTTTATCATTTGTTCCCATGTAGCTGGATAATCTTTCATATTATCAATAAATAATTCGATAAATTACTATTAACTGTTTGCTATATACCTAATGTGAATGATAAGTATTTGTTTGGATTCATTATTTGGTCAAAATATCTACATAGATTGATTATTAGAAGTTTTAAAAATTATTGTTATTTTTTGTAAAATTTTGTATCCAATTTTTTTTCTTTCTTGATACAATGTTCTTTTTTAAATTATCAGGCTGAATTTGACTGGATATTTAAAATAAGTATCTGGATTTTTTTGGTATCTAGTTTGTCTGTTATTTGATTTTTTTTTCGGATTTTTTTTTTCGAACTTTTCTCAGTTTCCAGATTTATACTTTTTTGGTATACTTTTTTAAGCCAAATTTACGGATTGTATTTCGTTTCGTAGGTTTTAAGTAAATTTGATTGGGTCGATTGTGAACCAGGCTCAAGTCATTTACACTCTATATTATTAAAACACATGCTCTATAGTAGTAATAAATAAAAAGGAAACCATCGGTATAATTCGCTGACCACAAACAACAACACGCCACTTTTATAGAGTAGGTGAAGATACATACACAATAAATAGAGAAAACCATAGTTTAAAATAATAGAGGATTATATTTTGTGTTGAATATGATTTTTGTTTTGTTTTTATTTTATTGTTTGATAATTAACTAATTAATATTTGTCCGTTTTTTTCTGAATTCAGAGAAATGTTTCGAAAGAAATTTTTTTTCATTTTTATTTAATCAGAAAAATGACTAAATTAAGGAAACCAAAAATAGAAATAATTTCCCAGTGATACAATAAATAAAAAAAGTTAATAAAACAAAACTTAGTATCATTTCATTTTTTTCTATTCCTTTAAAGGTGATATATGTATGAGCCGTGTCTGTCTGTCTGTCTGTCCGTCACAAAATGGGTCAAACAGTCATTCTATCAACAGCGCCTCATAAAGTGGGTGTAAAATCAACGAAATCAATGTAACACAAATTAAAGAGAAAAACTTATAATTTGCTGCTGTATCTCTGATATACGGGTCTCACTAATAGTAACAAACATAGTTTTATCCTTGGGAGTAGAAAAAATAATTTTGCCAAATTATGCATTTAATTATAATTAATTAATTAATTTATTTTATTAATTGAATACTAAATGAATGAACAACAGGTACTGTACTAGTATGTATAGTGTATGTAGTTTATCACTAGAGACTGCATAGGAAAGTGTACGATGGAAAGTATAACCAGTATAGCAGCTAGAGCACCCAATGGGCCTGTCCTTGCGGTCGGGCCCCCTGGGGGTGATTACCTCACGCACCAATTAGAGGTGTGTGACCCCGTATATATAGTGTGAGTAACAGCCACAGTAGTATCACTTCACGACAACATGTCTTGGAACTTGAAGGTGTGTGTACTGTGCTAGACTTTGAATTGGTCCACTTTGACTTGAATTGGTCAGCTTTGACCCGAATTGGTTCATTTTGACACGAATTGGTCCATTTTGACCAGAATTGGTCCATTTTGACCCAATTGGTCCATTTTGACCCGAATTGGTCCATTTTGACTTGAATTGATGTGATCATTTTAACTTGAATTCATTTGGTCATTTTGACTCAAATTGATGTGGTCAATTTTGACGCGATTTTATGTGGTCAATTTAACCTGAATAATATTGATGTGGGTATTTGTGACCTGAATTATGTGGTCAATTCTAACCAGATGTGCAGTCGTTAAAAATAAATTTTATTTAAAAACCTTTTTATAAAATATTTAGTGACGAAAATTTCAGTTCTATATCATCGAGAAAAAAATGTATGAATAAATATATAATCAATTATCAAACTGATAATTAATTATGCATTTATTGATAGTGTAAATATATAATTACTAAATAATTATTAGTATTGATAGTAATTAACTGCTATTTAGTCAATAATAAACTTTTCCCGGGAAGTCACAAGGTGTAAATTGTAAATACCAGGTCATTTGACCCGTAAACGTGGTCAGTTTTCCTTCCCTATTCCTTCCCCCATCTTAATCTTCTATGGCCCCACCATAACTTTCCCCTCTCAAACTTCTTTCATTTGTTTATATTTTTTGTTTATATGAATTAATTATTTTTCCTAATTGATTTGGTCTCACTAATCGGCTGGTCGCCATAAATTCCATAGAAAACATTTCTTAAAATTCAAACTTCAGACAGAAAAAATATATAAATATAATATCTAAATATATGATATATTTTATTATTTACAATTAATATATACTAATTAATATCAAAATAATAAATAATCATGAATATTCCATTTTAAAATAAATTATTTAATTTCTCTTGAGAACGTACTTTCATACTTTGTTTCAATGTGAGTATATAATTGCATAGTGCAATGCCAGTAATGCATGCTTCATATGAAAGTGTACCTATAAACAAACAGTACGGTTCTACATATCTTTTTTTACCGTAATTACATAGCATGATACGCTTTAAAAAACTGCAGGTTTATTTGTACATTAAATACAGTAACAGGGTCACGATGTACGTACAGTGTAGTAAAAAAAATATTAAGGAATTACCTTACTCAAGGAAAAGTTATGGTGGGGTCATAGAAGATAAAGACTGGATCATTCTGTGGCCCACCATAACTTCCCTCTCAATCTTCTATGGCCCACCATTCCTTTCCACTCCTAATCTTCTATGGCTCACCCTTCCTTTCCCCTCTGTAGTTCATTGCAGTGTTACGCTTCACATTGGCACAAGTCACTATAATTATTATTTGGTGATAGTTAGTGCAATGAAATTCTTAAAGGAAACGTGTAAAAGAATAAGTCGGTGTGTGTAAATCCTATTTACTTTAGTTATTAAACTAAATACATATCATCATTAATTTTGAATAAAATTAATTTCACTTAATTGATTTAAATTTCAAGAAGAATAAAACTAATCATCAGTCCATTTTCCCTCTTTGAAAGAATAATAAAAAAAAAAGTTTATAAGCTTTATATCCCGCATTCAGAAATTTTCAAATCGTAGTCGTAAAAGAAAACAATGATATAACCAATGACATTTTCCAACAGATCGTATTGGTAATTTCAGCAGCAGTTTCTACCGCAGCTGTCGGTCGACTACCTCTCGAGAATCATGTTCCCAAGGATAACGCCGCTACTTACGCTTACGACATCCCCGTGAACCCTCTGCTACTTCCCGGGGAACAGGCCGACACTTATAAGCACACGACCCCACAAATCGACTATAAGGGATGGAAGAGTGTACCAAAGGACACACTCAAGAAACTAGGTGTTAAAGAACATCACGATTACATGGTGCACACTCCTAAACCATTGTACGACTCATTTTCTGACCAAAATACTCATCTAGACTACTCAACGAACTCAGATAAAACGATTACTACGAAATCTAACTCTAACTTGCATAATGAATATAATAACGATCAACAAATTTACCATCCTTCCCTTCAATCTTACGATGCACCTCAAACTTCATACGGTAAACACTTAGAATCATACGAAGAACCGCAAAAATTCCATGAAGAAGCTCAGCAATCATACAAAAAACCCCACCAGTCATATGTATCCCCAAAACTATCATACAAAGATAATCACCAGACATATGTATCACCAAAACTATCATACAAAGATAATCACCAGACATATAAATCTCCAAAACTATCATACAAAGATAATCACCAGACATATAAATCGCCAAAACTATCATACAAAGATAATCACCAGACATATAAATCTCCAAAATTGTCATACAAAGATAATCATCAAACATATGAGTCTCCTAAACAATCATACAAAAAACCTCAACAGACATATGGATCTCCACAACTATCATACAAGGAACCTGAATTGAGTTACGGTGCTCCTCAACAATCATACAAGGAACCAGAATTGAGTTACAAATCTCCTCAACAATCATATAAGGAACCAGAATTGAGTTATGATGCTCCTCAACAATCATACAAGGAACCTCAACAGACATATGGATCTCCTCAACAATCATACAAGGAACCAGAATTGAGTTACAAATCTCCTCAACAATCATACAAGGAACCAGAATTGAGTTACGGTGCTCCTCAACAATCATACAAGGAACCAGAATTGAGTTATGATGCTCCTCAACAATCATACAAGGAACCTCAACAGACATATGGATCTCCACAACTATCATACAAGGAACCTGAATTGAGTTACGGTGCTCCTCAACAATCATACAAGGAACTAGAATTGAGTTATGGTGCTCCACAACAATCATACAAGGAACCTGAATTGAGTTATAACGCTCCTCAACAATCATACAAGGAACCTGAATTGAGTTACGGTGCTCCACAACAATCATACAAGGAACCTGAATTGAGTTATAACGCTCCTCAACAATCGTACAAGGAACCTGAATTGAGTTATGTTGCTCCTCAACAATCAAACAAGGAACCAGAATTGAGTTACGGTGCTCCTCAACAATCATACAAGGAACCTCAACAGACATATGGATCTCCTCAACAATCATACAAGGAACCTGAATTGAGTTACGGTGCTCCACAACAATCATACAAAGAACCTGAATTGAGTTATAACGCTCCTCAACAATCATACAAGGAACCTGAATTGAGTTACAACGCTCCTCAGCAATCATACAAGGAACCTGAATTGAGTTATAACGCTCCACAACAATCATACCAGGAACCTGAATTGAGTTACAACGCTCCTAAACAATCACACAAGGAACCACAACCGATATTCGGATTTTCTCATCAATCGTTCAAGAAACCTGAATTGAGTTACGGGTCACCTGTTCAATCGTACAAGGAACCTGAACAGACATATGGATCACCGCATCAATCATATAATGAACCACAACAGACATATAAAGAACCTGAATTGAGTTACGGGTCTCCTGTTCAATCATACAAGGAACCTCAACAGATATATGGTTCTCCACTGCAATCATACAAGGAACCTGAATTGAGTTACGGTGCTCCACATCAATCATACAAGGAACCTCAACAGACATATGGATCTCCTCAACAGTCATACAAGGAACCTGAATTGAGTTACGGTGCTCCACAACAATCATACAAGGAACCTCAACAGACATATGGATCTCCTCAACAGTCATACAATGAACCTGAATTGAGTTATGATGCTCCTCAACAATTATACAAGGAACCTCAACAGACATATGGATCTCCTCAACAGTCATTCAAGGAACCTCAACAGACATATGGATCTCCTCAACAGTCATACAAGGAACCTGAATTGAGTTATGATGCTCCTCAACAATTATACAAGGAACCTCAACAGACATATGGATCTCCTCAACAGTCATACAAGGAACCTGAATTGAGTTACGGTGCTCCACAACAATCTTACAAGGAACCTGAATTGAGTTACGGTGCTCCACAACAATCATACAAGGAACCTCAACAGACATATGGATCTCCTCAACAGTCATACAAGGAACCTGAATTGAGTTACGGTGCTCCTCAACAATCATACAAGGAACCTGAATTGAGTTATGATGGTCCACAACAATCATATAAGGAACCTCAACAGACATATGGATCTCCACAACAGTCATACAATGAACCTGAATTAAGTTACGGTGCTCCTCAACAATCATACAAGGAACCTGAATTAAGTTACGGTGCTCCACAACAATCTTACAAGGAACCTGAATTGAGTTATGATGCTCCTCAACAATCATACAAGGAACCTCAACAGACTTATGGATCTCCTCAACAGTCATACAAGGAACCTGAATTGAGTTACGGTGCTCCTCAACAATCATACAAGGAACCTGAATTGAGTTATGATGGTCCACAACAATCATACAAGGAACCTCAACAGACATATGGATCTCCTCAACAATCATACAAGGAACCTGAATTGAGTTATGCTGCTCCACAACAATCATACAAGGAACCTGAATTGAGTTACGACGCTCCTCAACAATCATACAAGGAACCTCAACGGACATATGGATCTCCACAACAGTCATACAAGGAACCAGAATTAAGTTACGGTGCTCCTCAACAATCATACAAGGAACCTGAATTGAGTTACGCTGCTCCACAACAATCATACAAGGAACCTGAATTGAGTTACGACGCTCCTCAACAATCATACAAGGAACCTCAACAGACATATGGATCTCCTCAGCAGTCATACAAGGAACCTGAATTGAGTTACGGTTCTCCTCAACAATCATACAAGGAACCTCAATTGAGTTATGATGCTCCACAACAATCATACAAGGAACCTCAACAGACATATGGATCTCCTCAACAATCATACAAGGAACCTGAATTGAGTTACGGTGCTCCTCAACAATCATACAAGGAACCTCAATTGAGTTATGATGGTCCACAACAATCATACAAGGAACCTCAACAGACATATGGATCTCCTCAACAATCATACAAGGAACCTGAATTGAGTTACGGTGCTCCACAACAATCATACAAGGAACCTCAATTGAGTTATGATGGTCCACAACAATCATACAAGGAACCTCAACAGACATATGGATCTCCTCAACAATCATACAAGGAACCTGAATTGAGTTACGGTGCTCCACAACAATCATACAAGGAACCTCAATTGAGTTATGATGGTCCACAACAATCATACAAGGAACCACAACAGACATATGGATCTCCTCAACAATCATACAAGGAACCTGAATTGAGTTATAACGCTCCTCAACAATCATACAAGGAACCTGAATTGAGTTACAAATCTCCTCAGAAATCATACAAGGAACCAGAATTGAGTTACGGTGCTCCTCAACAGTCATACAAGGAACCTGAATTGAGTTATGAATCTCCTCAACAATCATACAAGGAACCTCAACAATCATACAAGGAACCTGAATTGAGTTATGGTGCTCCACAACAATCATACAAGGAACCTGAATTGAGTTATGATACTCCACAACAATCATACAAGGAACCACAACAGACATATGGATCTCCGCAACAATCATACAAGGAACCTGAATTAAGTTACGGTGCTCCTCAACAATCATACAAGGAACCTGAATTAAGTTACGGTGCTCCTCAACAATCATACAAGGAACCTGAATTAAGTTACGGTGCTCCACAACAATCATACAAGGAACCTGAATTAAGTTACGGTGCTCCACAACAATCATACAAGACACCTAAATTGACCAAACATAATGCAGTGCAATTCAATCCAAAATCTATAGCCAAATCACAATACTCATCTTCCACTAAGAATAAACATAGTTCTTCCAAATCGAGTCAAGTACACAAGGAAACTGTTCGATCAAACACATATTCTAATCTCAATTCGAACAAATCTCATAAAAACAATTTCACCTCTAAATCCAGCTCGAAAAAGAGATCTTCTCTGAAAGGTTCATCAAGCTCTTCATCCTATAAATCAAGCAGCTCTTCAAACTACGGTAAAAGTTCATCTTCAGGAAGGCAATCGAAAGTTGGGAAATATTCTGGTACATCCAATAAACATCAGACATCAAGCAAAGGCTCATCACGTTACACCAATGGAGGAAAAGGAAAATTCAGCACTTCCTCCAAGAATCATCTGACCCAATATAAGGACGCCACTAATGTAAGTAAAGATGATGGCCTGACTCTACGCATCCTTGTTCTCAAACCTTTGTATTTCAAAGATTTCTTGAACCAATTATAAATGTTCGATAGTTATCATAAACCTCAAAGCTTTCTATCATAATGCTATTATATAAAGTTTAGCTACCTTTTAGAGTACCTGACAATCTCCTATCCCTTATTAGTTTAAGTAGAATAAGCACGTTTTCGCATTCTCTCGAAGTTACTTATGGCAGTTACTTCCTTCTTTTGCTAAATTCAAATTGTCACGTTTAAATTAGGATAATATATGATCATACTGATGCAATTTACTTCGTTCTTCTATTGAATAAATTTAAGTCAGACATATTTTTACGAGGAAGAATAATGAATATCAAAGACTGATTATCTTTAGTTTGATAATGATTAACTTCAGTGAACACATTACGACTGACTTTAGTTCTTTGCAGGATGGCAGTATCTGGCATCTAATCTTTGTACCTAACGCTCTACATACAAATAATAACTAATTCTTCTTCTTAGGCCAAGGGAATGCCCTACAATTTTGAATGGACTGTAAATGACAAACTGTCTGGCAATCAGTACGACCACCAAGAGATGTCTGATGGTAGCCTGACTGAGGGGCAGTATCGAGTGTTGCTTCCTGACGGTCGAACTCAGGTAGTGACTTTCACTAGCGAACCTAAGAAGGGATACAATGCTGACGTCACTTACTTGGACGAACGACCACATAATAACTCTAGACGGAAACAATCTAAGGCTAAATATTGAAATCTGTGTAAGTCTATAGTATCATATTGCTTCACTGTCTGAAGCTATAGGAAATTATACACAAACTTGTAAATATACGATTCAATGGAAAATTATTCGTTTAATTTCCTATTTTATTTTATTTTTTATATTATGAGTTTGTTACATCCACTGAAATAAGTGTTAATTATTCATAAATTTAATAAGAAATATTGCTTGTCATATCAATTTTTTTCTATAATGATAATAAAAACAAGAAAATGTCGACAGGTATTTTAGCAAAGCTTTTAGGCTGAAGTCAAAACAAGGAGCAACAGAATATTTTCCGGGCGGTGCCTTAAAAATATTCTCTGATCGCATCAACTTTGTTCCTTTTCTATATGATCAAATTAACTGACTTTAAAATGAATTTTAAGTTTAACTTGTGACATATGAATGAACTGCGCCTAAATTAACATTAAATAAAATTCTACGTTTATAGAGTAATGAGAATTACCTAGAAATATTGTGCGACAAATAGTCAAAGAATAAAGACAATGTCTTCACTTAATTATAATAACAGGAAATACAGTAATTAATAAAGAAATATAATTATTCTAACAGTGTTCATCTATTGAAATTAAATGCATTTAATATAAGATATTATTACAATGATTTAAGTGCTCTTAACACAGCTTATTGTCAATCAACTAAATAATTGAGATTAACACTAAAGTGGAGTTCCTCAAGGAGGTATTCTATCCCCCCTTCTTTTCATCATGTACAATAAAATAGCAAAGGCAATTGCAGGTGTCTCGGGACTATTATAATGAAGTCTCCAGAGAAAACTTTTCTCATTAGTGACTGAAGTATTTGCCTCTCATATGATAATAACGCAAATAGAGTAATAACACTTACTTTATTCCTAATGTTGATTGGAACGGAAATTTTCGACTCATTATTTGATATTGGTAACTTTGATTACCAATATTTCGAGAAATAATTTTTAAGTTTTGATTTTAGCTTCATGAGTGAGAATAAATATTCGTCTGATATCAGATTTTTGAAGGTGATTTAATTTATTGGGTTTTTGAGCATGGAATTTGCTTCAAAATTAATTCGTTTCTCCACTGCGCAAATCGACTCTGCCAATCATTGCAGATAGCTCACTAATAACCTCTTCAATTGTTTGATGTAACTGCATGCTAAGAATGAGACATTGCAGATAGCTCACTTATAACCTCTTCAATTATTTGATGTAACTGCATGCTAAGAATGAGACATTGCAGATAGCTCACTAATAACCTCTTCAATTGTTTTGATGTAACTGCATGCTAAGAATGAGGCATGGGAGATTATTCTTCAGAGCAAATAGAGTAAGTTTATTTACATTGAAATGCGTGCGTTATAGCACACTGAGACTATTAATATAATATATTGATGCAATCCGCTTATTTGATTGGGAATTTCAAGAGATCTTATCAAAGAAAATATTTGGATATTGTTGCTGAAATGGTCCTATTCAGTTAATTTAGTTTCTAATATTTGTAACCCGGTGAATCAACACTCACAATACTGAATTCGCAAGGAAATTTGATAAAAGCGCTCAGGTTATTTTTGTTGGTCTCCAGTCGAATCTTGAAAAGTTGAACAAGTATTCCCGTACCTTTTGTGAATTGGTATCGTATCAAAATCTTGTCTATCAACAGACTACTAAATTTTGTGGTTCTTCGAAACCCTCTGAACTTTAAAAAAATGGAAAACCCTGTTAACACCTATTGAATTCACGCACGCATTTCCTTTGAACATCACATTTTGTCTTGAGAGATACCGATGTGATTATTCGCTTTGACGCGATGGAGCTGCTGTTTTATTTTTTTCATCCATTGATAACTCTACTCAATCAAGTAGGATAGTACAATACATTCATAACAAAGAGAGAATCAAACAAAAGCCACGAGCATCTGTTCATTCCTGCAGTTCATATTGTGTGACTTTAGTTACCCATACACTCATTATTCTATTGTGTCATTTGACAGTGAAATCTATGCACAAACTGTTCACAGTGTATTTTTCTATCAGCCATGACACTATAAGAGTCTCACTATGACATAAGTCCGTTGCAAAAAGTGTTCAACACTCACAATACTGAATTTGCAAGGAAATTTGATAAAAGCGCTCAGGTTATTTTTGTTGGTCTCCAGTCGAATCTTGAAAAGTTGAACAAGTATTCCCGTACCTTTTGTGAATTGGTATCGTATCAAAATCTTGTCTATCAACAGACTACTAAATTTTGTGGTTCTTCGAAACCCTCTGAACTTTAAAAAAATGGAAAACCCTGTTAACACCTATTGAATTCACGCACGCATTTCCTTTGAACATCACATTTTGTCTTGAGAGATACCGATGTGATTATTCGCTTTGACGCGATGGAGCTGCTGTTTTATTTTTTTCATCCATTGATAACTCTGCTCAATCAAGTAGGATAGTACAATACATTCATAACAAAGAGAGAATCAAACAAAAGCCACGAGCATCTGTTCATTCCTGCAGTTCATATTGTGTGACTTTAGTTACCCATACACTCATTATTCTATTGTGTCATTTGACAGTGAAATCTATGCACAAACTGTGCACAGTGTATTTTTCTATCAGCCATGACACTATAAGAGTCTCACTATGACATAAGTCCGTTGCAAAAAGTGTTCAACACTCACAATACTGAATTCGCAAGGAAATTTGATAAAAGCGCTCAGGTTATTTTTGTTGGTCTCCAGTCGAATCTTGAAAAGTTGAACAAGTATTCCCGTACCTTTTGTAAATTGGTATCGTATCAAAATCTTGTCTATCAACAGACTACTAAATTTTGTGGTTCTTCGAAACCCTCTGAACTTTAAAAAAATGGAAAACCCTGTTAACACCTATTGAATTCACGCACGCATTTCCTTTGAACATCACATTTTGTCTTGAGAGATACCGATGTGATTATTCGCTTTGACGCGATGGAGCTGCTGTTTTATTTTTTTCATCCATTGATAACTCTGCTCAATCAAGTAGGATAGTACAATACATTCATAACAAAGAGAGAATCAAACAAAAGCCACGAGCATCTGTTCATTCCTGCAGTTCATATTGTGTGACTTTAGTTACCCATACACTCATTATTCTATTGTGTCATTTGACAGTGAAATCTATGCACAAACTCTGCACAGTGTATTTTTCTATCAGCCATGACACTATAAGAGTCTCACTATGACATAAGTCCGTTGCATAAAGTGTTCAACACTCACAATACTGAATTCGCAAGGAAATTTGATAAAAGCGCTCAGGTTATTTTTGTTGGTCTCCAGTCGAATCTTGAAAAGTTGAACAAGTATTCCCGTACCTTTTGTGAATTGGTATCGTATCAAAATCTTGTCTATCAACAGACTACTAAATTTTGTGGTTCTTCGAAACCCTCTGAACTTTAAAAAAATGGAAAACCCTGTTAACACCTATTGAATTCACGCACGCATTTCCTTTGAACATCACATTTTGTCTTGAGAGATACCGATGTGATTATTCGCTTTGACGCGATGGAGCTGCTGTTTTATTTTTTTCATCCATTGATAACTCTACTCAATCAAGTAGGATAGTACAATACATTCATAACAAAGAGAGAATCAAACAAAAGCCACGAGCATCTGTTCATTCCTGCAGTTCATATTGTGTGACTTTAGTTACCCATACACTCATTATTCTATTGTGTCATTTGACAGTGAAATCTATGCACAAACTGTGCACAGTGTATTTTTCTATCAGCCATGACACTATAAGAGTCTCACTATGACATAAGTCCGTTGCAAAAAGTGTTCAACACTCACAATACTGAATTTGCAAGGAAATTTGATAAAAGCGCTCAGGTTATTTTTGTTGGTCTCCAGTCGAATCTTGAAAAGTTGAGGACGACAGAGACATCACTTGAGTAAATCCTATGGTGTAGCTAAGACTTTGCAGTTGCTTGTTGAACGCATTAACCGTTGACAGCACAATCTTGGTCTTCTACTTCACTGTCTCTGATTGCCTTGTATTGCTAGCTTGCTATTGGCTAAATTCACTGCCAAGCCCTAATTTTTTGTATAATTTATACAATTAATTAGCTGGCCATTGCACTCTGATGCATTGCTAAGCACCACTGCGGGGCTCTGAGCTAATGGGGGGATTAGGCGCCTTTTCCCTTCTTGAATCTATCCCTTTCCGTCGTGTGGCTTCAGCCGGGGGGTGTGGGAAGACTCTCATCCTTGTGATGGGAGGACCACCCGCGCCTAGCGTCATCCTTTGGCGTTGTGGGCCTCTGGATGTCCCAACCTCGGTGTCACATGATGGCATTAATTAGATTTGCCACTTATTAGGTAGGAGAAAAATTTAAAAAACCCAAAAAAATTAATTAGGGTTTCATCTCTTGCTATTAGACTATTTTCTGTCCTCCTTCTTTCATAATTTTGTAAATATATTTCTTCTCCTACTATTTTCTATAAAGGCCCTGTCTTTCCCCCGCTCAGGGTCCCGTACTTGAATAAACAAGTCAATTTCGTCAGCACCAGCACTTAGTTGCTGTGCTTTATTTAGGTATTATATAGTTGTTTAGTTTTAGGTTAGGTATGTTAGGATCACATAACAGGGGCCCTTATGGTCCCTCCCCCTTCACACCCCCCAATAGGAAAAACTTTAAAATACT
The DNA here is from genome assembly GCA_947561585.1 of Caprella mutica. Classification (NCBI taxonomy): domain Eukaryota; kingdom Metazoa; phylum Arthropoda; class Malacostraca; order Amphipoda; family Caprellidae; genus Caprella; species Caprella mutica. Next base: position 131,579 of record CANNZV010001202.1, on the reverse strand, counting down.
TCTTAGAAAAATCAACCCCAACACCCCCACAACCCATGAACAAATTTTCCGCGTCACCTGCAAAGAAATAGATACCCCCCTTACCAGAATCAACGACACCCACAACGGATTTTATGCCATCACAGACAAACAGGAACATATAGATAAACTTCTCACCCCCAAATCCATCAAATCCCTCCAAAAATTTAACCTCGAACCCTCCATTCCCCCTGAACTGCGAGCCAAGAGGTCTGTGTTTCTCAGGCAGTTAGACCACTCTGTAGGCAGTCGTCCTGCTGACCAACTAAAAGTGGAAATAGAGAGAAACCACCCTTGGCTCCAGGTCAGGGAGGTCATCAAGATAAAGCAGTACACACACGTTTTAAAATTAGAACTCAACGATACAGCAATGGCAAATAGGATAATAGAAGAAGGACTACTACTTTTTAATACTAGAATTTCCCCCTACCAATGTCAATTAGAAAAATTCACCCATATTCTTATATGCTACAAATGCTATAAATTCAACTCCCATCCCACCAAAGACTGCACTTCCACAACAATAGTTTGCTCGGAGTGTGCCGCACAAGGACACTCCCACAGAGAATGCACTTCACCACAAAAATCATGTCTCAATTGCCACCAACCCCATAAAACTCTCTCATCCGGATGTCCCTACAGAAAATCAACCATAAAACAAATAGAAACAGAAACTCAACAACAAAATAAAGTCACAGAACATGCAACCTACGCCAAAATAGTTAAGACAACAGTCGAAAAAACCTCACCAAAACAAATCAATTTATCTTCTAATATGGACATTAAACTAATAGCACTAATTCTTGAAGCCCATATTGCAACACTGACAGGAAAAAAGAGATTCGGAGATACACTTTCCGAATCTCTAAAATTAAACTACAATATAGATGCAAAATTCCCCGACCGCGACTCTCAGGAAATACTAAACTTATATTTTGACAAAACAGACGACACGACAGAATCAGAAAAACCAATGGAAACTGAACATAAACTCACAACAGACTCAGACGACGGACCTCCAACAAAACAAAAAACTAAGAAAACAAAAAAGAGACAAAGAACAACTCCCACAAACCTTGAACAACCACCACCACAAAAACAAAGGACTACCACAGAAGAGACAGACAGATCCCGCAATAGACAAAGATCACAATCCAATGCATCCTCCATAAACCCAAGACTTAGATCAACCTCAATCACGTCACACAAACTTAACGCAATACATCAAACCAATGCAAAACCTGACGAGACTTATTACATCTACGTTGACGCCACAGCCAATAATTCAATCATAGACGTAAATACATCAGACGAAGACATTTATAAATTATTAACACAAGGCAAAATTAAAATAGGAGTAGTGGACAGAGCATACCCGACTATACTGGTCAAAGAACTTAAAATTAACAAAGGGACGACTTTTTACAGACACGACACTATACAAATACTAGAACACAACGAATTTAAAACACGGACAAGCATTTTCTACCTCAACTTTTAATGAACAATAGACCTAACATTTACAACTTAACAATAGTACAGCACAATGTCAGAAACTGGACCAGCAACAAATTCGCACTTTCGAACATATACAATAGTTTAAACCCAGACATTATCCTCATCAACGAACATTCCATCACATCAGGCAATAGTTTTAAAATTTTCAATTACAATACAATATTCAGTAACAAAAAGGACGAAAACAATAGCGGAGCGGCAATAGCAATCAGAAAAGACATTACTTACAGACTTCACGACAATTTCTACACAGACCTACTAGCAATTACAATAGAGACAATACAAGGAAACATTACAATAGCGACAACATACAACCCACCAAGAGACGACTACTTAAATTACATAGACTTTCATACACTACTTCACGACAACAAACCTACAATTATTTTAGCAGACTTAAATGCACGACATACACGACTTAACCACAGAAATACTAACCACACAGGCAAACAATTACTTAAAATTATTAACAAATACAATTTAACTAACCACGGACCAGAATTTCCCACATTCATAGGACCCTCAGGCAAAGGCACCCCAGACATTGTTTTAACCAATAGTTCATTTCACTACAACCTCCATCTTGCCCCAGGCCCCCTAACCCCCTCAGATCATATCCCCATCATAGCAAAAATTTCAACTTCACTTATACAATACCCTATAAAACCAAGACACCAATTCCATAAAACAGACTGGGACACTTACAAATCAATACTAACTAATTTCAATTTAAACTTAAAAGACAATGCAAACACCAACGACATAGACGACTACATCAATAAATGGACAGACGCAATTACCGATGCCACAAATCTAACTACACCTACAATATACCAGAGAGCCATCCCCGGCGTACGTGCCGATAATACAATACTACAATTGCAAGCTGACTACAATAGACTATTAGGAGACATAACTACAAATGGACCTTCACTAGACAAATATAGACATATGCATAGACTACAACAAACATTACAACAAGTATATAGGGACAAACAGGGAACGACATGGGAACAAATTATTAATGACTTGGACTTAGAAAATGACCCAAATAAATTCTGGAAAACCATTAAAAGACTACAAGGTAACAACAAGCAAACAGCACCATATTTAACAGACGACAACGGCAACCAATACCACACAAAAATAGAAAAAGAACAACAATTTAGACGACACTTTTCACAATTATTTACGGACGACGGGGACCTAGACAACGACTTCACAGACGAAATAGACGATCACATGAACACAATAGAAAACATATTAACTCCATTCGACACTGCTGACATCAATAGACTCCAACCATCCTTTCCAATAGTCACCCTAAAAGAATATACCGACACACTCAAAACTTTTAAAAACAAAGCACCTGGACCGAGCAACATTAACATTAAACAACTACAAAACCTACCACCAAACATGACCAACATACTTATCAAAATTTTTAACCTATCCCTATCAATGGGTTATTTCCCAAAACCATTCAAATATGCAATAGTTATCCTAATCCCAAAATCCAATTTGAACCAAAATAGTACAAAAAATTTCAGACCAATATCCCTATTGGACATTCAAGGTAAAATTCTAGATAAAATAATAAACAAAAGACTAAATATTAAACTACAAACATTAGGGAAAATTAATGAAAGACAACATGGATTTAGGGCAAATAGGGGAACTCACACAGCTTTAGCGACGTTAAATGAAACAATATCTAGGGACATTAGGTTAGGGAAGAAAATAGACTTAGTTTTTAGGGACGTTGCCAAGGCCTTTGACAAGGTCTGGCACAATGGACTCAAATTTAAACTGACTTTACTAGGACTTGACGACTGTATGACAAAGACACTATGCAATTATCTTGACGACAGACATGCCTCAATAAGAATAGACAACCACATAGGACCCAAATTTCCACTGAAGACAGGCGTTCCGCAAGGAGCCTGTCTTTCTCCAACACTCTATAGTTTCTACACACATGACATACCAGATCCAATACCTAAGACTGACTACATTTTATTTGCTGACGACGTGACACAAATTATTTCGACAAAAGGAAACCCAAAGAAAATAGCAAAACTTACAGAACAGGCCATACGACAATTAAATGACTACGAAAAAGACTGGAAAATTAGGACACATGTAGGTAAATTTAGCTTAGTTAATATAGGTAGGATTAATACAGAAATAGTTGACATAGGGGGTACAATAATACCATACAAAGGGGAAGGTAAAGTTTTAGGTCTCACAATTAATAGATTAGGTTTTAGTCCACAGATATCTCAACGTAAAGCAATAGCACACAGTAGACTAAACAAACTATACAGATTCAAAAACCTCAACCAAAAGACCAAGAAATATTTATATACAGCAACAGTTCGATCTGCCCTCCTCTACCCTACCATTCCCCTTCACACTGTCTCAAAAGCACAACTATTAAAATTACAAAGAATTCAGAACAAAGCCACTCGATTCATAACAGGCAATAGTTTAATAGACAGAATTTCATCCGAAACACTCCATCAACAAACAAACTTAGACTCCATCAACGTCCACCTACATAGACTAGCAAACAACATCTGGAACAAGATGAAAATTGAAAATCCAACACTTTACAATACTATACCAAGTCAAACTATTCACTTACACAATAGAAAAGCATATTTTCCAAGCAGCCAAATAATAGCAATGTCACATGAACCCCCGCCAATTTACTCCTAATTTACTCCTAATTTAAAAGCAACAAATACTAAATTTTAATAACTACGCAGCTCTCAGTACGCGAATGTGGCGAAGAGGACGGGAACTCAGTACCCACATTCGGCGGAAGAGAACCACCAATTTTTTGCGCTTTTAAACATACTACATTTTTATTGTGGTTACCACAATGTAAATATTCAATAGACTTATAAATAAGTTATTGAAGAAAGAATTATTTAGAAAAAAAAATATATTAAAAAAAAAAAAAATATATATATATATTTAAAAAAAATATATATTTAAAAAAATATTTAAAAAAAATATATTTAAAAAAAAATATATATATAACAAAAATGTATTTAAAAGAAAAAAAAATCTTATATTTAAAAGTAAAATATATTTAAAAGAGAAGTATGAATGAATAACAAATATACACCTTAAGGCACTTACTCAAACTCAAAACTACTAAAAACACACTACTAAAAAGCCCTGATGGGTTAAACCTCTAAACTTTATTTTAAACTTTTAACAACATTTGATATTTCCCTGCTAATTATGCGATTTTTTTCGCCTTTTCTTCTACTCTTCTTTCATTTTCGAACCTTGGTTCATATCCCCTTCTTCGGACCACACTGGTCACCCTCCCCTCTCTTTCCCTTGCTCTATCTGGCATCGTCCCCCCCCCCCCCCGAAAAGTTGAACAAGTATTCCCGTACCTTTTGTGAATTGGTATCGTATCAAAATCTTGTCTATCAACAGACTACTAAATTTTGTGGTTCTTCGAAACCCTCTGAACTTTAAAAAAATGGAAAACCCTGTTAACACCTATTGAATTCACGCACGCATTTCCTTTGAACATCACATTTTGTCTTGAGAGATACCGATGTGATTATTCGCTTTGACGCGATGGAGCTGCTGTTTTATTTTTTTCATCCATTGATAACTCTGCTCAATCAAGTAGGATAGTACAATACATTCATAACAAAGAGAGAATCAAACAAAAGCCACGAGCATCTGTTCATTCCTGCAGTTCATATTGTGTGACTTTAGTTACCCATACACTCATTATTCTATTGTGTCATTTGACAGTGAAATCTATGCACAAACTGTGCACAGTGTATTTTTCTATCAGCCATAACACTATAAGAGTCTCACTATGACATAAGTCCGTTGCAAAAAGTGTTCAACACTCACAATACTGAATTCGCAAGGAAATTTGATAAAAGCGCTCAGGTTATTTTTGTTGGTCTCCAGTCGAATCTTGAAAAGTTGAACAAGTATTCCCGTACCTTTTGTGAATTGGTATCGTATCAAAATCTTGTCTATCAACAGACTACTAAATTTTGTGGTTCTTCGAAACCCTCTGAACTTTAAAAAAATGGAAAACCCTGTTAACACCTATTGAATTCACGCACGCATTTCCTTTGAACATCACATTTTGTCTTGAGAGATACCGATGTGATTATTCGCTTTGACGCGATGGAGCTGCTGTTTTATTTTTTTCATCCATTGATAACTCTACTCAATCAAGTAGGATAGTACAATACATTCATAACAAAGAGAGAATCAAACAAAAGCCACGAGCATCTGTTCATTCCTGCAGTTCATATTGTGTGACTTTAGTTACCCATACACTCATTATTCTATTGTGTCATTTGACAGTGAAATCTATGCACAAACTGTGCACAGTGTATTTTTCTATCAGCCATGACACTATAAGAGTCTCACTATGACATAAGTCCGTTGCAAAAAGTGTTCAACACTCACAATACTGAATTCGCAAGGAAATTTGATAAAAGCGCTCAGGTTATTTTTGTTGGTCTCCAGTCGAATCTTGAAAAGTTGAACAAGTATTCCCGTACCTTTTGTAAATTGGTATCGTATCAAAATCTTGTCTATCAACAGACTACTAAATTTTGTGGTTCTTCGAAACCCTCTGAACTTTAAAAAAATGGAAAACCCTGTTAACACCTATTGAATTCACGCACGCATTTCCTTTGAACATCACATTTTGTCTTGAGAGATACCGATGTGATTATTCGCTTTGACGCGATGGAGCTGCTGTTTTATTTTTTTCATCCATTGATAACTCTGCTCAATCAAGTAGGATAGTACAATACATTCATAACAAAGAGAGAATCAAACAAAAGCCACGAGCATCTGTTCATTCCTGCAGTTCATATTGTGTGACTTTAGTTACCCATACACTCATTATTCTATTGTGTCATTTGACAGTGAAATCTATGCACAAACTCTGCACAGTGTATTTTTCTATCAGCCATGACACTATAAGAGTCTCACTATGACATAAGTCCGTTGCATAAAGTGTTCAACACTCACAATACTGAATTCGCAAGGAAATTTGATAAAAGCGCTCAGGTTATTTTTGTTGGTCTCCAGTCGAATCTTGAAAAGTTGAACAAGTATTCCCGTACCTTTTGTGAATTGGTATCGTATCAAAATCTTGTCTATCAACAGACTACTAAATTTTGTGGTTCTTCGAAACCCTCTGAACTTTAAAAAAATGGAAAACCCTGTTAACACATATTGAATTCACGCACGCATTTCCTTTGAACATCACATTTTGTCTTGAGAGATACCGATGTGATTATTCGCTTTGACGCGATGGAGCTGCTGTTTTATTTTTTTCATCCATTGATAACTCTGCTCAATCAAGTAGGATAGTACAATACATTCATAACAAAGAGAGAATCAAACAAAAGCCACGAGCATCTGTTCATTCCTGCAGTTCATATTGTGTGACTTTAGTTACCCATACACTCATTATTCTATTGTGTCATTTGACAGTGAAATCTATGCACAAACTGTGCACAGTGTATTTTTCTATCAGCCATAACACTATAAGAGTCTCACTATGACATAAGTCCGTTGCAAAAAGTGTTCAACGGCGGTATATACAGAGACAAAAAAAGTACAACCCATGTGGTAATATTTAATGGGTCATCAATTTATGCTTTGAATCAATTTAGTACGTGAGTTGGTTGGACTCTATTGATGTTTTCACGTGTGTTAAAACAACTATGACGTGGTGTGTAATCGAACATTAGTTAATTCAATTCATTTTATAGATTGAATCAACTTACTATGAGAGTTAAAAGTTACTTTTTTGAAAATTTTAACGTATGTCGAAACAACCATGACAGAGTGTACTTTAGTAACTCACAAAGACTGTTAATTCAATGTATCTGGTGTATAAATTAACTTACTATGAGAGTTAAAAGTTACTTTTTCAAAGTTTAGGAGTGAGTCAAAACGACAGTTTTGTTTCTAACCCACGTCAATTATATTCCTTTTTGGTATTAATCGTGTATGTAGTCGAGACTAGATTTTCTCTCAATTAATATTTTTTAGTGCAATATATTTTAATCAGTTGAAAGGTAATTAAATAAGAGAAATGTAATTTTAAAAATACCCACTTCCTAGTTCACGTCCCTAAATGAAATAGGGACGTGATTTTATAATTTATTTTATATAATTTATATTCATTTTCAAGAGAATTTATATTAATTTTCAAGAGAATTTATATTCATTTTCAAGAGAATTTATATTCATTTACAAGAGAATTTATATTCATTTTCAAGAGAATTTAATTATATTCATTTTCAAGAGAATTTATATTCATTTCCAAAAGAATTTATATTCATTTTCAAGAGAATTTATATTCATTTTCAAGAGAATTTATATTCATTTTCAAGAGAATTTATATTCATTTACAAGAGAATTTATATTCATTTTCAAGAGAATTTAATTATATTCATTTTCAAGAGAATTTATATTCATTTTCAAGAGAATTTATATTCATTTTCAAGAGAATTTATATTCATTTTCAAGAGAATTTATATTCATTTTCAAGAGAATTTATATTCATTTACAAGAGAATTTATATTCATTTTCAAGAGAATTTATATTCATTTTCAAGAGAATTTATATTCATTTTCAAGAGAATTTATATTCATTTCCAAAAGAATTTATATTCATTTTCAAGAGAATTTATATTCATTTTCAAGAGAATTTATATTCATTTACAAGAGAATTTATATTCATTTTCAAGAGAATTTATATTCATTTTCAAGAGAATTTATATTCATTTACAAGAGAATTTATATTCATTTTCAAGAGAATTTATATTCATTTTCAAGAGAATTTATATTCATTTTCAAGAGAATTTATATTCATTTCCAAAAGAATTTATATTCATTTTCAAGAGAATTTATATTCATTTTCAAGAGAATTTATATTCATTTACAAGAGAATTTATATTCATTTTCAAGAGAATTTAATTATATTCATTTTCAAGAGAATTTATATTCATTTTCAAGAGAATTTATATTAATTTTATGAGCATTTCAGTCATATGTTCTCATGAAGCTTAAACGAATTTTCTTTTCTTTAGAAACCTTGAAATTTGATATAGATTTTATCGTCTTGTATACATTATGCATCGTGTATACATTTCAATATATACACTATTCATTTACCTGTACGTGGTTAGAACTGAGTAGTCATGTGATTACATCTCAGTTTTGCTTGTTAGCAAAATAGCTTTTCTGCATCCATGAGCAGGTCATTTGATTCCCGTACAGTAATTTTGATTTCCGGTGATATTTTTGGTTTATACACCAAGTAAGAATAAATAATTTATGATATTTATTTAGTTAAAATTAACAGGTTAAACAAAAAATTGAATACGAGCATATAAGGAAGATCAAAAGTTCGATCATCAATTTCATTTCAATCCTACTTTTACTATATAATATCAATGATTAATTCTCTACTAAACCTTATATAAAAAATTAATTATACTGACATGAAAATATCATCGAAAATGGGACATTGCACTATAAAAGAGTATATATAAATAAACTATAATGTTTTAATACATCGCTGCTAATGTACACAGGGGAATTCAGAAAAAGAATTCAATTGGTCGGCAACCAATAAAAAGTATGCATAATAATAAATGAATAAAAAAGATAAGTGTATTATTAAGTGCGTGATTCATATTCATATTAACAATTTGATAACTTATATTTTCGAATGAGCTTTTCATCTAACATCGAACCGAAATGCCACTGGAGACACGATTTAAATTTTCAATTAAAAGTTTTCTGTATGAAATTTAATATACTATGTTTTCTACTTAGCAGCAGATTTTTTCATCCAAATTCATCTTTTGAATTAGCTTTAAAATGGTCGAATCCGGAAGGTTCTTTTTGTAGTCAAAGCTTGCCAATAGCAATCTTTGTGAGCTATAGATTTTCCGATAGCCTCTTACCAGCTATCTAGTAATGGTCGGAAAACCTGTTACCGAACACATATGTCTAGAAATTGGAAAGAAAATATTCGAAAGAATTGAATCTTATGATCTTTAGAATTAGAACTATTTAGATTTTAGGGTGACTTACTGACCTATTCAGAAATATTGTAAATATGAGAATCGAATATTCAAATTGGAATTCGTTGAGTCTCCGGCCATAAAATCTAAGAATCTCGGTCTCTAAGACCTTAGAGATCCGATCTCTAAACTCTATGAGTCTCAATCTCTAAAATCTAAGAATCTCGGTCTCTAAGACCTAAGAGTTCCGATCTCTAAATCTATGAGTCTCGATCTCTAAAATCTAAGAGTCTCGATCTCTAAAATCTAAGAGTCTCGATCTCTAAAATCTAAGAGTCTCGATCTCTAAAATCTAAGAGTCTCGGTCTCTAAAATCTAAGAATCTCAGTCTCTAAAATCTAAGAGTCTCGGTCTCTAAAATCTAAGAGTCTCGGTCTCTTAAATCTAAGAGTCTCGGTCTTTTAAATCTAAGAATCTCGGTCTCTAAAATCTAAGAGTCTCGGTCTCTTAAATATAAGAATCTCGGTCTCTTAAATCTAAGAGTCTCGGTCTCTTAAATCTAAGAGTCTCGGTCTCTAAAATCTAAGAGTCTCGGTCTCTAAAATCTAAGAATCTCGGTCTCTAAAATCTAAGAATCTCGGTCTCTAAAATCTAAGAGTCTCGGTCTCTAAAATCTAAGAGTCTCGGTCTCTAAAATCTAAGAGTCTCGGTCTCTTAAATCTAAGAGTCTCGGTCTCTAAAATCTAAGAGTCTCGGTCTCTAAAATCTAAGAGTCTCGGTCTCTAAAATCTAAGAATCTCGGTCTCTAAAATCTAAGAATCTCGGTCTCTAAAATCTAAGAATCTCGGTCTCTAAAATCTAAGAATCTCGGTCTCTAAAATCTAAGAGTCTCGGTCTCTAAAATCTAAGAGTCTCGGTCTCTTAAATATAAGAATCTCGGTCTCTTAAATCTAAGAGTCTCGGTCTCTTAAATCTAAGAGTCTCGGTCTCTAAAATCTAAGAGTCTCGGTCTCTAAAATCTAAGAATATCGGTCTCTGAAATTTAAGAATCTCGGTCTCTAAAATCTAAGAGTCTCGGTCTCTTAAATCTAAGAATCTTGGTCTCTAAAATCTAAGAGTCTCGGTCTTTTTTGCTTTTAATTAATTACTCATAAATACAGAACAATTACTAATCTTATGATATGTTGGGTGGTTTTACTATAATCAGTTTTTAGTCATCATATTCCTAACAATTTTCACTTACATTTTGAAGCATTTATTCCTGGTATTTAGAAGTTTTGTCTGGTAAGGTTGAGCGTGGCCAGATTTTCACTCTACAGCGTTGGCGTTAGTATCAATATTGGATATCGTTAAACTGCTGAATGCGTGACCAAAAACAGTTCGCAACACATGGGAAGATTATTAGCAATCATGTATAACCTCCAGTAAAACAATTTGTGAAGAATGGAATCAAAAGTCTGACTTCTGAAGTGAAAAATGAAGAAGTAAATTGTCCGAAAATCCTGTAATAGTTGCCCAAATTTTTTGTAACAGATTGTGTATCTCCAAATCGTCAATGCAAGGCTAATCAAGTAGGATCTGAAGAAACATCTTTGAAGAAAAAACTTGATAGTGGCAAGATGATGTTGCAAGAGTTTGACCAATCCGCAATCAAGGTTCTGATTTGGTCCGACGAAAACTAATAGTCATATTGACATGGTTCATGCCCCTAACTCTAGGGACTTGTCTGTATCTGTTTATAGCCAAGTGAGACAGCAGATGCCTGATTCTAACATAGCATAGGCTGCTGTTGCATCGGATAATACCGATGCTAATCTTAATATATTGCAGGAAAATGATTTTCTTGGCTATCCGAACCATTTGGATCCAATTTTATCTCCGCTCTAAACAGAGCACAACACAAAACAGATTTTAAGTATCAATGATACAAATTACTAATCCTGACATCAAACAAGTGGACTTTGTTTTCAATATGGTCACTATATTCGATAGACTCGTTTCTACTCCAAAACGGACTCTTAGAAGGCAGTCGATCGCTTTGATATCTTAATTTGGTTCTGGATACACTTAAATAATCGCATCAGAACATTTTTTTAATACTCTTCAAGTGATATTCGACTTTGTATATGCCATATGGTATATCCTTTAGAGACATCCAGTACGAGACTTAGACCCATTTATCCCCAAATCTTAGATCCTTAAGTCTTAGAGTTCCAGGCCCTTAGAACTCCTAAACATCATTTAAATATGAAAGGATGCGTTTCAATCCTTTCACTTGAGATTTTATTTTATTGGAACTTTTATGAATATTAAGTAAAGCGTGAACATTGATAGGATTAGAGGATATAATGAAATGTATTTATTAGTTCATTAATCCTCTTCATGATAAGTATGATAATGTTGTTAGATTCTATATTGATGTGCTATTTATCTGAGAAAAGAGTCACTGTGATGATGTACTATCAGAGAAAAGAGTCACTGTGATGATGTACTATCAGAGAAAAGAGTCACTGTGATGATGTACTATCAGAGAAAAGAGTCAATGTGATGATGTACTATCAGAGAAAAGAGTCACTGTGATGATGTACTATCAGAGAAAAGAGTCACTGTGAGGATGTACTATCAGAGAAAAGAGTCACTGTGATGATGTACTATCAGAGAAAAGAGTCACTGTGATGATGTACTATCAGGGAAAAGAGTCACTGTGAGGATGTACTATCAGAGAAAAGAGTCACTGTGATGATGTACTATCAGAGAAAAGAGTCACTGTGAGGATGTACTATCAGAGAAAAGAGTTACTGTGAAGATGTACTATCAGAGAAAAGAGTCACTGTGATGATGTACTATCAGAGAAAAGAGTCACTGTGAGGATGTACTATCAGAGAAAAGAGTCACTGTGATGATGTACTATCAGAGAAAAGAGTCACTGTGATGCTGTACTATCAGAGAAAAGAGTCACTGTGATGATGTACTATCAGAGAAAAGAGTCACTGTGATGATGTACTATCAGAGAAAAGAGTCACTGTGATGATGTACTATCAGAGAAAAGAGTCACTGTGATGATGTACTATCAGAGAAAAGAGTCACTGTGATGATGTACTATCAGAGAAAAGAGTCACTGTGATGATGTACTATCAGAGAAAAGAGTCATTGTGATGATGTACTATCAGAGAAAAGAGTCACTGTGATGATGTACTATCAGAGAAAAGAGTCACTGTGATGATGTACTATCAGAGAAAAGAGTCACTGTGATGATGTACTATCAGAGAAAAGAGTCATTGTGAGTTTTCTCATTTTCTATTATTTTCAAATCTTACAAATTTGTCATCGTCTACTCAGACTAATTTTAGAATATCTCCAAACTTTAAAATCAGCAAAGTTTCTGTTTGGAAATGTGAGATTAGTAAAGTGTGAAATAGTCATCACAGACACTTTTCTCTGACTGTACAATATGACTTCTAAGATGTTTCTAAATATATGCATTTCTAAGTATGAATTTTATGAAATGTTTGAATATTTCACAACGAGTAAATTACATCTCACTGGATCTTTTATTTCATGCTAAAATTATTTAATAAAAAAAGGCAATATTTTAATTTCACTGTAGGGCTAAGAAACGTAAAATATTTCGGGGAAATGTCCATTTTATCACAATGGATACAGATTGAATGTTTTTTTTTCTTTTTGGTTTTGTCATTACCCAAGTAATGTGCTCTATATTTTTACCTGCTAATTCTATATTAATTACATGCATAAATTCAACAAATATGAATTGACTCGCATTCTTAATTTGTTGACAAATTGATCTGAAATTTGGAGAGTATATGTAACTTCTGAAGAGAAACACATTTTAATCATATAATCTTTTTTTTAATCTTTTTTTCGACTTGGGCATTAGTAAATTAAAAAAAAAATTGTTCTTAAATTTCAAAATAAAATAAGTGTATGAGGACAAATGCTATAACAAAAAATAAACAGTTTTACAATCGTACGTAGCAACATTTCTAGCAAAATAATAGAAGCTGATTTTTCATTTTCGATTCCGTTTTCTTTTTATGTGCTTTTTTCGATATTTTTCTCTTTTGATGAGACGATCCTACTAAGAGTGATAAGGTTCATTCATTATGTATGATCATGGTGGGCTAATTCGCCTATAATAAATACTGCCTCATTTACTTTTCCATATTATCAAAATAAAAATTGGTATTATATCAATATTAATGCAATTACTGGTGACAATATTTTATTTATATTATACCAGCTAATCTATGTTGCTGTCTAATAAGCTAGAGTGTAAGCTAAGCTATGTTGCTGTCTAATAAGCTATAGTGTAAGCTAATCTATGTTGCTGTCTAATAAGCTATAGTGTAAGCTAAGCTATGTTGCTGTCTAATAAGCTATAGTATGATCTAAGCTATGTTGCTGTCTAATAAGCTATAGTGTAAGCTAAGCTATGTTGCTGTTTAATAAGCTATAGTGTAAGCTAAGCTATGTTGCTGTCTAATAAGCTATAGTATGATCTAAGCTATGTTGCTGTCTAATAAGCTATAGTGTAAGCTAAGCTATGTTGCTGTCTAATAAGCTATAGTGTAAGCTAAGCTATGTTGCTGTCTAATAAGCTATAGTGTAAGCTAAGCTATGTTGCTGTCTAATAAGCTATAGTATGATCTAAGCTATGTTGCTGTCTAATAAGCTATAGTGTAAGCTAAGCTATGTTGCTGTCTAATAAGCTATAGTGTAAGCTAAGCTATGTTGCTGTCTAATAAGCTATAGTGTAAGCTAAGCTATGTTGCTGTCTAATAAGCTATAGTATGAGCTAAGCTATGTTGCTGTCTAATAAGCTATAGTGTAAGCTAAGCTATGTTGCTGTCTAATAAGCTATAGTATGATCTAAGCTATGTTGCTGTCTAATAAGCTATAGTGTAAGCTAAGCTATGTTGCTGTTTAATAAGCTATAGTGTAAGCTAAGCTATGTTGCTGTCTAATAAGCTATAGTATGATCTAAGCTATGTTGCTGTCTAATAAGCTATAGTGTAAGCTAAGCTATGTTGCTGTCTAATAAGCTATAGTGTAAGCTAAGCTATGTTGCTGTCTAATAAGCTATAGTGTAAGCTAAGCTATGTTGCTGTCTAATAAGCTATAGTGTAAGCTAAGCTATGTTGCTGTCTAATAAGCTATAGTATGATCTAAGCTATGTTGCTGTCTAATAAGCTATAGTATGATCTAAGCTATGTTGCTGTCTAATAAGCTATAGTGTAAGCTAAGCTATGTTGCTGTTTAATAAGCTATAGTGTAAGCTAAGCTATGTTGCTGTCTAATAAGCTATAGTATGATCTAAGCTATGTTGCTGTCTAATAAGCTATAGTGTAAGCTAAGCTATGTTGCTGTCTAATAAGCTATAGTATGATCTAAGCTATGTTGCTGTCTAATAAGCTATAGTGTAAGCTAAGCTATGTTGCTGTCTAATAAGCTATAGTATGATCTAAGCTATGTTGCTGTCTAATAAGCTATAGTGTAAGCTAAGCTATGTTGCTGTTTAATAAGCTATAGTGTAAGCTAAGCTATGTTGCTGTCTAATAAGCTATAGTGTAAGCTAAGCTATGTTGCTGTCTAATAAGCTATAGTATGATCTAAGCTATGTTGCTGTCTAATAAGCTATAGTGTAAGCTAAGCTATGTTGCTGTCTAATAAGCTATAGTATGATCTAAGCTATGTTGCTGTCTAATAAGCTATAGTGTAAGCTAAGCTATGTTGCTGTCTAATAAGCTATAGTATGATCTAAGCTATGTTGCTGTCTAATAAGCTATAGTGTAAGCTAAGCTATGTTGCTGTCTAATAAGCTATAGTGTAAGCTAAGCTATGTTGCTGTCTAATAAGCTATAGTATGAGCTAAGCTATGTTGCTGTCTAATAAGCTATAGTGTAAGCTATGCTATGTTGCTGTCTAATAAGCTATAGTATAAGCTAACCTATGTTGCTGTCTAATAAGCTATAGTGTAAGCTATGCTATGTTGCTGTCTAATAAGCTATAGTGTAAGCTAAGCTATGTTGCTGTCTAATAAGCTATAGTATAAGCTAAGCTATGTTGCTGTCTAATAAGCTATAGTGTAAGCTATGCTATGTTGCTGTCTAATAAGCTATAGTGTAAGCTAAGAATGTTGATAAAGAAGCTTATATCTTCAATGGAACTGAACTAAGGTAGCAATAATTCTCGAGCCAATGTTGTCCCAATATTGCCAATGTTGTCCCAATATTGCCAATGTTGTTCCAATATTGCCAATGTTGTCCCAATTTTGCTAATGTTGTCCCAATATTGCCAATGTTGTCCCAATATTGCCAATGTTGTCCCAATATTGCCAATGTTGTTCCAATATTGCCAATGTTGTCCCAATATTGCCAATGTTGTCCCAATATTGCCAATGTTGTCCCAATATTGCCAATGTTGTCCCAATATTGCCAATGTTGTTCCAATATTGCCAATGTTGTCCCAATATTGCCAATGTTGTTCCAATATTGCCAATGTTGTCCCAATATTGCCAATGTTGTCCCAATATTGCCAATGTTGTCCCAATATTGCCAATGTTGTCCCAATATTGCCAATGTTGTCCCAATATTGCCAATGTTGTCCCAATATTGCCAATGTTGTCCCAATATTGCCAATGTTGTCCCAATATTGCCAATGTTGTCCCAATATTGCCAATGTTGTCCCAATATTGCCAATGTTGTCCCAATATTGCCAATGTTGTCCCAATATTGCCAATGTTGTCCCAATATTGCCAATGTTGTCCCAATATTGCCAATGTTGTCCCAATATTGGCAATGTTGTCCCAATATTGGCAATGTTGTCCCAAGAAACATTGCTATACCTGAGAATATTATAGGCTAAGTTCCGAGTTATTGGACAGTTCCACATTTTGATGAATAAGGAAATTTTTTTAAATTTTTTTTTATTCTATTTGGTATTTATGATATAAACTTTAGGTATCATGGATACCAATTAAAATAAAATCAAACACATTCTCTGATATGATTGGAAATTAGAAACTATCCAATAACTCGACACTTACCCAAGCAATTTAAGAATCATGTAAGATTATGCAAGTAAATGCCATAGATAATCATCCCTCACATCTACAAACCAAATAAATCTCATCCTAAAAATAATGAAAGGCGGAAACTCATTATAGTGGTAATTCCAGCGCCAAATACACGGTACTATTTCGCGCAAGAAGCCCTATTGGATTACCTGCGTACGACTTAGTCGACTTACGAAGGATTGGAAGGAAATATGAGACGAAGAAATGTATATTTTGCTTCTTTTTAGTAAAGCAGAAACGTACACAGTTTAGATAACGTACACAGTATAGGTAACGTACACAGTATAGGTAACGTACACAGTTTAGGTAACGTACACAGTTTAGATAACGTATATAGTATAGATAACGTACACAGTATAGGTAACGTACACAGTTTAGATAACGTACACAGTTTAGGTAACGTACACAGTTTAGATAACGTACACAGTTTAGATAACGTACACAGTATAGGTAACGTACACAGTATAGGTAACGTACACAGTTTAGATAACGTACACAGTTTAGGTAACGTACACAGTTTAGATAACGTACACAGTTTAGATAACGTACACAGTTTAGATAACGTACACAGTATAGGTAACGTACACAGTTTAGGTAACGTACACAGTTTAGATAACGTACACAGTTTAGGTAACGTACACAGTTTAGGTAACGTACACAGTTTAGGTAACGTACACAGTTTAGGTAACGTACACAGTTTAGATAACGTACACAGTTTAGATAACGTACACAGTTTAGGTAACGTACACAGTTTAGATAACGTACACAGTTTAGATAACGTACACAGTATAGGTAACGTACACAGTATAGGTAACGTACACAGTTTAGATAACGTACACAGTTTAGGTAACGTACACAGTTTAGATAACGTACACAGTATAGGTAACGTACACAGTTTAGGTAACGTACACAGTTTAGGTAACGTACACAGTTACCAAATCACGATTTAGTCTTATTACCAAATGGTAATAAGACCGGAGTAAGTTACAAGTAACTATATAAATAATTGTTAATCCTTAATTCAACGTATCTTTATCTAAGAATGATTAGGTAGTACATATCAATTTTTACGTGTCCGAATATTTGGGCTGTGCGATAACACGGAACTAACCAGTGAATATCACTCTAACTTTAAATCGTCCTTTACAATTTTTTCATTATGACTTCAAAGAGGGGAATACACATAATATAATTGTTCAAAGAAGAGAAAGAAAGTCTGTTGCACAGAAGATTAAAATAATAAACCGTCGTGTATCTCCTAATGAAATTACCAGGGAACTATGTATCCTGTATGCATGTATTACATATAGTCACTGTTTATTTTTTCTCTCTTTCATAGAGACAAATTTCTTAACCAATTGCTTCTAATAACTTCATCTGGATAATAATATTGATGTTTGTTTATTGTAGTCACCGCGAAATAATCACCACCTAAATTGACAATGTTTATCGAGATATGCTTCACAATTATTACTACATTTATAAAAGCGGGGTGTAATAAAAGCTTGGCCTGCTGTATTCTAAATGAAGCCAAAAAATAAATTCCTCCTAATAGCAAGACCATTTCAGGCAAAAGAGAAAAAGAAACAAAATAAACGAACAATTAATTGTTAGGCAACCAAGAATAATAAAAATATAGGCAATTACATTAAAAAGCAACAGAGTTTACACTATCGTTACTAAGCTATAAGATTGTATTGGCTCAGTAGAAATTTATTAGTAATTTTTAAAGAGTCTAAGTGATGGAGAATTATTAACATCAATACCATTAGGGTACAGCTAAACTAATACAGTGTAATAAGCTACAAGGTGGCCGGAAATTTCGGTCTCAGAAATATAAATGACCTCTCAACGTAAATGACCGTTATGCAGTTTGCTGTATCCGCTAGTTTGTTGTACTGCACACTTCGTGATTGTTTACTGACCTGGTAGGGGGTTCGGGTGGTGGTACGCCCCCCATATACATCTAATTCATAAGTTATATTTATACCTTTTATTCATAATATTTCGAGACTGAATTTTCCGCTCAAATCACATGTTAAATAAATGTCAAAACATGTCAAAATTACTAATGTTACGTATCCTTTTACAACGGTTAATGATGTAACCTGCTTTTAATAAATAAACTACACATTTCAGTTCTCATAATTTCAACCTTTTCTATTATTGTTCTTTAATAAAACCATTTTAAACTGAGACCGAGTTTTCCGAAACCTAATTTTGTGAAACCTAATTTTCCAAGACCGAAGTTTCGTAGAACCTAGCTACTGGTACATTCGATAGACGAGTTATAATGGGATGTTGAGCAGTATTGAAGAAGATCATTTTTTACATATAAACTGTAGAACTATTTATGCACATCGCAAACCTTTATATTCCAGTTTTGTAGTAAAGAGAGCTTGTAGGAGATACAAATTAACTATCTGTTATTATCCTAGATACCCTTCTTCTTCAACACCTACACTGTATAGCTTAACTTTCTACCTAGGTAAAGTTATAGACTAATACCTAGTAAAGCATATGTGGAAATGACAAACTATGATATATATTAACAAGTGAAACCTGTGGAAGGAACAACTCAGCCCATTGACAGTACCAGTTTCCGATAGATTATCGGCAATATTAGACAAATTGACTGTAAAAATTTCAACTATTTTGTCACCAACAATAACATTAGGTTATTACGTCATGAGAACATGACTACATTGGTCTTACCTGCATTGAAGACTAATCTATTTACAAATAACCATTAGACCAACATTAACTTTGGCAATTAAATCATTACAGAAAAGATATCGGGAAACTCATTGATTAATAACAAGAATAAAACTGAACCAAGAACAGCTCCCTGTGGTACCTAGTAACTGCACTCTCGTTAGAAAAAGAAGAGATCACTTGGTGACTGAAGTACATACACATGTATTGGATAAGAATATTAATGTATAATAAACTTTTATACTATTAATTATTTATTAGTATTATAATAATAATTCGTAATCAGAATAGAGAACCTGTTGAAAACAATTAAATGTCTATTAGCAATATCCTTCTCTGTTTCCTTACTAAATATGGTAAAAGAGATGGTTACCAACAACAGATATTTCCCTGCTAATTTGATAAGTACAATTTTTTGTTAAAAAGACAATACAACAATTTCCTTCTTTAAAATGTTCTGAAATACACTACTTAATATTATAATTATTCACATTTTAAGCGAAGTACAGTCCCATGTGAGCTACATTTCTGATATACCGTAGGTTTAATGTCATATTATTTAATGATCAAATGATAATAGAAATAATTCTTAAAACACTTTTGTTGGTAATTTAAGAATTGAAAAAAAACACTTTAATCTGAAATAATTTTTTCTGCTTGAATGTTGCCTCTCTAATTTTTTAATTTTTTTTTATTTAAAATTTACTCAATATAGCTAGCTAATAAATCAAATTTATTCTAAATGATATGAAATGTGAGAAAATATTTTTAGAATTCTTTAAAATCGGTAAGTAATTTACGGTGGGCCATAGAAGATTGGGAGGTATTCCCACTCCATCTTCTATGGCCCCACCTCATTCGTCTCACTGGGTATTAGATTATTCATAGTTATGTTTTCTAATTAATTTTACAGCTGCAAAACACCTTCCCAATCATAAAAAATTTCACCAGTGATGGAAAATTCGATGACAATTATTTTTCGATATAATTTATATGGTAATTCTTCAATTTAAAGTAGAAATTTAATAACAGTTCCAATTATAATTCATTTTTTGAATCATTTTATTGACTGTACTTATTTGGTGAATCTAACTTGAAAAAGTTAATTAATTCAAATTGGATTGTATAGTTTCAAATACGTAAAATTAATCAAAATTATATTTGATACATGTATATTTTTTGTATTTAGTCAATAATCATTTAAATAACTTATTTATAGTGCCTAATAAATATAACATTTATGGAAAAATTTATGTCTAGATCAAATAATTACTGTAAAATACATTAAATTATTTTAAAGTAAAGCTAACAGAACTGAATTAGTTGCAGTAATTAATTTACATTAAAATATTTTTTAGTCAATTAAAAAAAAATGTTTACATCCAAATTAGTTTCAAACGTATTGAAATTTAAATTATTTACAACATCCTATCCCGATAAACAATAAAATTTCTTTCTGCTTCTGTTCTAAAATTAGGTACATTAATTAAAATGAGTAGATCTGGTTTGATAAGAATGGGTTGGAATATGGTCTTTAAAATAGGTATTAAAAATATCAGACTTATAGAATAAAAGGCATTGCGAATACTTTTTGATAAAATTAATTGTATATTTCATCGTCCAATTTTAACAGGTCTTAATTCCTATACAGGGTGTCCCCCCAAAAACAGAACACAACTGTAAAGTAGTATATTTCAATAATTATTAATGGTAAATGTTCTCTTATAATATCCTACTGTTTATTGAACCCTTCTCAATCAACAGTTAAAATTTAATGAATTTTTATTCATTTTTGTGAATGCTATAACGATTTGATTGATGGGTGGTGAAAATTCCTTTGCGCAAACTGTCAGTAAACCGGCAATGAAGTAAGTTCAAACACTAAAAAATCCTTCTCAAAAATGAAAAAATACTCTCGAAAATGAATAAAAATTTATAAAAATTTATAATTAAATTGCATTAAATTCAGTGCTGATCAATTATTTATATTAAATTATCTGAAGGTCAATTAAATTGCAGTTTATTATTCGACAATATGTAGAAGTAAGATAAATCGAAATTGAAGTTACTTATGATTAAAGCATTAATTAATTAGAATGAACTGTTTAAAAGTAAATAGAGTACCATCATTTCTTATAGTATTATACTTAAGTTAAATATAAACATTTAAATGAACAATACTGTAGCAATATTTATTCGTATCCATGATACCAGGGTATTTCAATTCGTATCCATGATACCAGGGTATTTTAATTCGTATCCATGATACCAGGTTATTTCAATTCGAATCCATGATACCAGGGTATTTTAATTCTTATCCATGATACCACGTTATTTTAATTCGTATCCATGATACCAGATTATTTCAATTCGTATCCATAATACCACGTTATTTTAATTCGTATCCATGATACCAGATTATTTCAATTCGTATCCATGATTTCATTTCATTAATTCCAATCAAAATACGAGTAGGATTATATTCATTATTTAATCGCAAATGCATAGTGTTTCGATAGTACTCCTGTTCCTACTTTCTGCTCAGTTGTGTTTCATAGCTTGTGCTGAGAGGTCGGAGTCAGGAGTGTCTCTTGTGCAGTGTCACAGAGACCGGTAAACTGCAGTGAAAAAACAGATGCAACAAGTGAACTTATTGACAGATGTGTTTGCTGATAAAATAACTAAATTGGAAATGATGTTTAAAATACTAACAATCAGATTCTATGTAAGCAGCTGATAGAATCTAGGAATATAATCATACTTTGCGTACTAATCTCTTTCTATATTTATTGATTGAAATAGGTTTCAAATATGCTAATATATATCATATATTCCATGATAAAACTTGTACTACGAAGTGCTATTAAATAATTAAATGAAAAATGAAGTAAAATATAGAACTGTTCTTAAATTTAAAGCAATATGGTGTACCCCAGGGAAGTGATTTGGGCTCATCATTATTTTTAATATACCTTTTCTGTTTCTTACTTATATTAAATTATTTATATTGTTGTTTTTTTTTTTTGATTGCATAAATACAGTAAACATTTCAAATAATTATGGATATAAAACAATTTAACTATTTTTATTGTAATTAACTTTTAATAATAGATGAATAATTTGAGATTTTTATTTTTAAAGTTTGTTCACTCATGATTTTCCTTTAAAGCTGAACTGCAATTTTTAAAATAATTATACTGATTATTCACGTTGGAGATTATTTCCTTGATTATCTTTTCATCGAGATCGAATTGAGTAGTAATTATACGGGTAAGTTTTGAATTGTCGAACAGTTTCATATTTTCATTCCTGTGGAAAAAAAATGTTGTCTCCTACACGATCGAAAAATGTGGAACAATTTTATAACTCGAAACTTACCTACTTATGGTTTAGGAGTTAATTAATTGGAATTAACTGGTAAAAGTAAATACAATGAATATTAACAACAACACGTGGAATCATTTCTCCAATATTTATTTATAATTACAGTTGATGTTTCCAATTCATTGTTATTACAATTTCTCAAACTGAATAGAATAACAAAATTAACAAATTGGGGATATTTAAATTAAAACAACAACTAATACACTAAATTAGAATACATATATTGTTGTTTCTACATTATTCAACAAACCACTAACATCTGTATTATTATTTTAAATGATTTTCCGTCATTTAGCATTTACTATGTATTTTTGTTTCATTTAAGCTTTGCCTGTGCATAATTACTGAGACTTGATATTATTTGCCCGAAAAAAATATAATTATTCGATATTAGAATATTATTTACATGCTTGTATTCAACGAAGAAGTATGCTATAAAACTATATAAATGCGACTAAAATATAAGCTTCCGCTTTCTGCGAAGGAAATACTGTAAGCACGTGCCGGAAAATTCCGCCGAAAGAGAATCCACCGTAGGAAATTTCTCCGTAGGATATTTCGCCGCAAGAAACTTCGCCGTAAGGAATTTTCGCCAAAAGAATTTATTTCAACTCTGGATAATAGATCGAATATTATCATATATTTTGCAAAGCTACGTAACATACTTGCATCCAAACATTTGGAATTTCTAGGATCATTTGAAGGGAGAGGAGGTACTACCAAGAAAATAGCTGTGTGTCTGTAAAAGTAGAAAACTCCTAATATACCCTCTATGTACTTTAATTATATAGTCATGCCGTGCACCAGTACTGCACTATACTTGAGTGCAGTAATTTACAGTGCACTTAACCGAAATGTACTTAGATTCACAAGTATATGTGGGTATTCCAAGTACCAAGTAAGTGCCCCAAGTACCGAGTAAGTGCCCCAAGTACCAAGTAATTGTGTCAAGTATCAAGTAAGTGCCCCAAGTACCAAGTAAGTGGCCCAAGTACCAAGTAAGTACCCCAAGTACCAAGTAAGTGGCCCAAGTACCAAGTAAGTGCCCCAAGTACCAAGTAAGTGCCCCAAGTACCAAGTAAGTGCCCCAAGTACCAAGTAAGTGTGTCAAGTATCAAGTAAGTGCCTCAAGTACCAAGTAAGTGTGTCAAGTATCAAGTAAGTGCCCCAAGTACCAAGTAAGTGCCCCAAGTACCAAGTAAGTGTGTCAAGTATCAAGTAAGTGCCCCAAGTACCAAGTAAGTGCCCCAAGTACCAAGTCGTAAGTGCCGCAAGTACCAAGTAAGTGCCTTAAGTACCAAGTAAGTGCCTCAAGTACCAAGTAAGTGCCTTAAGTACCAAGTAAGTGCCCCAAGTACCAAGTAAGTGCCCCAAGTACCAAGTAAGTGCCCCAAGTACCAAGTAAGTGCTCCAAGTACCAAGTAAGTGCCCCAAGTACCCTAAGTACACGGATCTACACATTCCTTCACTTATTTTCAGTTCGTGCCTTCTGCCTGTGTTTTTAGATCAGACTGCTTCAGGTTGTACTTAAAGTTATAATAGAGAATTAAAATGCTAAACACTTCCTTGATAATTAGTGGTTATGTCTTCTTCAGGGTTTCTGTGGTTTGCTGTTATATAACATAATAGAAACTATAATGTAAATATGATGATTCGTTAGGGTCAAACTGATACACGGAAAAAGGGGATGAAATTTGAAATGTTGTTGCTTAGATTAAAATAATAAACCGGATTTAAAGTTAATACATCGTAAGATAATCATTTAATTGCTACGTACTACTTAATATTATTCTCACATGTTTATAATTACCAATTCATTTTAAATCATTTTCATCAAAAATAAATAAAACGAAGTTAATAAAAATTAACAGGTTATTATGTAGGTGTTTTCACGTCTCTTACATAACGTTTCCATTAAAAAAATGAGGACAAAAACATTTTCCTTTCTTTAAATCATTGGCAACATGTCCCCAGACGGATTCGTTTGAATTTGTGAAAAGGAAAAATATTTTGAGGTGAGAAAAGTTTTGCTCCATTTCTACCGGTGGATGGAACCGTCAAAAACACACACGCCGAGAAAAAAAAGACACGAAATTCTATCAACAGCACTGTACGTTCTATTATCAGCAATGTACGTCCTATTATCAACACTGTACGTTCTATTATCATGCACTGTACGTTCTATCATCAGCACTGTACGTTCTATTATCAGCACTGTACGTTCTATTATCAGCACTGTACGTTCTATTATCAGCACTGTACGTTCTATTATCAGCACTGTACGTTCTATTATCAGCACTGTACGTTCTATTATCATGCACTGTACGTTCTATTATCATGCACTGTACGTTCTATTATCAGCACTGTACGTTCTACTATCAGCACTGTACTTTCTATTATCAGCACTGTACGTTCTACTATCAGCACTGTACTTTCTATTATCAGCACTGTACTTTCTATTATCAGCACTGTACGTTCTACTATCAGCACTGTACGTTCTACTATCAGCACTGTACTTTCTATTATCAGCACTGTACGTTCTATTATCAGCACTGTACTTTCTATTATCAGCACTGTACGTTCTATTATCAGCACTGTACTTTCTATTATCAGCACTGTACTTTCTATTATCAGCACTGTACGTTCTACTATCAGCACTGTACGTTCTATTATCAGCACTGTACGTTCTATTATCAGCACTGTACTTTCTATTATCAGCACTGTACGTTCTATTATCAGCACTGTACTTTCTATTATCAGCACTGTACGTTCTATTATCAGCACTGTACTTTCTATTATCAGCACTGTACGTTCTACTATCAGCACTGTACTTTCTATTATCAGCACTGTACGTTCTATTATCAGCACTTTACGTTCTACTATCAGCACTGTACGTTCTACTATCAAAATAGTTTCAATATAAAATATTCTATTATAATTAAATACTTTTCATAATTTTTCGCAATTTTCTTTTAAAACTTCATAACTCAAGTGCACCAAATATTTTCTATGATGATCTTTGAGGGGTAACTAGAACAAAATTCTTGACGTTTATTGTTTTCTATAATTTAAACATAGAAAATATTTCATAACTCAGGAATTGTACTGTACTTCATTATTTATGTTTTGCTGTACTTCATTATTTATGTTTTACTGTACTTCATTATTTATGTTTTGCTGTACTTCATTATTTATGTTTTACTGTACTTCATTATTTATGTTTTACTGTACTTCATTATTTATGTTTTGCTGTACTTCATTATTTATGTTGTACTGTACTTCATTATTTATGTTTTGCTGTACTTCATTATTTATGTTGTACTGTACTTCATTATTTATGTTGTACTGTACTTCATTATTTATGTTTTACTGTACTTCATTATTTATGTTTACTGTACTTCATTATTTATGTTTTACTGTACTTCATTATTTATGTTTTGCTGTACTTCATTATTTATGTTGTACTGTACTTCATTATTTATGTTTTGCTGTACTTCATTATTTATGTTGTACTGTACTTCATTATTTATGTTGTACTGTACTTCATTATTTATGTTTTACTGTACTTCATTATTTATGTTTACTGTACTTCATTATTTATGTTTTACTGTACTTCATTATTTATGTTTTGCTGTACTTCATTATTTATGTTGTACTGTACTTCATTATTTATGTTTTACTGTACTTCATTATTTATGTTTTACTGTACTTCATTATTTATGTTTTGCTGTACTTCATTATTTATGTTGTACTGTACTTCATTATTTATGTTGTACTGTACTTCATTATTTATGTTTTACTGTACTTCATTATTTATGTTTACTGTACTTCATTATTTATGTTTTACTGTACTTCATTATTTATGTTGTACTGTACTTCATTATTTATGTTGTACTGTACTTCATTATTTATGTTTTACTGTACTTCATTATTTATGTTTTACTGTACTTCATTATTTATGTTGTACTGTACTTCATTATTTATGTTTTGCTGTACTTCATTATTTATGTTTTGCTGTACTTCATTATTTATGTTTTACTGTACTTCATTATTTATGTTTTGCTGTACTTCATTATTTATGTTTTGCTGTACTTCATTATTTATGTTTTACTGTACTTCATTATTTATGTTGTATTGTACTTCATTATTTATGTTTTACTGTACTTCATTATTTATGTTTTGCTGTACTTCATTATTTATGTTTTACTGTACTTCATTATTTATGTTTTGCTGTACTTCATTATTTATGTTTTGCTGTACTTCATTATTTATGTTTTACTGTACTTCATTATTTATGTTTTGCTGTACTTCATTATTTATGTTTTACTGTACTTCATTATTTATGTTTTACTGTACTTCATTATTTATGTTTTGCTGTACTTCATTATTTATGTTTTACTGTACTTCATTATTTATGTTTTACTGTACTTCATTATTTATGTTTTACTGTACTTCATTATTTATGTTGTATTGTACTTCATTATTTATGTTTTACTGTACTTCATTATTTATGTTTTGCTGTACTTCATTATTTATGTTTTACTGTACTTCATTATTTATGTTTTGCTGTACTTCATTATTTATGTTTTGCTGTACTTCATTATTTATGTTTTACTGTACTTCATTATTTATGTTTTACTGTACTTCATTATTTATGTTTTACTGTACTTCATTATTTATGTTTTACTGTACTTCATTATTTATGTTGTGCTGTACTTCATTATTTATGTTTTACTGTACTTCATTATTTATGTTTTGCTGTACTTCATTATTTATGTTTTACTGTACTTCATTATTTATGTTTTACTGTACTTCATTATTTATGTTTTACTGTACTTCATTATTTATGTTTTGCTGTACTTCATTATTCATGTTTTACTGTACTTCATTATTTATGTTTTACTGTACTTCATTATTTATGTTTTACTGTACTTCATTATTTATGTTTACTGTACTTCATTATTTATGTTTTACTGTACTTCATTATTTATGTTGTACTGTACTTCATTATTTATGTTGTACTGTACTTCATTATTTATGTTTTACTGTACTTCATTATTTATGTTTTACTGTACTTCATTATTTATGTTGTACTGTACTTCATTATTTATGTTTTGCTGTACTTCATTATTTATGTTTTGCTGTACTTCATTATTTATGTTTTACTGTACTTCATTATTTATGTTTTGCTGTACTTCATTATTTATGTTTTGCTGTACTTCATTATTTATGTTTTACTGTACTTCATTATTTATGTTGTATTGTACTTCATTATTTATGTTTTACTGTACTTCATTATTTATGTTTTGCTGTACTTCATTATTTATGTTTTACTGTACTTCATTATTTATGTTTTGCTGTACTTCATTATTTATGTTTTGCTGTACTTCATTATTTATGTTTTACTGTACTTCATTATTTATGTTTTGCTGTACTTCATTATTTATGTTTTACTGTACTTCATTATTTATGTTTTACTGTACTTCATTATTTATGTTTTGCTGTACTTCATTATTTATGTTTTACTGTACCTCATTATTTATGTTTTACTGTACTTCATTATTTATGTTTTACTGTACTTCATTATTTATGTTGTATTGTACTTCATTATTTATGTTTTACTGTACTTCATTATTTATGTTTTGCTGTACTTCATTATTTATGTTTTACTGTACTTCATTATTTATGTTTTGCTGTACTTCATTATTTATGTTTTGCTGTACTTCATTATTTATGTTTTACTGTACTTCATTATTTATGTTTTACTGTACTTCATTATTTATGTTTTACTGTACTTCATTATTTATGTTTTACTGTACTTCATTATTTATGTTGTGCTGTACTTCATTATTTATGTTTTACTGTACTTCATTATTTATGTTTTGCTGTACTTCATTATTTATGTTTTACTGTACTTCATTATTTATGTTTTACTGTACTTCATTATTTATGTTTTACTGTACTTCATTATTTATGTTTTGCTGTACTTCATTATTCATGTTTTACTGTACTTCATTATTTATGTTTTACTGTACTTCATTATTTATGTTTTACTGTACTTCATTATTTATGTTTTGCTGTACTTCATTATTCATGTTTTACTGTACTTCATTATTTATGTTTTGCTGTACTTCATTATTTATGTTTTACTGTACTTCATTATTTATGTTTTGCTGTACTTCATTATTTATGTTTTACTGTACTTCATTATTTATGTTTTGCTGTACTTCATTATTTATGTTTTACTGTACTTCATTATTTATGTTGTGCTGTACTTCATTATTTATGTTTTACTGTACTTCATTATTTATGTTTTACTGTACTTCATTATTTATGTTGTGCTGTACTTCATTATTTATGTTTTACTGTACTTCATTATTTATGTTGTGCTGTACTTCATTATTTATGTTTTACTGTACTTCATTATTTATGTTTTGCTGTACTTCATTATTCATGTTTTACTGTACTTCATTATTTATGTTTTACTGTACTTCATTATTTATGTTGTACTGTACTTCATTATTTATGTTGTACTGTACTTCATTATTTATGTTGTACTGTACTTCATTATTTATGTTTTACTGTACTTCATTATTTATGTTTTACTGTACTTCATTATTTATTACTTCATTAAAATTGAATCTTGCCTATATAGAATATTTCTCTACTTAATTCTATAGTCATTTTATTAATTGACTTTCTCCCTATTTGATTGATTTGATTTATAATTCTACCCTAAAAATCCTGCAATAAATGGGGGAAATAAGCAAAGTTACCCCATATTCACAGTTCATTCTCCCCATTCACAGCCGTAAGTGTGCCATCGTAGTTAGGTATATAGTGTTACATGGCAATAATGTCATGCATATCATTAGTAGGAGTGGTCGTGACTGTAACTTGATATCATTAGTGATGGCTAATCATGTAGTGAGGATTCAACTAATTAAAGTTTGTAGCTAATATGTGATTAGCTTTGAATTGGAAAATGTTTCAACCTTCCTTTGTATTTGAGTATTCTTGTGAAATAGATTTTAATGTGTTTTGAATTTTTAAAACATTTTTTGATATACCTAATTGTTAAAGACATTTTTCAATGATTCCATAAAATAATTTTCAACTAGTGTATTACCCGTCTAGAATGACGGACTATATTTTTCTTCTGTTAACCGATTTTTTTTTTCTTCAGATTTTTCTGTTTTCCAATTCTGTATTTCTGAAATTTCTGGTTTTAATTTTTTCAAAATCTTAGGCTTACCGAGTTTTCAATTCTCCGGATGTAAATATATTATTCGGATTTCCGTTTATATCGGAAGTTCAGATTTTCATTTTTTTCTGATTTTCGTGTTTTTCGTATTTTCGTTTTTTTTTGGATTTTCGTTTTTTACGGATCTTCGCTTTTTTCAGAATTTTCGTTCAGTTTTCGGATTTGTTCTGCTTCTTGAATTTCGGATTTCGTTTTTTCTTGATTTTTCTGAATAAAGCGTGACAGACAGACAGACAGACAGACAGACAGACAGACAGACAGACAAATGAAGTTAAGGAAACTATTGATTGGTGTTGATGATTTTGTAAAATATTTTTCAACAATTTTATAAAACATTATTTTTTACATATTCTATATTTATGTAATATATTTTTTTTAATGCATGAAAAAGTGAATCAATATTACAATATTCAATAAAAATGTTGATACAACTAATATCAATTTTATTCATTATTCTATAACTAAATAAAAAATCAACAACAATAGAAGGCAAGCAGGTTTTATTCCTGGGATATTCCCTTAACATCTACAATATTCCCTCCTTACCTCCATTCATAATATGATGATGAGGGGATATTCCTGTAACAATATTATTAGATACTATTTGAATTCTTATACGAGGGAATATTCCAGGAATACTGAAGAGTTATCGATCATTCGAAAAGATTCAGGAAAAACTTTTTGGTTTGAAAACACAATATTTATTCATTAAATATTTCAATAGCATTCCAGTCGAAACAATTTGAATTATTTCGGGATATATATTTGTGTATTTCAATATTTGTGTATTTCAATATTTGTGTATTTCAATATTTGTGTATTTCAATATTTGTGTATTTCAATATTTGTGTATTTCAATATTTGTGTATTTCAATATTTGTGTATTTCAATATTTGTGTATTTCAATATTTGTGTATTTCAATATTTGTGTATTTCAATATTTGTGTATTTCAATATTTGTGTATTTCAATATTTGTGTATTTCAATATTTGTGTATTTCAATATTTGTGTATTTCAATATTTGTGTATTTCAATATTTGTGTACTTCAATATTTGTGTATTTCAATATTTGTGTACTTCAATATTTGTGTATTTCAATATTTGTGTATTTCAATATTTGTGTATTTCAATATTTGTGTATTTCAATATTTGTGTATTTCAATATTTGTGTATTTCAATATTTGTGTATTTCAATATTTGTGTATTTCAATATTTGTGTATTTCAATATTTGTGTATTTCAATATTTGTGTATTTCAATATTTGTGTATTTCAATATTTGTGTATTTCAATTATCAATATATAGTTATGCAGAATAGAAATGTTCCTGGAACAGTTGGTCTCTAAGGTATTCGTATTGAAAAAATGAGGGAATGTCTCTGGAATCGAAATAAAAATGTTACTTACTATGAAATACTTTCTAATATCCCTGGAAATATTTCCATTTTTCTGGTATCAAATTGGTCTCTTTAGGTAATATGAAGGAATGTTCATGGAACATTTTAAATTTTGTAGAATATTTTTCAAACAAAAGAATGTCATTGGAATAGATGGTATAAAATGTATTCCCTCAGCATTTGATTGTTTTATTTTTTCACTAAGACACGTGGGTTATGGACCCTTCATCTTAACATTTCTATTTATATAAGTCTCCAGGGGCTCTATCCTAAAGCTGTCTGTCGTGAATGGAAGAGAGAGGGTGACGTCCTTTGGGCCACGTGTATAACACATGTGCATTTCACGTAGTAATTACTTATTTAAAACATGTGATAATTGTGTATACCATTTGGCACTAACTCATTTAAAATTTAAACCATGTACCTATATTTTTTGAAAATGAATTCTATATGTATTACATGTGGATTTACATGGAAATATGGTTTACATGTTACTACAGATGTGGTGAATTACACATGACTAACACCTGTTATATAAGTATGGTAATTAATAATCATGGATATGATGTGGTCAATTTAATATGTATACAATCTCTATTTGATGTGTTCTTTTATGTGGCTTAACCACATGTTTCTTATGAGGGTTAGATTGATCTGGTGTGGATTGCACATTTACATTGTATTGTCACATTAAAACCATTAAACCAAATAGTAATTATATTTATCAATAATTTCAATTATTGATTGTCTCTTTTTAATAGTACTCTTTAAATTTTTACCATGTTTATTATTTTTTAACGCTACTTGCAGTTTTAGAGGATAGCGCTAGGGTTATGCTCTTCAACTACGAGGTCTCTTAATTATACGTGGTATATATATAGGCTTCATTTACTATCACCTCTTCATTTTCCTCTTTAATTCCTGAGTGGAAACACTGGTGTTTGTGTCCCATTTCGTTTCATTAACGGAGTAGCTTTCATGCACCCATGAGCATTGTCACCGACTAGTGGTATGTGATTTTTTCTTAGAGCCACTTTGCTTTCTGACTGCTTCTTCCAGCCCTTGTACTTAATTTCCATTTGACTCAAAACAGACTCTAACCCCAAAGTGAATTAAAATTTAAATAGATTCAGTAAATTAATTATATAATTAGTAGTGCCCACTAAAATATCGTATTTCGGTTGTTTGAAATCCGAAATTACGAAAAGTTCCGAATCAATTTTAATTTAGCTTTCCCATTGCAGTTAAAACATATCGGATTGTACAGATCCGATTGTTTCATATTTTATAAATAGCATTTATCACTCAAATATTTTCTACATTTGCCTTTATACGTTTCACTACTTAAATAGTACATACTAAGTACCCTGCAGGACGTAGGAACACAGTACTATATTAGTTTGTATGCCCATTTCCATTCATAGGTACTCGGTCTGTACTTAAAATAGTTAATAGGTTTCATTTAGATCATATAAAGTATATTAATTAATATCTATCTACGTTGCACATTATTTGTTTTTTTAGCTCTGGAAGTGGATTAAAAATTATTTCGGTTAATTCTTATATTGGTGCAAGTTGCACTAAAATAGGAAGTTACAATTATTTCTTCAGTGACCTGTCCTCTAACTGACCAGAATTTACTTGTAAAATTATACAATAGACACATTTTTTATGTAGTATGATCTCCAGTGTTAAAACTGTTCTTTTCTCTTGTTTTTACTTTTCTTGTTTTTACTTCTATTTGAGATTATTTCACTATTTTGTTTCACTACAGCTTTTTCCTCTACCTAAATCTTTATGATGCTCCACAGTGTCTGGCAATAAACTAAGAAGTTACAAATCTATAGGGTCATGTTTTCTTCATTTTCTTGTGTGAAGTATACACTAAAACTATAGCTGCACTGTCACCATTGTAGATTCACTCCAATAGTCGAGAATATGAAGGATTTTAAGATTAATTTCATATTAACCGCTTAATTGAATAAATTAGCTTCAGGTCGATTGTAGAGTACTACATACAAAAGACTTAGGAGTAGTAGTTACTCGGGAAATTGAAAAGTACCATACAAGTGCTATAGAATAAATATTAAATCAAATAAATTTACTGAGAGAATATAGATAGTGCCTCTATATCATGTAAAGCTGCTAGGTAATTATTGTTTAATTACATATATCAAGTTCCTTCTATTTGATTTGTCATGATTTTTTAAGAAAAAAAATAACATATGTTAAGTTTAGTCTTAGTTATTTAAATTACTTTTCCATTTCCTCTAACTAGGATTTCTTCGTCTTGTCTTATTCCATTGGTATTCCCTCTTCATTCCTTTCGATGTCTTATTCCATTGGTATTCCTACAATATTCCCTCTTCATTCCTTTGGATGTCTTATTCCATTGGTATTCCTTCAATATTCCCTCTTCATTCCTTTTGATGTCATATTCCATAGGTATTCCTTCAATATTACCTCTAGCTTTTGATGTCTTATTCCATTTCTATTCCTTTAATATTCCCTCTACCTTTGGATGTCTTATTCCATTGGTATTCCTTCAATATTCCCTCTTCATTCCTTTGATGTCTTAATCCATTGGTATTCCTTCAATATTCCCTCTTCATTCCTTTGGATGTCTTATTCCATAGGTAATCCTTCAATATTCCCTCTACCTTTGGATGTCCTATTCCATTGGTATTCCTTCAATTTTCCCTCTTCATTCCTTTGATGTCTTATTCCATTGGTATTCCTTCAATATTCCCTCTTCATTCCTTTTGATGTCTCATTCCATTGGTATTCCTTTAATATTCCCTCTAACTTTAGATGTCTTATTCCATTGGAATTCCTTCAATATTCCCTCTTCATTCCTTCGGATGTCTTATTCCATTGGTATTCCTTTAATATTCCCTCTACCTTTGGATGTCTTATTCCAATGGTATTCCTTCAATATTCCCGCCACCTTTGGATGTCATATTCCATTTGTATTCCTTCAATATTCCCTCTACTTTTGAATGTCATATTCCATTGGTATTCCTTTTTTATTCAATTGAGGTTCATCTCCTTGTTTCCCTAGATACTCCTTGGTGTTTTATTTATTCATTCAAACTTATAGCCATCTTATAGCCACTATACATGAAGAACATGACCGAGACCTGCATGATCGTTTACATCTATTACATGAGAATATAAGGCCCTAGAAAGTAACTAGGGCCTTCCCAACTGAAAAGGTGACACAAGAATCCAAAAATTGAATTAAATTATAAAATAACTCCATTCAAATGACAAACACTTAAACATTCAATCCTATTTATACAGTAAATAATCATAACGTATCCTACACAATAATAATAATAGAAGGAAGCCACTGCCTGGAACTCCCCTCTTCAGCATTTCCAAGGATTCATCATTCCTCATAGTCTGTTCCCTGAAAAAAGCCCATAGGAAAAAGTCCGTAGGAAAAAGTCCATAGGAAAAAAGCCCATAGGAAAAAGTCCGTAGGAAGAAATCCATAGGAAAAAAGCCCTTAGGAAAAAGTCCGTGGGAAGAAATCCATAGGAAAAAAGCCCCTAGGAAAAAAGCCCATAGGAAAAAGTTCGTAGGAAAAAGTCCACAGGAAAAAATCCCATTGGAGAAAAGCCCAAAGAAAAAAATCACACTGGAAATATTACCACACGTAAAAAAAGCCGGAAACTGAAAGCCCACAGGAAGAATTCCCTCTCAGAAAATCTTTCACAGGAAAAAAGCCTACAACAAAAATGAACTCACAGAAGGAAGCCCACAGGAAAAATGCACTCATAGAAAAAAACCCACAAGGAAAATTGCCCACAAGGAAAAAAACCCACAGGTAATAAAGCCCACAAGAAATATTGTCCACAATTATGGTTAAACTTAAGTTATACAATTTGTTACCGATATACGTATATCGGGGGTCGTGCTGCCCCCCCCCCCCCCCCCTTTCAGGTGAATATACGGTGGACGGACATATGATTTCAAGGAAAATTCGGTCTCTGAAAACTCGTAGTACACTGGTAGTGATTGCCTGCAGATCTTACATTTGTTCTCTCTAAAGCCAAGTTATCTCTCAGTTAGCCGGTTATTACTACTTATATAGTTATACAATCTTTAATACATATGTATTTCTCGAAAAAAGACATTGGACCTACCAATGGTTGAGAACTAATTATTCATATTATCTGCCAAAACATTTGAATCTTCTTCCAAAGTCTCATCATACCTCAAAGTAATATTATTAATAGCTGGTGACACAGGAAGTTTAATTAATTAATCTATTTACATGTTTCCAATAAATAGCTACAATATTATTCGTAATTTTATAGAACTTATTCTATAGTTGTTTTTACAATCTAACCATTTTAGAATATTTGACATAGCAATTCCTGACTTATCCAAGGTTTCGTGTCATGTTTATAGCTAAGAGTTTCTTATTAACAACAGGGCAATGGTTATTATATTCACTCTCAGCTATATAAATAATAGAAATAATTCCATGGTTTATATGAGAAAACAGACGCAAAACCGTTTGCGACAATGAGTTCAATAAAGAATCCAGAGCTGTACCATTTAGCTTTCTATACTGCCAGCGTTTAAAATACTCGTAAAATAAATTTTTGTTTTTGTTAATTGTTTTGATAAGTCGTAATATTGAAGTTGTAACACGCAGTCATCCCACGCATTTCCAAACTAAAGAGGCATAGCGGTTCATTTTCTGCTCAGCTTTATGGACCAATTCCATCGGCAGAGGGATCAGTTGTTGCATGCATTTTAACCATCGATGAAAAATGTGGAATATTGTGCAAGTTAAATATTCATATTCATATTTCTTACTAATCTAATATAACAAATTAGTTTTCAGTAGTTGAAGCCTGTTACTGACTGTAGACTACAATAATATTTTAATTCACCAGGATAATTTTAGAAAATACCTTTAGTCATGTTATTTTCAGTTATTGAAAATATAGAGTATATAATTATCAGCTAAAGAGAATGTTCATATGTTCCGCGCAATTCACTAAATTTGTGCTCCTGAAATTGCGCAGCAATCTCAAGATGTCGCTGGCGCTACGTGCACGAATTAATGCGCTACATTCGGCTGAACGTTTTTTCAAAGCCCCCTAATTAACCCAAAAATTATAAAAAAAACACTATACAACTAAGACATATGCACAACTAGTGTATCTAGGTACCTAACTTGAAATTATAACCAACTACTGTATCTAGGTACTTAACTACCTAGAAACTACCTAACTACTGTATCAAGGTACCTAACTACCTAGTGAGGTACCTAACTACCTAGTAAGGTACCTAGCTACCTAGTGAGGTACCTAACTACCTAGTAACTACCCAACTACTGTATCTAGGTACCTAACGATATATACTATATAGTAGCAAATGATAATACTAACCAAATAAAAGGTAAGTAATTAAACACAATGTATTTTCCGTCATGTAGAAACTCCATTTGGTCACATTTCATGATCATTATTATTCAATGAATCTTGTAACGATGTAGTTATACTTCATCCATATAAATCAAATTTATTTGGTCCTTTCAACTATTGAAGCTATATCAATATAATTAATATCAGAAGGGTTGCCTTTGCATGATCCACCTCTACTCGGGTACTAAAATGAATACCCCATTTTATCTCTGCAACTCTTCATTTTCCTCTTCAGTTTGTTTCTAACGGGGTAAATATTTGCAGGAAACAAAGGAACATCGCAAGCGCTATCATAACAAACCTGAGTTATGAGGGGAACTGCAGTTAATTGAAAATAAATATAATGCACCTATTGATGCTATTGTAATGAAGAACTCATTTTAATAATGATTTTGAATCAATGGAGTTATTGTGGGGACAATTCGTCCACGAAATGCTTTATTTTCTATCCTAGTTTATTTGCCCGTTAAAAATAACGGGTCTCCAGTAGTAATTCATCGTACCCGTTGTTAATTAAACTATTTTTAGTAAATTAAAATAAAATTGATTTTTCTGCATAAACTGATACGTTTTTCATAGATAAAACATATAAAAATTTGAATAAAAACAGAAGAATTTAAATATCAAGTCAATATATTCCCGTGCGTATCATAGTTACATTCTTCATGTTTAATACCCATCGTGTAGAAGCGGACACCAAATAAATAAATAAACACACTAAGGAAATTATTAGTATAGATTATTTATAACGTGTAGGTATATATTTTTTATTTAAATATATTTTGCATCGTAAAAGTAGAAAACACCCTTTGTTGATGGTAATTAGAAATTTATTGTTTTTGCCTAATTCTTATTGAAATCTTCATCTGCTCCTGCTGGCCGGCAACAGTAAAGTAATAAAACCGAATATTTTTTAATTATATGCAGGCAGGACCCGCTTATATTTCATCCCGGTCTTATAAAATCGGTAATAATTGAGAGGCATGTATCGATGTTATTACAGTACATAAACATAGAAAACGGAGACATTTTTTGCGGTGTATATTCACAATAACTACAATAAAATCAATATTATTACTCAGATTAGGTCAGTAGAAGCAATATTGGTTCAGAAATTAGTGTTTTACCTGCTTATTAATGTAATAGTGAAAATGAAATGACATATAATGCATATACACTTAAAATTGGGAATAAAGCCATTCGTGGATGATAAATTACTGTCCGTGGAGTAAATGTCCCTTGTACGAAATGTCCGTTTACTAAATATCCGTTGTACGAAATGTCAGTGAACTTAAATGTCCGTTGTACGAAATGTCCGTTTTACGAAATGTCCATTGTACGAAATGTCCGTTGTACGAAATGTCCTTGGACAAATTGTTCTAGAATTTGGGCCATAGAAGATTAAGTAGAGACTCCTATTATCTTTCCCACCATAACTTTTTCTTTGTGTATCGAATTTTTAAAAGTTATTCGAGTTTTAACATTACCCAATTTTGAATATTTTAAGACATATTTCTAATTCATTCGTAATTTATTCAATTTCTTTAACTGGAACCTCCAATTATTTCCTAAAAGTCATCTCCAGCCTCCGGAAAAATGAATTTATTTCCTTTCGCATACAGTTTGGTTCAGTACATCTTTTTATTTGCTTTTAAAGTTTTTAATACTCTGTGTGCATCAATTGTGCGAAACACTAATCTGCCGACGAAGAAAAAGATTGGACTCTATTGTTTTGATTTCCAATTAAACAAAAAACAATCCTTTGATAATAACCATGGTATAGTTTGTTTTTGATATTTATTCATTTTGTTTTCAAATGGTGGATTTTTTTAATCCCTATCGTTTCGAATAAACAATTTTAATCCAAATTGTTTTTACCTACCATCGTTCTTATTTTTATTATTAGACTACGCTCCCAAAAAACACATCTAAATCGACGATATGAAGGTATAAATATGCTTTTTTATTTCTTTACCATGGAAAGAAACCTGTTGTTTTTAAATCTAAAAATAGAATAATTGGATCTTTAATTGTACGGAATGTTCCATTGGTGTCATTTCGACGCTCGTCTTCCATCGGTTTTATTTGACGTGAAACTCGAACATCAGCAAAGATTTTGACCGAAGTTTAAAGAAAAATGAATTTGAAAGAAAAAAATTCTTATGTCCAATTGAAGGATTAAAAAAAAACAGAGAAATATTTTAGAATCAAATTAAATAATTTGAGGAAAATAGTAGAAGATATTAAGACTGTCGAAATTAATTCTTTTGAAGGATTAAAACTTAAATTTTTTACTATCAAATAGTCTGAATTTAAGTAATGAGACATGATCGGTAAATATACATATTTCGGTAACAAATTTTTTTTACGTTAAATATTATTTAATTTGACCATCAGAATAATTTTAGATTAGGGAAATCTACTTACTTTACTATTTTAGAATTAGAATCCTTTGTTTTTAATTCTTTTCAAGAAAACTTCCTTTGTAGTGCTTTATTTTTTAGACCTTAAGAAAGGCTTTGAGACGGCGAATAAAAATCTCCGCTGAGAAAATAGATCTCTACGGTGTCAGAGGCTATTTTAATTCTCTTTTATTTAGTTACTCTAGAAATAAAAGACAACGTGAACTTTGTAATGATTTTATTGCTGATTTTAAACATCTGCAACGTGTATATTATATAAAAAAATCTGTCTTCAAAATACTATAGTTATACCGTTTTTTTTTTTCAGTGTTTAAATTAAAGCCCTTGCATTTTAATATTTTTATTAAATTGTAGTTGTAAAATAATAAGCATGAACCAAACAGGTAAAATAATAAGCATGTTCCAAACAGGTAAAATAATAAGCATGTTCCAAACAGGTAAAATAATAAGCATGTTCCAAACAGGTAAAATAATAAGCATGTTCCAAACAGGTAAAATAATAAGCATGTTCCAAACAGGTAAAATAATAAGCATGTTCCAAACAGGTAAAATAATAAGCATGTTCCAAACAGGTAAAATAATAAGCATGTTCCAAACTTCTCGGTTGATAAACTCACCAAGGAAACAAAAACTTAACTTTAACTTTAAACTACTTTATTAATAGGAAAAAATAAACCTAAAAAAATATTTACACTGAGAAAAATGAATAGACGTAATGAAATAAACGTAATGAAATAAACGTAATGAAATGAACGTAATGAAATGAACGTAATGAAATCAACGTAAAATGATTTTTGTAGCATATATGAAAGTTGTAATTTTATCTATAATATATTCGTAGATGACTAAGTATTTTTATAGTCCACACACCATTATTATGAACATTTGCACTAGACATCAAAATTTTATTGATAAACTTTCAAAATGGCTAAATTGTAATAAATATACCCCCAATGTTTTCAAAACTATAGCTATTATTTTTAATGTACGATATATTTTAAAATAAGTCCCTCCCACCTTTTTCAATAACAATGAACTAGAACATTTAAATAATATTGCAAACTTAGGCCTTTTAATTGACAATAAACAATCTTTAATTAAATTGCACATTGCAGTATTATTTAGGAAACTCATAAACCATATTTTAATCGAAAAACATTAATTTCAATCTATTATTCCTGAGCTCATTCTATTTCGCACACTCTCTCATTTTTTAATATCTATTTATATCCCATCATAATTTAAATGAATAAAATTTAGGAATTATTTTATATTTAAAAAGAAATTTAAAAAATATTTAAAAATTATCGAATTTAAACTAATAATTCTTGAATTTTATGACGTACGGGATAATTTTTATTACACTTTTTTAAATAACTTTTATTGAACACTTTTTTATTATACTATTTTGTTAATTATTTTATTGTTTTTATATCAATAGAAGCTTTTAATAAAGTACAAGATTTTAAAAGGCAACCAATGTCTATAATAATTTTAAAAATGAGGAAAAAGATTACTGTTCTAACTGATATAGTGAACTTTTTCACCGGTAACTTATATGAATAGGTAAGATTTTAATATTTTTTTTAAATTGAATCTATGAATTCTAAAAGTTTTCTGACTTATATACATATTTTACTTCTATTTTCTCTTAATGCTATGTACATTTTTATTTAAGCAATTTTAATTATGTAAATAAATAACATTCTTACAGTAAATTAGTTTATTTGTTTTTTCCGCTGAGGGGAACCCGGACAAAAAATGAATATTCCCAAAACATTCTCGGAATATTCCACGAAACATTCTCGGAATATTCCCAAAACATTCTTGGAATATTCCCAAAACATTCTTGGAATATTCCCAAAACATTCTCGGAACATTCCCAAAATATTCTCGGAATATTCCCAAGGAATATTCCGTGATAATCATTTTTTGGGGATATCTCTAATTTGTATTGCTGTCTAACTGAAGATACGTGGCCCTTAGCCAAAACTGCTATAATTGTAATATAATAATACAGTCGTTGCTAAGGGCCGCGCATCCGCAGTTATAGGCAGCGCGCTAGGCATATAGGAGCAGGGCCCAGAGTAGTTCTGCGCAGTTACGCTGGAGTACAATCAGCCCCCAAAGCGGTCAGTTTGTCACCCACGCTGCGCTCTTGCTGCTCCCTGACTGCCGTGGTGACTACTCCGCTCAGCTTAAACCGCTGCCTCGAACCTGCTCCTATTTTCAATTGGGTGTAGTTTGTTGTATCCTCTAGTTTGCTATACTGCACACTTCATTATTATTCTAATTCTCCTTGTTTACTAATATCATAATTGCTAAAATATTTCAAATTTAATTAGGGGAAGTTCCAAGTTATTGAGTGATTATGCCTTTGCGATCATTTAAAACAAAAATAATTAAAAGAACGATTAAAATGTTAAAGAATATTTATTGTTCTTACGTGCTCGAAAATCCGTAACCGTTCGGTTACTCGAAACTTCTCCTTGTAACTTTCAACAGGAATGGGTAGAGTTCAGTTAGCCTGACTGTAATTTGTTTGAAACTTTGATATATATTTACTGTATACATTTACTATACGCATTTACAATATACATTTACTATACTGAAATATAAACACTGGTACAGTAGCGAGCAAAATATGAGAATGGTTTTGATCTTTGAATTTATCTTAGTAAATTTTTAGTAAGTTAATTATTCTCATTTGATGCAAGAGAGGTGCATTTAATACAAATTATCTGAAAAAACTACAATAATTAAACAAATATTTCTAAAGTTACATAAGATATGATGAAACGAAAAAGATATGAACTACAATATAGGAGAATGATGAAACAAAACATCTATAAACTTTAGCACAAAAGTACGATATTTCATTAGGTTCTTCTAATTAATAGTTAGTATGAAGTATGAACTTCTATTAACTTATAAACAACAGCGTTCACAAGACCTCGATAGTTTCTTGCAAAGTTCCGGGGTGAATTTTTTCCATTCGTCTTCAATATTAGTCCATAAATCATCGACAGTTGTATAGTTTCTTTCCGTACTTTTCTCCAATGAATTGCTAAAGGTTTTCGATGGATTTGAGTCTGAGTTTTGTGCAGAACACTTAATTAAACGGGTATTGTCTTGTAGAAAATAATCTTTTACGTGTTTTGCAGTGTGGCGTGGGGTGTTGTCGTACATAAATATGGCCGGCTGAAACGAAGATGCTCGAATTGGAGCAATGACAGCTAAAAAAATTGTCGTTAATTGTTACATTTATTCGAAACAGCGGCCCTACTACTTTGGATGAAAAATTACGCGAGACCATAATAGACCATCCTTTACACACCTATGGTTAAGTCTATCTCCTGTAACCTGACTAACAGATTGCCTGTCATCGAACTAACTTAATTAAACTTACTTTCATCGCTGAAGTACACTTTGTACCGATCAGTTTCACGCCATAGAGAATAAGCCTCAGCATAAGTCAGTCTTGTGGCTATATTTTTCTTACTTACCAATGGTTTGGTTGCAAGGGAACGAACTTTGAATTCGAAGTCATTGTGACGACGTGAAACGAAGAAACGGCTGAAAACTTTGACGAGAAGTTCCTTTAGTTTTCTTGAAATCTGCTGCAGTCTGTAACGTGCCTTTATCAACGTAGCGTTTCATTTTCTCGTATGATGGCGATGCCTTCTCTTCCAAGCTTTGAAATAGAAACCTAAGTTTTATTTTCATCATAAAGCTTCAAAATGCTTGAAAAAAAACACTATTTTCGATCTGTCAACTTCTCTAGAAATAACCGACAAAGGCCTTTCTGAAGCTTTTCAAACTTCAACTTTCTTTCTAAGTTGTGTAGTCTTTTCAACATATGGTGCCATGCTTGCTACATGTCTGACCACATTCTGATTGATTGTTACTTCTTGCTGCAACATGGAGTGATGCCAAGTACAGGATGGAACATTTATCTTCAAAAACCTTCTCTTGTTTTATACATCATCGTTATTTCTTTCTTCATACTTTCTAATAAATTATTGATTATTATTTATAGTTATCGTCTATCTAAATATTTTCTAACTTAGCAAGTT
This sequence comes from Caprella mutica, assembly GCA_947561585.1. Taxonomy (NCBI): domain Eukaryota; kingdom Metazoa; phylum Arthropoda; class Malacostraca; order Amphipoda; family Caprellidae; genus Caprella; species Caprella mutica. The sequence continues at coordinate 88,187 of CANNZV010001202.1, read as the reverse complement.
TTGCTTATCTTATCATTAGGGTTGTGACAGTATGCGTTTAAAATCGTAGATAATATGAATATCATAGACGAAACTTAATACAATGGTATCGAATTCTATATACCGTTGGTATAGAACGATTCAATACTGTTTATATCACTCCGTCGTTTAGTACTTTCGGGATCTATGATTTCAAAAGCATATTGTCACAACCCTACTTATCATTTGCAAAGCTCATCTTTATCTGAACTAAATTATCTAGGCATTGAACTGGTGAAACTGTTCAGTGAAAATCGCAAACTGTAATCGTTACACCCGCGTCATAATTGTTTGCAATTACTGTAGTTAATAGGCACGTTAAATATTGTTATTATGGTTTGTAAGTACCTACCTCCCATTGTTATGTTCTAATTACTGTACTTAATTTGGCATAGTGATGGGAAATTAAGGTCCGAACAAGTACAGAAATTAAAAGTATTCCTGCCTTAATTTTTTATCTGGGTATATCCTGATTGAAAAGAGTAAAAAATATATATCATTCATTTTTTAAATAATGTAGCAATTATACAGAATTTTTTTCAACCTATTTAGAAACAGAAAAAAAATTCGGCCCAAAATATAATGTAAAATAGATAGTCTGAATATGTAACAAATTATATAAATAATTGAATAATCTCTTAATTAATAATCATATTATAGATAATTGTGTAATATTATTACAATAATTAATATCTATATATTATAATGACAATAATATTTAATAATAAAGTACCTCTACAACATGAAAAAGTATATTACATTAAATCTGAATATTCGCTGAACTTCAATTTCCTTTTGAGGTTCACAATATTTTCCCTCTGTCGATCAAAGGGAAATCCTCTAAATAGTCGGCAACACTACGATTAATTCAGTGAATTTTTTGCATGAATAAATGTGATGAATTCAGTGAGTTGCCTGAATAAATGTGATGAATTCAGTGAGTTGCCTGAATTAATGTGATATTCCTAAGATAGTTACGTTGTATTTATTGCTGTTGAGTAGCGTCCAATTTTCGCATCCACCGGGACGTAACAGCTGTCAGGCGCAAGTCCGTTGGATAGCGCACCGATAGAATTTCCAAATTGTTACTAATAATAAACAAAATGACAAGAAATATAACAAACAGGGGCTACATACGGCCAAGGCCTCGGGATACCCCTGACTCCCTCTGATAAGAGAATTGTGGACGGGGTTATACAGTGGTCTTTATTGGAAGTGGCTCTCCATCTATTTTAGGTGCTGGTGAAATTGGACAATATGGACTCTGTTCTTCTTCGACATTCAAGTCTCATACGAGAATATGATAGGTGGGACATTAATAAGAAGTGAGTTAGGAAGAACGACGGGCAGCGAGTGAGATATCAACGAGCATTCTAACTGTTTTGGATATAACAATGGGCATAGCGGCAGGCAGAGCTTCAAAGTTAGTAAATGGAAGGATGAATATTCGAGTGATTTGGTGTGGGTGAAATATTCGAGGGCAACAGTAAAGACTCGTGGTGGAGGTTGGCTGTGATAGTCAGTCAAAGACATCCGTTGGCTTTGCGTAGTGTAGCAGTCTACGTTTAGAATTACATTTAAGATGAAGCCAGATTTAGAGTCTAGAATGAACTCTTATAAGAAAGCACCGACAAGAAAATCTACTCCCAAAGATCATGTTTGAAACTGCTTGCTGTTGGTAAACGTCGTTATAAAGATAGCCCTAACGACGGTCAGCTAGGACCAGGGCAGTGTAGACGCTTTCGTTACGTGACTCCAGAAATCAACCCCCCAGGTTAACAGTGATTTTCGAAATCTTGGAGTTGAGGTGGACGGGGATTCGATTGATGGGAGGTTCTAAGCTGTAATTTTAAGCTTAGGAAGTGATGACTTGATGAGGTTGAGGGGAACTTAAAGTGAAATAGAACTTACTTAAACTCCACCATATTTCTAACCGAAGAAATGGAATAAAAGGAGAGGAGTAATGAATGATTGCACCATGGGAACTCAAGTGTCCGGGTTTTGCACTCTGTCCACCTTCGAAATACGAATCCTTTTCGGTCAGCTGAGAAGTTATCTAGCAATCTCTTTCAGTTTGTAAAAATAATTGTATCAAAGTTCTGTGTCTAATAGCACGGCGCTGGGAGTACTAACCAAAGCAGATAGAGCTGGTATGTGTGGGAGGTAGACTCAATGTTTTCTGCTAACATAATTACGAGGGCTAATATAACTTTTAGGGAAAATGTGTTTTCTATTTAAAATAAAATAATAAAACGAAACCAAATGGCATATGTGACTTTTGGTTCTAAGTTGGGGTGGGACATTGCCCGGGGTAGCACACTCACCTGTTGGGAGATAGAGGAGGGTGCAGACTGGCTTTGGAGTCAAATAAATTGCAGACCTCCACCACCACCAGTAGACCCCATCCCTTTTAAAGGTAAAAGTAAAGTTACGTGAATGTATATGATGAATTCTCTGAGTTATTGAATATCTATGTTGAATTCTCTGAGTTATTGAATATCTATGTTGAATTCTCTGAGTTATTGAATATCTGTGTTGAATTCTCTGAGTTATTGAATATCTGTGTTGAATTCTCTGAATTATTGAATATCTGTGTTGAATTCTCTGAGTTATTGAATATCTGTGTTGAATTCTCTTAGTTATTGAATATCTGTGTTGAATTCACTGAGTTATTGAATATCTATGTTGAATTCTCTGAGTTATTGAATATCTGTGTTTAATTCACTGAGTTATTGAATATATGTGTTGAATTCACTGAGTTATATGAATATCTATGTTTAATTCACTGAGTTATTGAATATCTGTGTTTAATTCACTGAGTTATTGAATATCTGTGTTGAATTCTCTGAGTTATTGAATATCTGTGTTTAATTCACTGAGTTATTGAATATCTGTGTTGAATTCTCTGAGTTATTGAATATCTGTGTTTAATTCACTGAGTTATTGAATATCTGTGTTGAATTCACTGAGTTATTGAATATCTGTGTTTAATTCACTGAGTTATTGAATATCTATGTTGAATTCACTGAGTTATTGAATATCTGAGTTTAATTCACTGAGTTATTGAATATCTGTGTTTAATTCACTGAGTTATTGAATATCTGTGTTGAATTCACTGAGTTATTGAATATCTGTGTTGAATTCTCTGAGTTATTGAATATCTATGTTGAATTCACTGAGTTATTGAATATCTGTGTTGAATTCTCTGAGTTATTGAATATCTATGTTGAATTCTCTGAGTTATTGAATATCTGTGTTGAATTCTCTGAGTTATTGAATATCTGTGTTTAATTCACTGAGTTATTGAATATCTGTGTTGAATTCACTGAGTTATTGAATATCTGTGTTGAATTCTCTGAGTTATTGAATATCTATGTTGAATTCACTGAGTTATTGAATATCTGTGTTGAATTCACTGAGTTATTGAATATCTGAGTTGAATTCTCAGAGTTATTGAATATCTATGTTCAATTCTCTGAGTTATTGAATATCTGTGTTGAATTCTCTGAGTTATTGAATATCTGTGTTGAATTCTCTGAGTTATTGAATATCTATGTTGAATTCACTGAATTATTGAATATCTGTGTTGAATTCTCAGAGTTATTGAATATCTGTGTTGAATTCACTGAGTTACTGAATATCTATGTTGAATTCTCTGAGTTATTGAATATCTGTGTTGAATTCTCTGAGTTATTGAATATCTGTGTTGAATTCACTAAGTTATTGAATATCTATGTTGAATTCTCTGAGTTATTGAATATCTGTGTTGAATTCTCTGAGTTATTGAATATATGTGTTGAATTCACTGAGTTATTGAATATCTGTGTTGAATTCTCTGAGTTATTGAATATCTGTGTTGAATTCTCCGAGTTATTGAATATCTGTGTTGAATTCTCTGAGTTAGTGAATATCTATGTTGAATTCACTGAGTTATTGAATATCTGTGTTGAATTCACTGAGTTATTGAATATCTGTGTTGAATTCACTGAGTTATTGAATATCTGTGTTGAATTCTCGGTGTTATTGAATATCTATGTTGAATTCTCTGAGTTATTGAATATCTGTGTTGAAATCACTGAGTTATTGAATATCTGTGTTGAATTCTCTGAATTATTGAATATCTATGTTGAATTCACTGAGTTATTGAATATCTGTGTTGAATTCACTGAGTTATTGAATATCTGTGTTGATTTCACTGAGTTATTGAATATATGTGTTAAATTCACTGAGTTATTGAATATCTGTGTTGAATTCACTGAGTTATTGAATATCTGTGTTGAATTCACTGAGTTATTGAATATCTGTGTTGAATTCTCTGAGTTATTGAATATCTGTGTTGAAATCTCTGAGTTATTGAATATCTGTGTTGAATTCACTGAGTTATTGAATATCTGTGTTTAATTCACTGAGTTATTGAATATCTGTGTTGAATTCACTGAGTTATTGAATATCTGTGTTGAATTCTCTGTGTTATTGAATATCTATGTTGAATTCACTGAGTTATTGAATATCTGTGTTTAATTCACTGAGTTATTGAATATCTGTGTTGAAATCTCTGAGTTATTGAATATCTGTGTTGAAATCTCTGAGTTATTGAATATCTTTGTTGAATTCTCTGAGTTATTGAATATCTGTGTTGAAATCTCTGAGTTATTGAATATCTGTGATGAAATCTCTGAGTTATTGAATATCTGTGTTGAATTCTCTTAGTTATTGAATATCTGTGTTGAATTCTCTGAGTTATTGAATATCTGTGTTGAATTCACTGAGTTATTGAATATCTATGTTGAATTCACTGAGTTATTGAATATCTGTGTTGAATTCTCTGAGTTATTGAATATCTATGTTGAAATCTCTGAGTTATTGAATATCTTTGTTGAATTCTCTGAGTTATTGAATATCTGTGTTGAAATCTCTGAGTTATTGAATATCTGTGTTGAATTCTCTTAGTTATTGAATATCTGTGTTGAATTCTCTGAGTTATTGAATATCTGTGTTGAATTCACTGAGTTATTGAATATCTATGTTGAATTCACTGAGTTATTGAATATCTGTGTTGAATTCTCTGAGTTATTGAATATCTGTGTTGAATTCACTGAGTTATATGAATAAAAATGATGCATTTTAATATGAATTTCCTCCCTCGTTCAAATAATGTCATCTTCATCAAAGATTTTCTGCCCTTTGATGCAGAAGGCTGTAGAATTTTGTTTTGTTTCGAAATGGGAATTAAATCTATAGAAGTATAATAATGTTAGACGTCGAGAGTTTATCATACCAAAGATTGAGAAATTTATTCGAGAATTTTGAACAGTTCATTTTTAATGTGATTAATTATTATCATATTCGTTATAGCCTTTGGAAGAATACTATTTTCATTATACATAAACATATTGTAAAAAACAAAGACCTGAGAAGAAGGAACATGTAATAAAGATAAATAAAATCCTTCAAAGATAAAATAACAATATCCAAGCCAAATAGTGTAACAAAGTCATCCTGACATTTGTTGTATTTTCCAAAAGGAATTAAAAATAAGTTAAACTCCACCAAAAACCACACACAATATAATAATGATTTAATTCAATTAACAAAAGTGTGGCAAATATTTCTAAATAAGTTTCTAATTTATAAAACTACAGTGAAAGCTCTAGAGAAATTAAAAGAGTTTTATTATTCTCTGGTAACTTCGAAAAGAATGAAGTCTATTTAAAGACTTCACTTCATCTAACACAAAGTACATCTTTACTTTGTTATATGAAGTCTATTTAAAGACTTCACTTCATCTAACACAAAGTACATCTTTACTTTGTTATATGAAGTCTATTTAAAGACTTCACTTCATCTAACACAAAGTACATCTTTACTTTGTTATATGAAGTCTATTTAAAGACTTCACTTCATCTAACACAAAGTACATCTTTACTTTGTTATATGAAGTCTATTTAAAGACTTCACTTCATCTAACACAGAGTACATCTTCACTTTGTTATGTGAAGTCTATTTAAAGACTTCACTTCATCTGACACAAAGTACATCTTTACTTTGTTATATGAAGTCTATTTGAAGACTTCACTTCATCTAACACAAAGTACATCTTCACTTTGTTATATGAAGTCTATTTGAAGACTTCACTTCATCTGACACAAAGTACATCTTCACTTTGTTATATGAAGTCTATTTGAAGACTTCACTTCATCTAACACAAAGTACACCTTCACTTTGTTATATGAAGTCTATTTGAAGACTTCACTTCATCTGACACAAAGTACATCTTCACTTTGTTATATGAAGTCTATTTGAAGACTTCACTTCATCTAACACAAAGTACATCTTCACTTTGTTATATGAAGTCTATTTAAAGACTTCACTTCATCTAACACAAAGTACATCTTCACTTTGTTATATGAAGTCTCTTCCCTACATAACAATCCCTTAGCCTTCTATGGCCCCACCATAACTGTAAACATGACATTTTATACACCAGAGTGGGATTGTTATGGTGGGGCCTTAGAAGATTGAGAGGGAAAGTTATGGTGGGGCCATAGAAGATTGGGAGGGGAAAGTTATGGTGGGGCCTTAGAAGATTCAGAGGCGAAAGTTATGGTGGGGCCATAGAAGATTCAGAGGCGAAAGTTCCTCATTTCTTTGTATGAGTTCTTTAAGGAAAATCATTTTAATATCAATAGAGACATGTTTACCCGGTCCGAAAAGTTATAATCGGATGATAGTTTATTATTGTTTATTACGGTAAATATTTTTCAGTAAAATATTAGTATTTCATGAATACCAATTAAAACATGGAGTTACATTAAACCTTATGTGAACTTAGTCGATTTTTATTTAAATAAATAATTTTAGTGTTAATTATCTCCCCAAACTAAATAAATAAGAATATCTACAAGTGCTGTTCATTTATTAATTGTTAGAAGGTTCCATTCTTTTATAAATAATGTTCTTAGTGTTGAATAAATTAAGTAAAATCTAATTAATTATGTGTGTAAATGCTACGAGTTTTAATTTTTTTTTTTAATATTACGTAAGTGACACACTATGGAAAATTAGAACTGAGATGTATGTTTCTAGTACAGTCCATTCAATAGACCAAAATAGAACATTTATCTCAGTTCTAATTTTCCAGAGTGTCTTTTTATCACGCTTTGATTTACATAATATATTAAATAAGAAAAAAGAATAACAATTCATTACTCGTAGCATTCATAAATATAATCAGATTTCACCTAATTTATTCAACATTAAGAACATTATCAATAAGTGAATGGATTATTTTATTTTCTAAAGACTGCATAAAATGAAATAGAACGAAATGCTTTCATTGTTTGAATTGAAATATTCTGTTTTCCTTTTTAATTTAGGTTTTTGTATTATCATCATGTGTATTATATGGGACTTGTTATTTCGAATTTATAAAATAAATGGAACTGTTTGGAAGTATAATGTACAGTTCTTGGTAAATTGCTCCAAAACAATTGCTCGAATGAACAATTGCTCGAATGAACAATTGCTCGAATGAACAATTTGCTCGAATGAACAATTGCTCGAATGAACAATTGCTTGAATGAACAATTGCTCGAATGAACAATTGCTCGAATGAACAATTGCTCGAATGAACAATGGCTTCAATGAACAATTGCTCGAAAAACAATTTCTTGAATGAACAATTGCTTGAATGAACAATTGCTTGAATAAACAATTGCTGGAATGAACAATTGCTTGAATGAAATATTGCTCGAATGAACAATTGCTTGAATGAACAATTGCTCGAAAAACAATTGCTTAAATGAACATTTGCTTGAATGAACAATTGCTTGAATGAACAATTGCTTGAATGAACAATTGCTTGAAAAAACAATTGCTCGAATGAACAATTGCTCGAATGAACAATTGCTCGAATGAGCATTGCTTGAATAAACAATTGCTCGAATGAAAAATTTCTCGAATGAACAATTGCTTGAATGAACAATTGCTTGAATGAACAATTGCTTGAATGAACAATTGCTTGAATGAACAATTGCTCGAATGAACAATTGCTCGAATGAACAATTGCTTGAATGAACAATTGCTCGAAAAACAATTGCTCGAATGAACAATTGCTCGAATGAACAATTGCTTGAATGAACAATTGCTCGAAAAACAATTGCTTGAATGAACAATTGCTTGAATAAACAATTGCTCGAATGAACAATTGCTTGAATGAAATATTGCTCGAATGAACAATTGCTTGAATGAACAATTGCTCGAAAAACAATTGCTTGAATGAACAATTGCTTGAATGAACAATTGCTCGAATGAACAATTGCTCGAATGAACAATTGCTCGAATGAACAATTGCTCGAATGAACAATTGCTTGAATGAACAATTGCTCGAAAAACAATTGCTCGAATGAACAATTGCTCGAATGAACAATTGCTTGAATGAACAATTGCTCGAAAAACAATTGCTTGAATGAACAATTGCTTGAATAAACAATTGCTCGAATGAACAATTGCTTGAATGAAATATTGCTCGAATGAACAATTGCTTGAATGAACAATTGCTCGAAAAACAATTGCTTGAATGAACAATTGCTTGAATGAACAATTGCTCGAATGAACAATTGCTCGAATGAACAATTGCTTGAATGAAGAATTGCTTGAATGAACAATTGCTTGAAAAACAATTGCTCGAATGAACAATTCTTCGAATGAACATTGCTTGAATAAACAATTGCTCGAATGAACAATTTCTCGAATGAACAATTGCTTGAATGAACAATTGCTCGAATGAACAATTTCTCGAATGAACAATTGCTTGAATGAACAATTGCTCGAATGAACATTGCTTGAATGAACAATTGCTTGAATGAACAATTTCTCGAATGAACAATTGCTTGAATGAACAATTGCTCGAATGAACAATTGCTTGAATGAACAATTGCTTGGATGAACAATTGCTCGAAAAACAATTGCTTGAATGAACAATTGCTTGAATGAACAATTGCTTGAATAAACAATTGCTCGAATGAACAATTGCTTGAATGAAATATTGCTCGAATGAACAATTGCTTGAATGAACAATTGCTCGAAAAACAATTGCTTGGATGAACAATTGCTTGAATGAACAATTTGCTCGAATGAACAATTGCTTGAATGAACAATTGCTTGAATGAGAGCAATTGCTCGAATGAACAATTGCTTGAATGAACAATTGCTTCAATGAACAATTGCTCGAAAAACAATTGCTTGAATGAACAATTGCTTGAATGAACAATTGCTTGAATGAACAATTGCTTGAAAAAACAATTGCTCGAATGAAAAATTGCTCGAATGAACAATTGCTTGAATGAAATATTGCTTGAATAAACAATTGCTCGAATGAACAATTGCTTGAATGAAATATTGCTCGAATGAACAATTGCTTGAATGAACAATTGCTCGAAAAACAATTGCTTGAATGAACAATTGCTTGAATGAACAATTGCTTGAATGAACAATTGCTTGAAAAAACAATTGCTCGAATGAACAATTGCTCGAATGAACAATTGCTCGAATGAACATTGCTTGAATAAACAATTGCTCGAATGAACAATTTCTCGAATGAACAATTGCTTGCATGAACAATTGCTCGAATGAACAATTGCTCGAATGAACATTGCTTGAATGAACAATTGCTTGAATGAACAATTGCTTGAATGAACAATTGCTCGAATGAACAATTGCTTGAATGAACAATTGCTTGAATGAACAATTGCTCGAAAAACAATTGCTTGAATGAACAATTGCTTGAATGAACAATTGCTTGAATGAACAATTGCTTGAATGAACAATTGCTTGAAAAAACAATTGCTCGAATGAACAATTGCTCGAATGAACATTGCTTGAATAAACTATTTCTCGAATGAACAATTGCTTGAATGAACAATTGCTCGAATGAACAATTGCTTGAATGAACAATAATTTGAATGAACAATTGCTTGAATGAACAATTGCTCGAATGAACATTGCTGGAATGAACAATTGCTTGAATGAACAATTGCTTGAATGAACAATTGCACGAATGAACAATTGCTTGAATGAACAATTGCTCGAATGAACAATTGCTTGAATGAACAATAATTCGAATGAACAATTGCTTGAATGAACAATTGCTCGAATGAACAATTGCTTGAATGAACAATAATTCGAATGAACAATTTCTTGAATGAACAATAATTCGAATGAACAATTGCTTGAATGAACAATAATTCGAATGAACAATTGCTTAAATGAACAATAATTCGAATGAACAATTGCTTGAATGAACAATAATTCGAATGAACAATTGCTTGAATGAACAATAATTCGAATGATCAATTGCTTGAATGAACAATAATTCGAATGAACAATTTCTTGAATGAACAATAATTCGAATGAACAATTGCTTGAATGAACAATAATTCGAATGAACAATTGCTTGAATGAACAATAATTCGAATGAACAATTGCTCGAATGAACAATTGCTTGAATGAACAATAATTCGAATGAACAATTGCTCGAATGAACAATTGCTTGAATGAACAATAATTCGAATGAACAATTTCTTGAATGAACAATAATTCGAATGAACAATTGCTCGAATGAACAATTGCTCGAATGAACAATTTCTTGAATGAACAATAATTCTAATGAACAATTGCTCGAATGAACAATTGCTCGAATGAACAATTGCTCGAATGAACAATTGCTTGAATGAACAATAATTCGAATGAACAATTGCTTGAATGAACAATAATTTGAATGAACAATTGCTTGAATGAACAATTGCTCGAATGAACATTGCTGGAATGAACAATTGCTTGAATGAACAATTGCTTGAATGAACAATTGCTCGAATGAACAATTATTGCTCGAATGAACAATTGCTCTAATGAACAATTGCTTGAATGAACAATTGCTTGAATGAACAATTGCTCGAATGAACAATTGCTTGAATGAACAATTGCTCGAATGAACAATTGCTCGAATGAACAATTGCTCTAATGAACAATTGCTTGAATGAACAATTGCTTAAATGAACAATAATTCGAATGAACAATTGCTTGAATGAACAATAATTCGAATGAACAATTGCTTGAATGAACAATAATTCGAATGAACAATTGCTTAAATGAACAATAATTCGAATGAACAATTGCTTGAATGAACAATAATTCGAATGAACAATTGCTTGAATGAACAATAATTCGAATGAACAATTGCTTGAATGAACAATAATTCGAATGAACAATTGCTTGAATGAACAATAATTCGAATGAACAATTTCTTGAATGAACAATAATTCGAATGAACAATTGCTCGAATGAACAATAATTCGAATGAACAATTGCTTGAATGAACAATAATTCGAATGAACAATTTCTTGAATGAACAATAATTCGAATGAACAATTGCTTGAATGAACAATAATTCGAATGAGCAATTGCTTGAATGAACAATAATTCGAATGAACAATTGCTTAAATGAACAATAATTCGAATGAACAATTGCTTGAATGAACAATAATTCGAATGAACAATTGCTTGAATGAATAATAATTCGAATGAACAATTGCTCGAATGAACAATTGCTCGAATGAACAATTGCTTGAATGAACAATTGCTCGAAAAACAATTGCTCGGATGAACAATTGCTCGAATGAACAATTGCTTGAATGAACAATTGCTCGAAAAACAATTGCTTGAATGAACAATTGCTTGAATAAACAATTGCTCGAATGAACAATTGCTTGAATGAAATATTGCTCGAATGAACAATTGCTTGAATGAACAATTGCTCGAAAAACAATTGCTTGAATGAACAATTGCTTGAATGAACAATTGCTCGAATGAACAATTGCTCGAATGAACAATTGCTCGAATGAACAATTGCTCGAATGAACAATTGCTTGAATGAACAATTGCTCGAAAAACAATTGCTCGAATGAACAATTGCTCGAATGAACAATTGCTTGAATGAACAATTGCTCGAAAAACAATTGCTTGAATGAACAATTGCTTGAATAAACAATTGCTCGAATGAACAATTGCTTGAATGAAATATTGCTCGAATGAACAATTGCTTGAATGAACAATTGCTCGAAAAACAATTGCTTGAATGAACAATTGCTTGAATGAACAATTGCTCGAATGAACAATTGCTCGAATGAACAATTGCTTGAATGAAGAATTGCTTGAATGAACAATTGCTTGAAAAACAATTGCTCGAATGAACAATTCTTCGAATGAACATTGCTTGAATAAACAATTGCTCGAATGAACAATTTCTCGAATGAACAATTGCTTGAATGAACAATTGCTCGAATGAACAATTTCTCGAATGAACAATTGCTTGAATGAACAATTGCTCGAATGAACATTGCTTGAATGAACAATTGCTTGAATGAACAATTTCTCGAATGAACAATTGCTTGAATGAACAATTGCTCGAATGAACAATTGCTTGAATGAACAATTGCTTGGATGAACAATTGCTCGAAAAACAATTGCTTGAATGAACAATTGCTTGAATGAACAATTGCTTGAATAAACAATTGCTCGAATGAACAATTGCTTGAATGAAATATTGCTCGAATGAACAATTGCTTGAATGAACAATTGCTCGAAAAACAATTGCTTGGATGAACAATTGCTTGAATGAACAATTTGCTCGAATGAACAATTGCTTGAATGAACAATTGCTTGAATGAGAGCAATTGCTCGAATGAACAATTGCTTGAATGAACAATTGCTTCAATGAACAATTGCTCGAAAAACAATTGCTTGAATGAACAATTGCTTGAATGAACAATTGCTTGAATGAACAATTGCTTGAAAAAACAATTGCTCGAATGAAAAATTGCTCGAATGAACAATTGCTTGAATGAAATATTGCTTGAATAAACAATTGCTCGAATGAACAATTGCTTGAATGAAATATTGCTCGAATGAACAATTGCTTGAATGAACAATTGCTCGAAAAACAATTGCTTGAATGAACAATTGCTTGAATGAACAATTGCTTGAATGAACAATTGCTTGAAAAAACAATTGCTCGAATGAACAATTGCTCGAATGAACAATTGCTCGAATGAACATTGCTTGAATAAACAATTGCTCGAATGAACAATTTCTCGAATGAACAATTGCTTGCATGAACAATTGCTCGAATGAACAATTGCTCGAATGAACATTGCTTGAATGAACAATTGCTTGAATGAACAATTGCTTGAATGAACAATTGCTCGAATGAACAATTGCTTGAATGAACAATTGCTTGAATGAACAATTGCTCGAAAAACAATTGCTTGAATGAACAATTGCTTGAATGAACAATTGCTTGAATGAACAATTGCTTGAATGAACAATTGCTTGAAAAAACAATTGCTCGAATGAACAATTGCTCGAATGAACATTGCTTGAATAAACTATTTCTCGAATGAACAATTGCTTGAATGAACAATTGCTCGAATGAACAATTGCTTGAATGAACAATAATTTGAATGAACAATTGCTTGAATGAACAATTGCTCGAATGAACATTGCTGGAATGAACAATTGCTTGAATGAACAATTGCTTGAATGAACAATTGCACGAATGAACAATTGCTTGAATGAACAATTGCTCGAATGAACAATTGCTTGAATGAACAATAATTCGAATGAACAATTGCTTGAATGAACAATTGCTCGAATGAACAATTGCTTGAATGAACAATAATTCGAATGAACAATTTCTTGAATGAACAATAATTCGAATGAACAATTGCTTGAATGAACAATAATTCGAATGAACAATTGCTTAAATGAACAATAATTCGAATGAACAATTGCTTGAATGAACAATAATTCGAATGAACAATTGCTTGAATGAACAATAATTCGAATGATCAATTGCTTGAATGAACAATAATTCGAATGAACAATTTCTTGAATGAACAATAATTCGAATGAACAATTGCTTGAATGAACAATAATTCGAATGAACAATTGCTTGAATGAACAATAATTCGAATGAACAATTGCTCGAATGAACAATTGCTTGAATGAACAATAATTCGAATGAACAATTGCTCGAATGAACAATTGCTTGAATGAACAATAATTCGAATGAACAATTTCTTGAATGAACAATAATTCGAATGAACAATTGCTCGAATGAACAATTGCTCGAATGAACAATTTCTTGAATGAACAATAATTCTAATGAACAATTGCTCGAATGAACAATTGCTCGAATGAACAATTGCTCGAATGAACAATTGCTTGAATGAACAATAATTCGAATGAACAATTGCTTGAATGAACAATAATTTGAATGAACAATTGCTTGAATGAACAATTGCTCGAATGAACATTGCTGGAATGAACAATTGCTTGAATGAACAATTGCTTGAATGAACAATTGCTCGAATGAACAATTATTGCTCGAATGAACAATTGCTCTAATGAACAATTGCTTGAATGAACAATTGCTTGAATGAACAATTGCTCGAATGAACAATTGCTTGAATGAACAATTGCTCGAATGAACAATTGCTCGAATGAACAATTGCTCTAATGAACAATTGCTTGAATGAACAATTGCTTAAATGAACAATAATTCGAATGAACAATTGCTTGAATGAACAATAATTCGAATGAACAATTGCTTGAATGAACAATAATTCGAATGAACAATTGCTTAAATGAACAATAATTCGAATGAACAATTGCTTGAATGAACAATAATTCGAATGAACAATTGCTTGAATGAACAATAATTCGAATGAACAATTGCTTGAATGAACAATAATTCGAATGAACAATTGCTTGAATGAACAATAATTCGAATGAACAATTTCTTGAATGAACAATAATTCGAATGAACAATTGCTCGAATGAACAATAATTCGAATGAACAATTGCTTGAATGAACAATAATTCGAATGAACAATTTCTTGAATGAACAATAATTCGAATGAACAATTGCTTGAATGAACAATAATTCGAATGAGCAATTGCTTGAATGAACAATAATTCGAATGAACAATTGCTTAAATGAACAATAATTCGAATGAACAATTGCTTGAATGAACAATAATTCGAATGAACAATTGCTTGAATGAATAATAATTCGAATGAACAATTGCTTGAATGAACAATAATTCGAATGAACAATTGCTTGAATGAACAATAATTCGAATGAACAATTTCTTGAATGAACAATAATTCGAATGAACAATTGCTCGAATGAACAATTGCTCGAATGAACAATTTCTTGAATGAACAATAATTCTAATGAACAATTGCTCGAATGAACAATTGCTCGAATGAACAATTGCTCGAATGAACAATTGCTCGAATGAACAATAATTCGAATGAGCAAATCGCTCAAATTGTTCGAAATAATAGAAGTCAGCAGTTAATAATGAAATGGAATCATTTCGATTAGCTGCACCTAGCCGTCATTGTTTCTAATTACTAATAACTGTATTTCATTTATTTTGGATTGTCTGAGTGATTGATCAATCGAGCAATAGTTCATTCGATCTATTGTTCGTTTGAGCAATTGTCTTTCGAGCAATTGTCTTTCGTGCAATTGCCTTTTGAGCAATTTTTCTCGAGCACTATTTACCGGCTACCGTAATATACAGGAAAAGACGAGAGAAACTCGCGTATATTTCGTGGTATCAAGATTTAGGAAAATCAAGACTAACCGTTTTTGCGTAACTGTGTTCTGTGATGCTCATTAACCTGTGCGGTGATTCTAGGAACCACAACCTTACGATTTGCAATAAAGAGTCGATGTAGATTCTGACGATCTCTTTTTAAACAACTTCGACATTCGGCCAGACCTGTGCTTTGCTGTTGACGTTTTTCCTTCTCTCTCAAAGGAAGTCATTACTTTAGAGACAGTACCTATTGTAACACCAAACAGTACCTCTTGTAACACCAAACAGTACCTCGTGTAACACCAAACAGTACCTCTTGTAACACCAAACAGTACCTCTTGTAACACCAAACATTCGGACAGTTTCTGTGACACTATCGCCTGCCATACGAACACCAACAGTTTGGCCTCTTTGAAAGAATGGGAGATGTGATGTTTTATGCGTTTATAACCAATTATTCAAATATTTCTAAAAAAAAATCAATTAAATTCACACAATTTTCCCCACTCAATCTTATATGGCCCACCATAACTCTTTCCCCACTCAATCTTATATGGCCCACCATAACTTTCCCCTCTCAATCTTTTATGATCCCACCATAACTTTCCCCTCACAATCTTCTATGCCCTACCATAACTTTCCCCTCTCAATCTTCTATGGCCCCACCATAACTCTCTCTCTGGTTTCTCTTTCCCAATATTTTCAAGACTTTTGTAGCACTATGGTTATGAACTCAGTGGCCTGAAGCTGTGGACTGACAGTCTTCCTCTGGCACTGCCTGACACCTGCCTGATATACCTGGCAGGTGCCTGATAGGCCTGACACCTGACTGAAAGGCCTGACAGGTGCCTGATACGCCTGACACCTGCCTGATATGACTGACAGGTGTCTGACGTGCCTGACTTGTGTTTAATATGCCTGACAGGTGCCTGATATCTTTGAAAGGTGCCTGATATGCCTGACATCATGGAAACAGTTTCTAGAAGCTGTTAACGAGAACCAATAACAGCTAGCAATAAAAAGAGTAGATGTTTATATCAAAATAGTTTGTTTGGAACCTCTATACTCTAATCATCATTGCCCAATTATTGTAATTAAATAATTATTTATACCTTGATAGGTTAATATTCTGACATATTGTCACTGATGGTAATTAGTGAGTAATGCAATGAGATTTATTAACATGTTGCATCGATAATATAAAATATTGTTGAAATATTTTATTTAGAAATTCAACTAATTTTTCTATCATTTTAATTTCAAATTGGCAAAAATAAGTTTAACAGTTACGTAGAAATAATTTTCTACAAACCTCTATTCATCAGTTCGTTAATATTATATCCTATTACATATTATTTAAATTATTAACTTAGTTATTCAATGAATCATTTTCTATCGAATTTTAAGATCAATATGGAAAAAAGTATATTTTCATAATTTTAGGAGTACTAATTTTTTATTTATAATATTTATTTAAATATTATATTTCCATTTTTTATAACTGATTACTCCAAAATAAATAAATGAAAACGAATATAAAATTGATATATAAACTGGAATATGAATAAAAAACTTGTTCATTTACCTTCAATTTAAGTATTTATTGTAAATATTTCACATTTCCTGTTTTTTTATATATAATTCCTCCGCATGAAAATGATATCAAATCTGTCATTGCTTTCGGTGCTCATTCTTTTTCTTTTACGTATTCTCAACACTTGGAACGTATTCCAGCTGGAATATTTTGCATGAGAATGTGAATGAATAAATCCAGCCACTCAGTCGGAAAATTAAAGTCGCCAATCGTCTGCTTGCGATTGAAGAATTTAAATGGAGATAAAAAAGATTAGTTATCGTAAAATACAATCGTAATTTAGCAGTCATTTAAAACACTTTTAGTTAAACGGGAAAATTTAATTTCCTGACGGTAATGTCAGGAATTATGATACTTTACGATAAAATACCATCAACATTTACCGTAATGGACAACAACAGACGATGTGCCGATTGTAATTTCTGACTGTGCACCTCTGCTGTCTCCTCTCATTTATTATGTCTTTTTACCGTAGACTAACTAATGGAATAAGGGAGCAGATAGCAGAATAATGTAAAGGGTTTGCTACAGAATAGAGGAATAGTACGCTACTGTTGAGGAGAAGAAGATTAAAACTATAATGGGGATTAAAAGATCAGAAGTTGGAAGAAGGATTAAAAATCAGAAAATTAAGAACTGATTAAAAAATCAGAAAGTTAAGCAGTGATTAAAAGATCGCACAGCAACACAGTGATTAAAAGATCACACAGCAACACAGTGATTAAAAGATCACACAGCAACAAAGGGATTAAAAGATCACACAGCAACACAGTGATTAAAAGATCACACAGCAACACAGTGATTAAAAGATTACACAGTAACACAGTGATTAAAAGATCACACAGCAACACAGGATTAAAAGATCACACAGCAACACAGTGATTAAAAGATCACACAGCAACACAGTGATTAAAAGATCACACAGCAACACAGTGATTAAAAGATCACACAGCAACACAGTGATGAAAAGATCACACAGCAACACAGGGATTAAAAGATCACACAGCAACACAGTGATTAAAAGATCACACAGCAACACAGTGATTAAAAGATCACACAGCAACATAGTGATTAAAAGATCACACAGCATCACAGTGATTAAAAGATCACACAGCAACACAGTGATTAAAAGATCACACAGCAACACAGGGATTAAAAGATCACACAGCAACACAGTGATTAAAAGATCACACAGCAACACAGTGATTAAAAGATCACACAGCAACACAGGGATTAAAAGATCACACAGCAACACAGTGATTAAAAGATCACACAGCAACACAGTGATTAAAAGATTACACAGCAACACAGTGATTAAAAGATCACACAGCAACACAGTGATTAAAAGATCACACAGCAACACAGTGATTAAAAGATCACACAGCAACACAGTGATTAAAAGATCACACAGCAACACAGTGATTGAAAGATCACACAGCATCACAGTGATTAAAAGATCACACAGCAACACAGTGATTAAAAGATCACACAGCAACACAGGGATTAAAAGATCACACAGCAACACAGTGATTAAAAGATCACACAGCAATACAGTGATTAAAAGATCACACAGCAACACAGTGATTAAAAGATCACACAACAACACAGTGATTAACAGATCACACAGCAACACAGTGATTAAAAGATCACACAGCAACACAGTGATTAAAAGATCACACAGCAACACAGTGATTAAAAGATCACACAGCAACACAGTGATTAAAAGATCACACAGCAACACAGTGATTAAAAGATCACACAGCAACACAGTGATTAAAAGATCACACAGCAACACAGTGATTAACAGATCACACAGCAACACAGTGATTAAAAGATCACACAGCAACACAGTGATTAAAAGATCACACAGCAACACAGTGATTAAAAGATCACACAGCAACACAGTGATTAAAAGATCACACAGCAACACAGTGATTAAAAGATCACACAGCAACACAGTGATTAAAAGATCACACAGCAACAAAGGGATTAAAAGATCACACAGCAACACAGTGATTAAAAGATCACACAGCAACACAGTGATTAAAAGATTACACAGTAACACAGTGATTAAAAGATCACACAGCAACACAGGATTAAAAGATCACACAGCAACACAGTGATTAAAAGATCACACAGCAACACAGTGATTAAAAGATCACACAGCAACACAGTGATTAAAAGATCACACAGCAACACAGTGATGAAAAGATCACACAGCAACACAGGGATTAAAAGATCACACAGCAACACAGTGATTAAAAGATCACACAGCAACACAGTGATTAAAAGATCACACAGCAACATAGTGATTAAAAGATCACACAGCATCACAGTGATTAAAAGATCACACAGCAACACAGTGATTAAAAGATCACACAGCAACACAGGGATTAAAAGATCACACAGCAACACAGTGATTAAAAGATCACACAGCAACACAGTGATTAAAAGATCACACAGCAACACAGGGATTAAAAGATCACACAGCAACACAGTGATTAAAAGATCACACAGCAACACAGTGATTAAAAGATTACACAGCAACACAGTGATTAAAAGATCACACAGCAACACAGTGATTAAAAGATCACACAGCAACACAGTGATTAAAAGATCACACAGCAACACAGTGATTAAAAGATCACACAGCAACACAGTGATTGAAAGATCACACAGCATCACAGTGATTAAAAGATCACACAGCAACACAGTGATTAAAAGATCACACAGCAACACAGGGATTAAAAGATCACACAGCAACACAGTGATTAAAAGATCACACAGCAATACAGTGATTAAAAGATCACACAGCAACACAGTGATTAAAAGATCACACAACAACACAGTGATTAACAGATCACACAGCAACACAGTGATTAAAAGATCACACAGCAACACAGTGATTAAAAGATCACACAGCAACACAGTGATTAAAAGATCACACAGCAACACAGTGATTAAAAGATCACACAGCAACACAGTGATTAAAAGATCACACAGCAACACAGTGATTAAAAGATCACACAGCAACACAGTGATTAACAGATCACACAGCAACACAGTGATTAAAAGATCACACAGCAACACAGTGATTAAAAGATCACACAGCAACACAGTGATTAAAAGATCACACAGCAACACAGTGATTAAAAGATGACACAGCAACATAGTGATTAAAAGATCACACAGCAACACAGTGATTAAAAGATCACACAGCAACACAGTGATTAAAAGATAACACAGCAAAACAGTGATTAAAAGATCACACAGCAAAACAGTGCTTAAAAGATCACACAGTAACACAGTGATTAAAAAATCACACAGCAACACAGGGATTAAAAGATCACACCGCAACACAGTGATTAAAAGATCACACAGCAACACAGTGATTAAAAGATCACACAGCAACACAGTGATTAAAAGATCACACAGCAACACAGGGATTAAAAGATCACACAGCAACACAGTGATTGAAAGATCACACAGCAACACAGGGATTAAAAGATCACACAGCAACACAGTGATTAAAAGATCACACAGCAACACAGTGATTAAAAGATCACACAGCAACTCAGTGATTAAAAGATCACACAGCAACACAGTGATTAAAAGATCACACAGCAACGTACAGTGATTAAAAGATCACACAGCAAAACAGTGATTAAAAGATCACACAGCAACACAGTGATTAAAAGATCACTCAGCAACACAGGGATTAAAAGATCACACAGCAACACAGTGATTAAAAGATCACACAGCAACACAGTGATTAAAAGATCACACAGCAACACAGTGATTAAAAGATCACACAGCAACACAGTGATTAAAAGATCACACAGCAACACAGGGATTAAAAGATCACACAGCAACACAGTGATTAAAAGATCACACAGCAACACAGTGATTAAAAGATCACACAGCAACATAGTGATTAAAAGATCACACAGCATCACAGTGATTAAAAGATCACACAGCAACACAGTGATTAAAAGATCACACAGCAACACAGGGATTAAAAGATCACACAGCAACACAGTGATTAAAAGATCACACAGCAACACAGTGATTAAAAAGATCACACAGCAACACAGTGATTAAAAGATCACACAGCAACACAGTGATTAAAAGATCACACAGCAACACAGTGATTAAAAGATCACACAGTAACACAGGGATTAAAAGATCACACAGCAACACAGTTAAAAGATCACACAGCAACACAGTGATTAAAGGATCACACAGCAACACAGTGATTAAAAGATCACACAGCAACACAGTGATTAAAAGATCACACAGCAACACAGTGATTAAAAGATCACACAGCAACACAGTGATTAAAAGATCACTCAGCAGCACAGGGATTAAAAGATCACACAGCAACACACAGCAACACAGTGATTAAAAGATCACACAGCAACACAGTGATTAAAAGATCACACAGCAACACAGTGATTAAAAGTTCACACAGCAACACAGGGATTAAAAGATCACACAGCAACACAGTGATTAAAAGATCACACAGCAACACAGTGATTAAAAGATCACACAGCATCACAGTGATTAAAAGATCACACAGCAACACAGTGATTAAAAGATCACACAGCAACCCAGGGATTAAAAGATCACACAGCAACACAGTGATTAAAAAATCACACAGCAACACAGTGATTAAAAGATCTCACAGCAACACGGTGATTAAAAGATCACACAGCAACACAGTGATTAAAAGATCACACAGCAACACAGTGATTAAAAGATCACACAGCAACACAGTGATTAAAAGATCACACGGTAACACAGGGATTAAAAGATCACACAGCAACACAGTTAAAAGATCACACAGCAACACAGTGATTAAAAGATCACACAGCAACACAGTGATTAAAAGATCACACAGCAACACAGTGATTAAAAGATCACACAGCAACACAGTGATTAAAAGATTACACAGCAACACAGTGATTAAAAGATCACACAGCAACACAGTGATTAAAAGATTACAAAGCAACACAGTGATTAAAAGATCACACAGCAACACAGTGATTAAAAGATCACACAGCAACACAGTGATTAAAAGATCACCCAGCAACACAGGGATTTAAAGATCACACAGCAACACAGTGATTAAAAGATCACACAGCAACACAGTGATTAAAAGATCACACAGCAACACAGTGATAAAAAAATCACACAGCAACACAGTGATTAAAAGATCACACAGCAACACAGTGATTAAAAGATCACACAGCAACACAGTGATTAAAAGATCACACAGCAACACAGGGATTAAAAGATCACACAGCAACACAGTAATTAAAAGATCACACAGCAACACAGTGATTAAAAGATTACACAGCAACACAGTGATTAAAAGATCACACAGCAACACAGTGATTAAAAGATCACACAGCAACACAGTGATTAAAAGATCACACAGCAACACAGTGATTAAAAGATCACACAGCAACACAGTGATTAAAAGATCACACAGCAACACAGTGATTAAAAGATCACACAGCATCACAGTGATTAAAAGATCACACAGCAACACAGTGATTAAAAGATCACACAGCAACACAGGGATTAAAAGATCACACAGCAACACAGTGATTAAAAGATCACACAGCAATACAGTGATTAAAAGATCACACAGCAACACAGTGATTAAAAGATCACACAGCAACACAGTGATTTAAAGATCACACAGCAACACAGTGATTAAAAGATCACACAGCAACACAGTGATTAAAAGATCACACAGTAACACAGGGATTAAAAGATCACACAGCAACACAGTTAAAAGATCACACAGCAACACAGTGATTAAAGGATCACACAGCAACACAGTGATTAAAAGATCACACAGCAACACAGTGATTAAAAGATCACACAGCAACACAGTGATTAAAAGATCACTCAGCAGCACAGGGATTAAAAGATCACACAGCAACACAGTGATTAAAAGATCACACAGCAACACAGTGATTAAAAGATCACACAGCAACACAGTGATTAAAAGATCACACAGTAACACAGGGATTAAAAGATCACACAGCAACACAGTTAAAAGATCACACAGCAACAAAGTGATTAAAGGATCACACAGCAACACAGTGATTAAAAGAACACACAGCAACACAGTGATTAAAAGATCACACAGCAACACAGTGATTAAAAGATCACACAGCAACACAGTGATTAAAAGATCACTCAGCAGCACAGGGATTAAAAGATCACACAGCAACACAGTGATTAAAAGATCACACAGCAACACAGTGATTAAAAGATCACACAGCAACACAGTGATTAAAAGATCACACAGCAACACAGTGATTAAAAGATCACACAGCAACACAGTGATTAAAAGATCACACAGCAACACAGGGATTAAAAGATCACACAGCAACACAGTGATTAAAAGATCACACAGCAACACAGTGATTAAATGATCACACAGCAACACAGTGATTAAAAGATCACACAGCATCACAGTGATTAAAAGATCACACAGCAACACAGGGATTAAAAGATCACACAGCAACACAGTGATTAAAAAATCACACAGCAACACAGTGATTAAAAGATCACACAGCAACACGGTGATTAAAAGATCACACAGCAACACAGTGATTAAAAGATCACACAGCAACACAGTGATTAAAAGATCACACAGCAACACAGTGATTAAAAGATCACACAGTAACACAGGGATTAAAAGATCACACAGCAACACAGTTAAAAGATCACACAGCAACACAGTGATTAAAAGATCACACAGCAACAGTGATTAAAAGATCACACAGCAACACAGTGATTAAAAGATCACACAGCAGCACAGTGATTAAAAGATCACACAGCAACACAGTGATTAAAAGATCACACAGCAACACAGTGATTAAAAGATCACACAGCAACACAGTGATTAAAAGATCACACAGCAACACAGTGATTAACAGATCACACAGTGATTAAAAGATCACACAGCAACACAGTGATTAAAAGATCACACAGCAACACAGTGATTAAAAGATCACACAGCAACACAGTGATTAAAAGATAACACAGCAAAACAGTGATTAAAAGATCACACAGCAAAACAGTGCTTAAAAGATCACACAGTAACACAGTGATTAAAAGATCACACAGCAACACAGGGATTAAAAGATCACACCGCAACACAGTGATTAAAAGATCACACAGCAACACAGTGATTAAAAGATCACACAGCAACACAGTGATTAAAAGATCACACAGCAACACAGGGATTAAAAGATCACACAGCAACACAGTGATTGAAAGATCACACAGTAACACAGGGATTAAAAGATCACACAGCAACACAGTGATTAAAAGATCACACAGCAACACAGTGATTAAAAGATCACACAGCAACTCAGTGATTAAAAGATCACACAGCAACACAGAGATTAAAAGATCACACAGCAACGTACAGTGATTAAAAGATCACACAGCAAAACAGTGATTAAAAGATCACACAGCAACACAGTGATTAAAAGATCACACAGCAACACAGTGATTAAAAGATCACACAGCAACACAGTGATTAAAAGATCACACAGCAACACAGTGATTAAAAGATCACACAGCAACACAGAAATTAAAAGACCACACAGCAACACAGTGATTAAAAGATCACACAGCAACACAGTGATTAAAAGATTACACAGCAACACAGTGATTAAAAGATCACACAGCAACACAGTGATTAAAAGATTACAAAGCAACACAGTGATTAAAAGATCACACAGCAACACAGTGATTGAAAGATCACACAGCCACACAGTGATTAAAAGATCACACAGCAACACAGGGATTTAAAGATCACACAGCAACACAGTGATTAAAAGATCACGCAGCAACACAGTGATTAAAAGATCACACAGCAACACAGTGATAAAAAGATCACACAGCAACACAGTGATTAAAAGATCACACAGCAACACAGTGATTAAAAGATCACACAGCAACACAGTGATTAAAAGATCACACAGCAACACAGGGATTAAAAGATCACACAGCAACACAGTGATTAAAAGATCACACAGCAACACAGTGATTAAAAGATTACACAGCAACACAGTGATTAAAAGATCACACAGCAACACAGTGATTAAAAGATCACACAGCAACACAGTGATTAAAAGATCACACAGCAACACAGTGATTAAAAGATCACACAGCAACACAGTGATTAAAAGATCACACAGCAACACAGTGATTAAAAGATCACACAGCATCACAGTGATTAAAAGATGACACAGCAACACAGTGATTAAAAGATCACACAGCAACACAGGGATTAAAAGATCACACATCAACACAGTGATTAAAAGATCACACAGCAATACAGTGATTAAAAGATCACACAGCAACACAGTGATTAAAAGATCACACAGCAACACAGTGATTAAAAGATCACACAGCAACACAGTGATTAAAAGATCACACAGCAACACAGTGATTAAAAGATCACACAGTAACACAGGGATTAAAAGATCACACAGCAACACAGTTAAAAGATCACACAGCAACACAGTGATTAAAGGATCACACAGCAACACAGTGATTAAAAGATCACACAGCAACACAGTGATTAAAAGATCACACAGCAACACAGTGATTAAAAGATCACACAGCAACACAGTGTTTAAAAGATCACTCAGCAGCACAGGGATTAAATGATCACACAGCAACAAAGTGATTAAAAGATCACACAGCAACACAGTGATTAAAAGATCACATAGCAACACAGTGATTAAAAGATCACACAGCAACACAGGGTTTAAAAGTCACACAGCAACACAGTGATTAAAAGATCACACAGGGATTAAAAGATCACACAGCAACACAGTGATTAAAAGATCACACAGCAACACAGTGATTAAAAGATCACACAGCAACACAGTGATTAAAAGATCACACAGCAACACAGTGATTAAAAGATCACACAGCAACACAGTGATTAAAAGATCACACAGCAACACAGTGATTAAAAGATCACACAGCAACACAGTGATAAAAAGATCACACAGCAACACAGTGATTAAAAGATCACACAGCAACACAGTGATTAAAAGATCACACAGCAACACAGTGATAAAAAGATCACACAGCAACACAGTGATTAAAAGATCACACAGCAACACAGTGATTAAAAGATCACACAGCAACACAGTGATTAAAAGATTACACAGCAACACAGTGATTAAAAGATCACACAGCAACACAGTGATTAAAAGATCACACAGCAACACAGTGATTAAAAGATTACACAGCAACACAGTGATTAAAAGATCACACAGCAACACAGTGATTAAAAGATCACACAGCAACACAGTGATTAAAAGATCACACAGCAACACAGTGATTAAAAGATCACACAGCAACACAGTGATTGAAAGATCACACAGCATCACAGTGATTAAAAGATCACACAGCAACACCGTGATTAAAAGATCACACAGCAACACAGGGATTAAAAGATCACACAGCAACACAGTGATTAAAAGATCACACAGCAATACAGTGATTAAAAGATCACACAGCAACACAGTGATTAAAAGATCACACAGCAACACAGTGATTAACAGATCACACAGCAACACAGTGATTAAAAGATCACACAGCAACACAGTGATTAAAAGATCACACAGCAACACAGTGATTAAAAGATCACACAGCAACACAGTGATTAAAAGATAACACAGCAACACAGTGATTAAAAGATCACACAGTAACACAAGGATTAAAAGATCACACAGCAACACAGTTAAAAGATCACACAGCAACACAGTGATTAAAGGATCACACAGCAACACAGTGATTAAAAGATCACACAGCAACACAGTGATTAAAAGATCACACAGCAACACAGTGATTAAAAGATCACACAGCAACACAGTGATTAAAAGATCACTCAGCAGCACAGGGATTAAAAGATCACACAGCAACACAGTGATTAAAAGATCACACAGCAACACAGTGATTAAAAGATCACACAGCAACACAGTGATTAAAAGATCACACAGCAACACAGTGATTAAAAGATCACACAGCAACACAGTGATTAAAAGATCACACAGCAACACAGTGATTAAAAGATCACACAGCAACACAGTGATTAAAAGATCACACAGCAACACAGTGATTAAAAGATCACAGAGCAACACAGTGATTAAAAGATCACACAGCAACACAGGGATTAAAAGATCACACAGCAACACAGGGATTAAAAGATCACACAGCAACACAGTGATTAAAAGATCACACAGCAACACAGTGATTAAAAGATCACTCAGCAACACAGGGATTAAAAGATCACACAGCAACACAGTGATTAAAAGATCACACAGCAACACAGTGATTAAAAGATCACACAGCAACACAGTGATTAAAAGATCACACAGCAACACAGTGATTAAAAGATCACACAGCAACACAGGGATTAAAAGATCACACAGCAACACAGTGATTAAAAGATCACACAGCAACACAGTGATTAAAAGATCACACAGCAACATAGTGATTAAAAGATCACACAGCAACACAGTGATTAAAAGATCACACAGCAACACAGTGATTAAAAGATCACACAGCAACACAGTGATTAAAAGATCACACAGCATCACAGTGATTAAAAGATCACACAGCAACACAGTGATTAAAAGATCACACAGCAACACAGGGATTAAAAGATCACACAGCAACACAGTGATTAAAAGATCACACAGCAATACAGTGATTAAAAGATCACACAGCAACACAGTGATTAAAAGATCACACAGCAACACAGTGATTAAAAGATCACACAGCAACACAGTGATTAAAAGATCACACAGCAACACAGTGATTAAAATATCACACAGTAACACAGGGATTAAAAGATCACACAGCAACACAGTGATTAAAATATCACACAGTAACACAGGGATTAAAAGATCACACAGCAACACAGTTAAAAGATCACACAGCAACACAGTGATTAAAGGATCACACAGCAACACAGTGATTAAAAGATCACACAGCAACACAGTGATTAAAAGATCACACAGCAACACAGTGATTAAAAGATCACACAGCAACACAGTGTTTAAAAGATCACTCAGCAGCACAGTGATTAAATGATCACACAGCAACAAAGTGATTAAAAGATCACACAGCAACACAGTGATTAAAAGATCACATAGCAACACAGTGATTAAAAGATCACACAGCAACACAGGGTTTAAAGGTCACACAGCAACACAGTGATTAAAAGATCACACAGCAACACAGGAATTAAAAGATCACACAGCAACACAGTGATTAAAAGATCACATAGCAACACAGTGATTAAAAGATCACACAGCAACGTACAGTGATTAAAAGATCACACAGCAACACAGTGATTAAAAGATCACACAGCAACGTACAGTGATTAAAAGATCACACAGCAACACAGTGATTAAAAGATCACACAGCAACACAGTGATTAAAAGATCACACAGCAACACAGTGATTAAAAGATCACACAGCAACACAGTGATTAAAAGATCACACAGCAACACAGTGATAAAAAGATCACACAGCAACACAGTGATTAAAAGATCACACAGCAACACAGTGATTAAAAGATCACACAGCAACACAGTGATTAAAAGATCACACAGCAACACAGGGATTAAAAGATCACACAGCAACACAGTGATTAAAAGATCACACAGCAACACAGTGATTAAAAGATTACACAGCAACACAGTGATTAAAAGATCACACAGCAACACAGTGATTAAAAGATCACACAGCAACACAGTGATTAAAAGATCACACAGCAACACAGTGATTAAAAGATCACACAGCAACACAGTGATTGAAAGATCACACAGCATCACAGTGATTAAAAGATCACACAGCAACACAGTGATTAAAAGATCACACAGCAACACAGGGATTAAAAGATCACACAGCAACACAGTGATTAAAAGATCACACAGCAATACAGTGATTAAAAGATCACACAGCAACACAGTGATTAAAAGATCACACAACAACACAGTGATTAACAGATCACACAGCAACACAGTGATTAAAAGATCACACAGCAACACAGTGATTAAAAGATCACACAGCAACACAGTGATTAAAAGATCACACAGCAACACAGTGATTAAAAGATCACACAGCAACACAGTTAAAAGATCACACAGCAACACAGTGATTAAAGGATCACACAGCAACACAGTGATTAAAAGATCACGCAGCAACACAGTGATTAAAAGATCACACAGCAACACAGTGATTAAAAGATCACACAGCAACACAGTGATTAAAAGATCACTCAGCAGCACAGGGATTAAAAGATCACACAGCAACACAGTGATTAAAAGATCACACAGCAACACAGTGATTAAAAGATCACACAGCAACACAGTGATTAAAAGATCACACAGCAACACAGTGATTAAAAGATCACACAGCAACACAGTGATTCAAAGATCACACAGCAACACAATGATTAAAAGATCACACAGCAACACAGTGATTAAAAGATCACACAGCAACACAGGGATTAAAAGATCACACAGCAACACAGGGATTAAAAGATCACACAGCAACACAGTGATTAAAAGATCACACAGCAACACAGTGATTAAAAGATCACTCAGCAACACAGGGATTAAAAGATCACACAGCAACACAGTGATTAAAAGATCACACAGCAACACAGTGATTAAAAGATCACACAGCAACACAGTGATTAAAAGATCACACAGCAACACAGTGATTAAAAGATCACACAGCAACACAGGGATTAAAAGATCACACAGCAACACAGTGATTAAAAGATCACACAGCAACACAGTGATTAAAAGATCACACAGCAACATAGTGATTAAAAGATCACACAGTATCACAGTGATTAAAAGATCACACAGCAAAACAGTGATTAAAAGATCACACAGCAAAACAGTGATTAAAATATCACACAGTAACACAGTGATTAAAAGATCACACAGCAACACAGGGATTAAAAGATCACACCGCAACACAGTGATTAAAAGATCACACAGCAACACAGTGATTAAAAGATCACACAGCAACACAGTGATTAAAAGATCACACAGCAACACAGGGATTAAAAGATCACACAGCAACACAGTGATTAAAAGATCACACAGCAACACAGTGATTAAAAGATCACACAGCAACACAGGGATTAAAAGATCACACAGCAACACAGTGATTAAAAGATCACACAGCAACACAGTGATTAAAAGATCACACAGCAACATAGTGATTAA
The DNA here is from genome assembly GCA_947561585.1 of Caprella mutica. Classification (NCBI taxonomy): domain Eukaryota; kingdom Metazoa; phylum Arthropoda; class Malacostraca; order Amphipoda; family Caprellidae; genus Caprella; species Caprella mutica. The sequence continues at coordinate 57,603 of CANNZV010001202.1, read as the reverse complement.
AAGATCACACAGTATCACAGTGATTAAAAGATCACACAGCAAAACAGTGATTAAAAGATCACACAGCAAAACAGTGATTAAAATATCACACAGTAACACAGTGATTGAAAGATCACACAGCATCACAGTGATTAAAAGATCACACAGCAACACCGTGATTAAAAGATCACACAGCAACACAGGGATTAAAAGATCACACAGCAACACAGTGATTAAAAGATCACACAGCAATACAGTGATTAAAAGATCACACAGCAACACAGTGATTAAAAGATCACACAGCAACACAGTGATTAACAGATCACACAGCAACACAGTGATTAAAAGATCACACAGCAACACAGTGATTAAAAGATCACACAGCAACACAGTGATTAAAAGATCACACAGCAACACAGTGATTAAAAGATAACACAGCAACACAGTGATTAAAAGATCACACAGTAACACAAGGATTAAAAGATCACACAGCAACACAGTTAAAAGATCACACAGCAACACAGTGATTAAAGGATCACACAGCAACACAGTGATTAAAAGATCACACAGCAACACAGTGATTAAAAGATCACACAGCAACACAGTGATTAAAAGATCACACAGCAACACAGTGATTAAAAGATCACTCAGCAGCACAGGGATTAAAAGATCACACAGCAACACAGTGATTAAAAGATCACACAGCAACACAGTGATTAAAAGATCACACAGCAACACAGTGATTAAAAGATCACACAGCAACACAGTGATTAAAAGATCACACAGCAACACAGTGATTAAAAGATCACACAGCAACACAGTGATTAAAAGATCACACAGCAACACAGTGATTAAAAGATCACACAGCAACACAGTGATTAAAAGATCACAGAGCAACACAGTGATTAAAAGATCACACAGCAACACAGGGATTAAAAGATCACACAGCAACACAGGGATTAAAAGATCACACAGCAACACAGTGATTAAAAGATCACACAGCAACACAGTGATTAAAAGATCACTCAGCAACACAGGGATTAAAAGATCACACAGCAACACAGTGATTAAAAGATCACACAGCAACACAGTGATTAAAAGATCACACAGCAACACAGTGATTAAAAGATCACACAGCAACACAGTGATTAAAAGATCACACAGCAACACAGGGATTAAAAGATCACACAGCAACACAGTGATTAAAAGATCACACAGCAACACAGTGATTAAAAGATCACACAGCAACATAGTGATTAAAAGATCACACAGCAACACAGTGATTAAAAGATCACACAGCAACACAGTGATTAAAAGATCACACAGCAACACAGTGATTAAAAGATCACACAGCATCACAGTGATTAAAAGATCACACAGCAACACAGTGATTAAAAGATCACACAGCAACACAGGGATTAAAAGATCACACAGCAACACAGTGATTAAAAGATCACACAGCAATACAGTGATTAAAAGATCACACAGCAACACAGTGATTAAAAGATCACACAGCAACACAGTGATTAAAAGATCACACAGCAACACAGTGATTAAAAGATCACACAGCAACACAGTGATTAAAATATCACACAGTAACACAGGGATTAAAAGATCACACAGCAACACAGTGATTAAAATATCACACAGTAACACAGGGATTAAAAGATCACACAGCAACACAGTTAAAAGATCACACAGCAACACAGTGATTAAAGGATCACACAGCAACACAGTGATTAAAAGATCACACAGCAACACAGTGATTAAAAGATCACACAGCAACACAGTGATTAAAAGATCACACAGCAACACAGTGTTTAAAAGATCACTCAGCAGCACAGTGATTAAATGATCACACAGCAACAAAGTGATTAAAAGATCACACAGCAACACAGTGATTAAAAGATCACATAGCAACACAGTGATTAAAAGATCACACAGCAACACAGGGTTTAAAGGTCACACAGCAACACAGTGATTAAAAGATCACACAGCAACACAGGAATTAAAAGATCACACAGCAACACAGTGATTAAAAGATCACATAGCAACACAGTGATTAAAAGATCACACAGCAACGTACAGTGATTAAAAGATCACACAGCAACACAGTGATTAAAAGATCACACAGCAACGTACAGTGATTAAAAGATCACACAGCAACACAGTGATTAAAAGATCACACAGCAACACAGTGATTAAAAGATCACACAGCAACACAGTGATTAAAAGATCACACAGCAACACAGTGATTAAAAGATCACACAGCAACACAGTGATAAAAAGATCACACAGCAACACAGTGATTAAAAGATCACACAGCAACACAGTGATTAAAAGATCACACAGCAACACAGTGATTAAAAGATCACACAGCAACACAGGGATTAAAAGATCACACAGCAACACAGTGATTAAAAGATCACACAGCAACACAGTGATTAAAAGATTACACAGCAACACAGTGATTAAAAGATCACACAGCAACACAGTGATTAAAAGATCACACAGCAACACAGTGATTAAAAGATCACACAGCAACACAGTGATTAAAAGATCACACAGCAACACAGTGATTGAAAGATCACACAGCATCACAGTGATTAAAAGATCACACAGCAACACAGTGATTAAAAGATCACACAGCAACACAGGGATTAAAAGATCACACAGCAACACAGTGATTAAAAGATCACACAGCAATACAGTGATTAAAAGATCACACAGCAACACAGTGATTAAAAGATCACACAACAACACAGTGATTAACAGATCACACAGCAACACAGTGATTAAAAGATCACACAGCAACACAGTGATTAAAAGATCACACAGCAACACAGTGATTAAAAGATCACACAGCAACACAGTGATTAAAAGATCACACAGCAACACAGTTAAAAGATCACACAGCAACACAGTGATTAAAGGATCACACAGCAACACAGTGATTAAAAGATCACGCAGCAACACAGTGATTAAAAGATCACACAGCAACACAGTGATTAAAAGATCACACAGCAACACAGTGATTAAAAGATCACTCAGCAGCACAGGGATTAAAAGATCACACAGCAACACAGTGATTAAAAGATCACACAGCAACAAAGTGATTAAAAGATCACACAGCAACACAGTGATTAAAAGATCACACAGCAACACAGTGATTAAAAGATCACACAGCAACACAGTGATTAAAAGATCACACAGCAACACAATGATTAAAAGATCACACAGCAACACAGTGATTAAAAGATCACACAGCAACACAGGGATTAAAAGATCACACAGCAACACAGGGATTAAAAGATCACACAGCAACACAGTGATTAAAAGATCACACAGCAACACAGTGATTAAAAGATCACTCAGCAACACAGGGATTAAAAGATCACACAGCAACACAGTGATTAAAAGATCACACAGCAACACAGTGATTAAAAGATCACACAGCAACACAGTGATTAAAAGATCACACAGCAACACAGTGATTAAAAGATCACACAGCAACACAGGGATTAAAAGATCACACAGCAACACAGTGATTAAAAGATCACACAGCAACACAGTGATTAAAAGATCACACAGCAACATAGTGATTAAAAGATCACACAGTATCACAGTGATTAAAAGATCACACAGCAAAACAGTGATTAAAAGATCACACAGCAAAACAGTGATTAAAATATCACACAGTAACACAGTGATTAAAAGATCACACAGCAACACAGGGATTAAAAGATCACACCGCAACACAGTGATTAAAAGATCACACAGCAACACAGTGATTAAAAGATCACACAGCAACACAGTGATTAAAAGATCACACAGCAACACAGGGATTAAAAGATCACACAGCAACACAGTGATTAAAAGATCACACAGCAACACAGGGATTAAAAGATCACACAGCAACACAGTGATTAAAAGATCACATAGCAACACAGTGATTAAAAGATCACACAGCAACACAGTGATTAAAAGATCACACAGCAACACAGTGATTAAAAGATCACACAGCAACGTACAGTGATTAAAAGATCACACAGCAACACAGTGATTAAAAGATCACACAGCAACACAGTGATTAAAAGATCACACAGCAACACAGTGATTAAAAGATCACACAGCAACACAGTGATTAAAAGATCACACAGCAACACAGTGATTAAAAGATCACACAGCAACACAAAAATTAAAAGATCACACAGCAACACAGTGATTAAAAGATCACACAGCAACACAGTGATTAAAAGATTACACAGCAACACAGTGATTAAAAGATCACACAGCAACACAGTGATTAAAAGATTACAAAGCAACACAGTGATTAAAAGATCACACAGCAACACAGTGATTAAAAGATCACACAGCCACACAGTGATTAAAAGATCACACAGCAACACAGGGATTTAAAGATCACACAGCAACACAGTGATTAAAAGATCACACAGCAACACAGTGATTAAAAGATCACACAGCAACACAGTGATAAAAAGATCACACAGCAACACAGTGATCAAAAGATCACACAGCAACACAGTGATTAAAAGATCACACAGCAACACAGTGATTAAAAGATCACACAGCAACACAGTGATTAAAAGATCTCACAGCAACACAGTGATTAAAAGATCACACAGCAACAAAGTGATTAAAAGATCACACAGCAACACAGTGATTAAAAGATCACACAGCAACACAGTGATTAAAAGATCACACAGCCATACAGGGATTAAAAGATCACACAGCAACACAGTGATTAAAAGATCACACAGCAACACAGTGATTAAAAGATCACACAGCAACAAAGTGATTAGAAGATCACACAGCAACACAGGATTAAAAGATCACACAGCAACACAGTGATTAAAAGATCACACAGCAACACAGGGATTAAAAGATCACACAGCAACACAGTGATTAAAAGATCACACAGCAACACAGTGATTAAAAGGTATCAATTCCGCACAATAAAATATATAGTAACCATATTATTTCCTGATCATTTCTCTAATTCATTTAATTATTACTAATATGTACTATTTTTCTCAGTGTACTTCCTGTGTTTAATTATTCACTGAAGTACATTAAAAAGTTGTTAATTAATTACACTAAGTTCTACTCCTCCAGAAACTAATAAATCTGTCATAGTAACTCCTGCAATTATAATAACTCATCAAAGATTAGAAACTTACGGGGAAATAACTTTGCATTTCTAGCACAAGTTTGGCAGAAATGAAGTCAAGATGATTATTTATCTCTTATGTTAATTGCCTGTAATTGCTTTAACTAGTGTACACGTGCCGTCAAAATTGACGGTGTTTTTAATGTATCAATTTTATGTTCACTGATGGTTGTTTAATTTATGTAGAAATTATTATTCTTTTTTACTCCAATATTTTCACCTGAATTAAATAAAGTTTAATTTAGTCATTCAAAAGGTTTATTGAACTCTATCGTCTTCATAAAGTATCTTCCTTTACCTGTAAAGATATTGCAGTTACGTGACATCATCTCTCACGCTTGCAAAACGCTCAAAAAGAGTATGATTTTATACGTGACTTCAAAAAGACTTGGTGTTCCATTAACTCTGTTTGGGAACGATGAAGAAAAAAGAAAAATCAACTGAAGAGTTTAGAGTAAATGATAAGCAAAGTGTTGGCAGCCATATGTATTTATTAATTAATTAATTATACCATAATGACTGCAAGTAGAAAGAACAAATGTCAATGCTGTCCTGTCTCTATACTCAAAGAATGAGCTACCTAATACCTCCAACTCTCTATAGGGAAGTTTCCCAATCACCAAAGATCTCTAGAGAGGTACCTAAACACAAAACTGAAAGTAGAAGTAGAAGCAGTCAATTCTGTCGAAATATACTAAAGTTATTCATAAAATTGTACGTAGGTACCTTTGTAATTTCTCTATATTGTCAGAGTCTCCATTTAGTTTCAGGATTGGGAAAGTAACTGTACATTTACAAGCTCTTTACTATTCTCACAACTTTGTACATCCTAATTTAGTCCTTCACTACCTTTGACGATTTAGTCACATAAAAAAATAGAGGACTATACTGTGATAAATTGAATGTGTGGAGCAGCCTAGTGACGAATGTGACTATCGCGTCACATGTTAAAAAAAATTCTGTAAATATAGAAATGGAAAAACTTAGTACATATATTAACTGTTTATCACTTTTAGAAACATTGGAAGTAGTTTATAAATTTTTAACTTTTTTAAAATTAATTCCGGTCGTAGTGATAACTAAATTTTGTCCATATTTCTTGATGTTTCCAAGGCATTTGTTCGTGTTGATCATTAGATTTTGTTATCAAATAGATGTATCACTATATGGTTCCAGAGGAGTTAGTTACGAGTGGTTTGGATCATATATCTAACCAACAACATCAGAGGTGGATAACCATTTATAAATCCAAATTGCCTTTCATACAGTATTTTATTTTACTCGGTTGCTATTCTTTCAAAAGTTTTTCTACACATTTTTAGACTCTTGACAATATGGTAATTGGGTGAAAATTATCAACAAATTTACGAATCTTAAACAATTGTATATTGGAATCATTCTACTTTTTTTTAATACATCCAGGAAAATACCTTCAACAATAGAAGAATTAAATATGTTAAATATTATTGGAGATAAGTGGACTATTGTCTCTAGGTAGAAGTACAGTAATGTTTACTATCTCGGTATCGGCAGCAGGTCTAGCAAATAAAGAACTATCAGCAGAAGCTGGCACAAAAAATGAGTCTAGATAAGAGAAAACTATTTCAGCATTCCATCTCTCGCCTACAGACGAGAAATAATTTATAAATAACTCAGAAATGTCTTGATTTTCCGTGACACTCTGACAGTTATGTGATATACGACTGAGGAACAAAACACTCTGATTTATTTTTATTAAGATAGGGTTGATAATATTCCAGTGTTTCTTGATATCATTTCGACAGTTTTCATATTTATTAGCCTATATACGACTGTTATTAATGACCCAGAGCAAGATACACTAGCACTATTACACCATAAATAATCAATACATTTAGAAGAAGTACCAGTTACATAATTTGGTACATTGATTAAATGGAAGGAACCATTTGAGTAGATACTAACTAACAATTCACCATCTCTATCCCTTCTCTTAGATGTTGAAACATCTCAAAGTTAAAAGCACTAACAGTAACACAGTTTTGGTTGCATAATTGATTTCAAGGTTGCCTATTTCTTCGTTAAAGGTTGAGATCGAAGAGTCAGATGCTTATAAATAACACACACTGAAATTTTTTGCTAGAATTGGTTCCTTCTGGACAGGGTTTCTACAACACACACCTCGAGAAAATACCACAAAAATGACTTATCATATCTAGCCTTTGGATTCATTTGTTTATTAGAGAATTTTTTCATACATTTTGAAAAATAATCTGGAACTCACTAAGCCACGTCTCCGTTACGACAATTACATCAATTTTCCTCTGGTATGTATTGTATATGTACATAATATAGTTAAAAACGTGTTCAAACATGTTCTGACGAGTTAAAACAGGCTCTGATAAGTTAAAACATGTTCTAACAAGTTAAAACATGCTCTGACAATTTCAAACATGCTCTGACAAGTTAAAACATGCTCTAACAAGTTAAAAAATGTTCTTATAAGTTAAAACATGCACTAATAAGTTAAAAAATGCTCTAATAAGTTAAAACATGCTCTAACAAGTTAAAACATGCTCTAATAAGTTAAAACATGCTCTAACAAGTTAAAACATGCTCTGACAAGTTAAAACATGCTCTAACAAGTTAAAAAATGCTCTTATAAGTTAAAACATGCTCTAATAAGTTAAAAAATGCTCTAATAAGTTAAAACATGCTCTAACAAGTTAAAACATGCTCTAATAAGTTAAAACATGCTCTAACAAGTTAAAACATGCTCTGACAAGTTAAAACATGCTCTGACAAGTTAAAACATGCTCTAATAAGTTAAAACATGCTCTAACATGTTAAAACATGCTCTAACAAGTTGAAACAGGCTCTGACAAGTTAAATCATGCTCTAATAAGTTAAAACATGCTCTGACAAGTTAAAACATGCTCTAACAAGTTAAAACATTCACTGACAAGTTAAAACATGCTCTAACAAGTTAAAACATGCTCTGACAAGTTAAAACATGCTCTAACAAGTTAAAACATGCTCTGACAAGTTAAAACATTCTCTAACAAGTTAAAACATGCTCTGACAAGTTAAAACATTCTCTAACAAGTTAAAACATGCTCTGACAAGTTAAAACATGCTCTGACAAGTTAAAATAGGCTCTAACAAGTTAAAACATGCTCTGACAAGTTAAAACATGCTCTAACAAGTTAAAACATGCTCTTACAAGTTAAAACATGCTCTGACAAGTTAAAACATTCTCTAACAAGTTAAAACATGCTCTGACAAGTTAAAACATTCTCTAACAAGTTAAAACATGCTCTAACAAGTTAAAACATGCTCTAACAAGTTAAAACATGCTCTGACAAGTTAAAACATTCTCTAACAAGTTAAAACATGCTCTAACAAGTTAAAACATGCTCTAACAAGTTAAAACATGCTCTGACAAGTTAAAACATTCTCTAACAAGTTAAAACATGCTCTGACAAGTTAAAACTTGTTCGGATTTACATATATTTCTAAATAATGGAAATAAAATAATAATTTATAATGGTATCATAATTACTGACTTTCATAATTGAATGATTTAGTTAGAGAGAATACAGACTTTTTATATTAAATAATTTATTCAGAAAAGTTTCTGTTTCCTGGGCATATATGAAAATAAAATAGATACAATGATAATAACAATTTCCTTGAACAAATCGGCATTATAAAATTAAATAATTTACTTTAAAAGTTTATAATTATATTATGCCATATTTCTGTATGATTTTAATTGCTTTTTCATTCGAATCCGGGTTTCTTCAAATCCTTTTCAGATTACAATCTTCGTCATCAAGGAAAGATGTTCTCACGAAGCAGAGGTCATTAAATAACAACGTAATATTATTTATTTAATATGTAATATTATTCGCATTATTTTCAAATGCGCCCAGCAAACAGAAAGACCCACTTGTTCAGATAATGTACATGTACACTCACAGTATCATTTGTTATGGAAAGAATAAATTGTAGCATTTGTATTTATTCTCTTTCATGTGAATAACAAATACATAACTTATTTATATGCACATCATTAGTGATTTTGCCATAGAAAACCTGTAGATGTAAACAATGTGAGAACAACTACAGGTATTAGGAAATTTCCATTCATTTTTTTCCTTTTAGTTGAGTTGTTATTTTTGTTATCTTTTTATCCTTTTTTGTTATTTTAGTTCATTTCATTTTAGTTGAATATTAAAGTTGAACAGAAACTGTATTGAATAATCAATATTATTTGAATGACTTCGCATAATTTAAAAATCAATTTATTGTCATTTCAATGATATCAATACTGCAATATGAGAGAGGCTTCTGTCTGTCTGTCTGTCCGTCAAACAAAATGATACGCTTGGCAAGCAGCTGATAGCATGGATAGGAAATTATTCTGACATCAGTTCAATAAATGGTTTCAATTTTATTTTATTCAAGTGAAAATATTGGACTAAAAGTGGGATAATAATTTTTACATAAATTAAACAACCATCAGTGAACATAAAAGTTAGCTTAAAATTTGATAGAAACATGATTTATTGAAATACCTAATTAATAATTTAAATAATATAAAATATTTATTGTAAATCTAACACTATTGAATTTAACTTAATATATTTTTGAAAAAATTTAATAGAGGATAAATTGCTATATAAAATATTTAAAAAATATTAAATATCTTTTATGACAACTTTCATTGGGCTACTCACTAATTAATATTAGTAACTTATTTCGTAATGTTATCGAATTGAAATATATTTATAAATAGTTAATTATTTGAAATAACTGTGAAAATAACGATGAATATTAATATTAAATAACGACGAGGACCTATAAAGTGTATTATTCGGTGTGTATTATTCGGTGTGTATTATTCGGTGTGTATTATTCGGTGTGTATTATTCGGTGTGTATTATTCGGTGTGTATTATTCGGTGTGTATTATTCGGTGTGTATTATTCGGTGTGTATTATTCGGTGTGTATTATTCGGTGTGTATTATTCGGTGTGTATTATTCGGTGTGTATTATTCGGTGTGTATTATTCGGTGTGTATTATTCGGTGTGTATTATTCGGTGTGTATTATTCGGTGTGTATCATTCGGTGTGTGTTATTCGGTGTGTATTATTCGGTGTGTATTATTCGGTGTGTATTATTCGGTGTGTGTTATTCGGTGTGTATTATTCGGTGTGTATTATTCGGTGTGTGTTATTCGGTGTGTATTATTCGGTGTGTATTATTCGGTGTGTATTATTCGGTGTGTATTATTCGGTGTGTATTATTCGGTGTGTATTATTCGGTGTGTATTATTCGGTGTGTATTATTCGGTGTGTGTTATTCGGTGTGTATTATTCGGTGTGTGTTATTCGGTGTGTGTTATTCGGTCTTTATTATTTGGTCTGTATTATTCGGTCTTTATTATTCGGTCTTTATTATTCGGTCTTTATTATTCGGTCTTTATTATTCGGTCTGTATTATTCGGTCTTTATTAATTGGGTGTGTATTATTCGGTCTTTATTATTCAGTCTTTATTATTCGGTCTGTATTATTCGGTCTCAGTCTTTATGGTCTTGCAACATTGACTTCATCTTCTACTCCTTATGGCCGGCAAAAGTAAAATAATAAAGTGAATACCTACTCTTCGATGATATATGAAATCAATTGCTAAATTCTAAGGTTCGGTCAGAATTGCCCAGTGGACCTGAAGAGGCTTACATATCCCCCCCCCCCCCCCCTACCAGGGTAAAGTGACGGCAACTTTGGTTGCTTAGGATAGTGAAAAATTGTATATTTCAAGTCGTTAAAGTCTAACTGGCATGTTTTTAATTATGGCTCACACCTAATAATCCGAGACTGAATAATTAAGTGTCAACCATCTCATGTCAATACTACTGATGTTACGAATCATTATATAACGGTTGATGAATTAAATAAATACCGTAAACATTTTATTATGGATAATTTCAATTTCTTCTATTGCTGTTCTTTAATAGAGTCTTTATAAAATGATATCGAATGACCCATGAACCGTTAATATTTAAACTTGAAAGTTATACACCACAAAAAATGGCTATACCGATATATCTATATTTCTTGTACATTTTAATAATTTTTAAACAGGCTTTGAATAAGAACCAACATATTGAACAAATGCAAATTTATAATATAAGAAATAGGTGATTACCTGTACAATCCGCACCCCAATGATTTCACTCCTGTACAATCCACACCCCAATGATTTCACTCCTGTACAATCCACACCCCAATGATTTCACTCCTGTACAATCTGCACCCCAAGATTTCACTCCTGTACAATCTGCACCCCAAGATTTCACTCCTGTACAATCTGCACCCCAATGATATCACTCCTGTACAATCCGCACCCCAATGATTTCACTCCTGTACAATCCGCACCCCAATGATTTCACTCCTGTACAATCTGCACCCCAAGATTTCACTCCTGTACAATCTGCACCCCAATGATTTCACTCCTGTACAATCCACACCCCAATGATTTCACTCCTGTACAATCTGCACCCCAAGATTTCACTCCTGTACAATCTGCACCCCAAGATTTCACTCCTGTACAATCTGCACCCCAATGATATCACTCCTGTACAATCCGCACCCCAATGATTTCACTCCTGTACAATCCGCACCCCAATGATTTCACTCCTGTACAATCTGCACCCCAAGATTTCACTCCTGTACAATCTGCACCCCAATGATTTCACTCCTGTACAATCCACACCCCAATGATTTCACTCCTGTACAATCTGCACCCCAAGATTTCACTCCTGTACAATCTGCACCCCAAGATTTCACTCCTGTACAATCTGCACCCCAATGATATCACTCCTGTACAATCCGCACCCCAATGATTTCACTCCTGTACAATCCGCACCCCAATGATTTCACTCCTGTACAATCTGCACCCCAAGATTTCACTCCTGTACAATCTGCACCCCAATGATATCACTCCTGTACAATCCGCACCCCAATGATTTCACTCCTGTACAATCCGCACCCTAATGATTTCACTCCTGTACAATCCGCACCCCAATGATTTCACTCCTGTACAATCCACACCCCAATGATTTCACTCCTGTACAATCTGCACCCCAAGATTTCACTCCTGTACAATCTGCACCCCAAGATTTCACTCCTGTACAATCTGCACCCCAATGATTTCACTCCTGTACAATCTGCACCCCAATGATTTCACTCCTGTACAATCCACACCCCAATGATTTCACTCCTGTACAATCTGCACCCCAATGATTTCACTCCTGTACAATCTGCACCCCAAGATTTCACTCCTGTACAATCTGCACCCCAATGATTTCACTCCTGTACAATCTGCACCCCAATGATTTCACTCCTGTACAATCCACACCCCAATGATTTCACTCCTGTACAATCTGCACCCCAAGATTTCACTCCTGTACAATCTGCACCCCAAGATTTCACTCCTGTACAATCTGCACCCCAATGATATCACTCCTGTACAATCCGCACCCCAATGATTTCACTCCTGTACAATCCGCACCCCAATGATTTCACTCTTGTACAATCCGCACCCCAATGATTTCACTCCTGTACAATCCACACCCCAATGATTTCACTCCTGTACAATCTGCACCCCAAGATTTCACTCCTGTACAATCTGCACCCCAAGATTTCACTCCTGTACAATCTGCACCCCAATGATTTCACTCCTGTACAATCTGCACCCCAATGATTTCACTCCTGTACAATCCACACCCCAATGATTTCACTCCTGTACAATCTGCACCCCAATGATTTCACTCCTGTACAATCTGCACCCCAAGATTTCACTCCTGTACAATCTGCACCCCAATGATTTCACTCCTGTACAATCTGCACCCCAATGATTTCACTCCTGTACAATCCACACCCCAATGATTTCACTCCTGTACAATCTGCACCCCAAGATTTCACTCCTGTACAATCTGCACCCCAAGATTTCACTCCTGTACAATCTGCACCCCAATGATTTCACTCCTGTACAATCTGCACCCCAATATTTCACTCCTGTACAATCTGCACCCCAATGATTTCACTCCTGTACAATCTGCACCCCAATGATTTCACTCCTGTACAATCCACACCCCAATGATTTCACTCCTGTACAATCTGCACCCCAAGATTTCACTCCTGTACAATCTGCACCCCAATGATTTCACTCCTGTACAATCCACACCCCAATGATTTCACTCCTGTACAATCTGCACCCCAAGATTTCACTCCTGTACAATCTGCACCCCAATGATTTCACTCCTGTACAATCTGCACCCCAATGATTTCACTCCTGTACAATCTGCACCCCAATGATTTCACTCCTGTACAATCTGCACCCCAATGATTTCACTCCTGTACAATCTGCACCCCAATGATTTCACTCCTGTACAATCTGCACCCCAATGATTTCACTCCTGTACAATCTGCACCCCAATGATTTCACTCCTGTACAATCTGCACCCCAATGATTTCACTCCTGTACAATCCGCACCCCAATGATTTCACTCCTGTACAATCTGCACCCCAATGATTTCACTCCTGTACAATCTGCACCCCAATGATTTCACTCCTGTACAATCTGCACCCCAATGATTTCACTCCTGTACAATCTGCACCCCAATGATTTCACTCCTGTACAATCCACACCCCAAACTGGACTGGGGTGCGGATTGAGTACATATGATCCAAAAATTTATATAATATATATATTTTAACTATTATTATATACTTATATGATCGATAATGCTGAACTGTTCGATAACTTAGAATTTTCCCATTATGAACAAACTTGTAATGTTTTTTTTTTATTTCTTTGAATTATTCCTATAAAATCTTGTATTAATCATTATAATTTGTATCATCTTACCAATTTTTATCCTAATAAAGTAAATAAATCAGATTTCACTAACAAAAACTAACTATATTCTTAAAAACAATTCTACTTTTATATTTGCTTTAATGATAACTGTTTTTTTTTTCTTGTTAACTATTTATAGAAACTGTTTCAATAATTTCTGACAGATGTCAGGCATATCGGGCCCCTCTCTGATAATCTGGCCTATCAGGCAGGTGTCAGGCCTATCAGGCACCTGCCAGGTATATCAGGCAGGTGTCAGGCAGTGCCAGAGGAAGACTGTCAGTCCACAGCTTCAGGCCACTGAGTTCATAACCATAGTGCTACAAAAGTCTTGAAAATATTGGGGAAGAGAAACCAGAGAGAGAGTTATGGTGGGGCCATAGAAGATTGAGAGAGAAAGAGTTATGGTGGGGCCATAGAAGATTGAGAGAGAGGGAGTTATGGTGGGGCCATATAAGATTGAGAGGGAAAAATTGTGTGAATTTAATTTTTTTTTTTTAGAGATATTTGAATAATTGGTTATCACCGCATAAAACATCACTTCTCCCATTCTTTCAAAGAGGCCAAACTGTTGGTGTTCGTATGGCAGGCGATAGTGTCACAGAAACTGTCCGAATGTTTGGTGCTACAAGAGGTACTGTTTGGTGTTACAAGAGGTACTGTTTGGTGTTACAAGAGGTACTGTTTGGTGTTACAAGAGGTACTGTTTGGTGCTACAAGAGGTACTGTTTGGTGTTACAAGAGGTACTGTTTGGTGTTACAGGAGGTACTGTTTGGTGTTACAAGAGGTACTGTTTGGTGTTACAAGAGGTACTGTTTGGTGTTACAAGAGGTACTGTTTGGTGTTACAAGAGGTACTGTTTGGTGTTACAAGAGGTACTGTTTGGTGTTACAAGAGGTACTGTCTCTAAAGTAATAACTTCCTTTGAGAGAGAAGGAAAAACGTCCTTAGTAAAGCACAGATCTGGGTGAAAGTCGAAGTTGTCTGTGAGACTGAGGAACTTCTCATCGAATAAACAAAGTGTTATATAATACATACGTTGATGATACTATAATTCAATTAAAAATATTACGGTGTATTGCAATTCACATTTTGAAAGTGTTTTTTCCACTACATTTAATCCTTTATAAAGTAGAATGTTACATAACCACGTGTTTGAAATAGACAGACCAAAATAGAAACATTTTCTCTGTTCTAGTTTTCCAGAGTGTTTCATTTGCATTTATAATTGAAAAAAGAAATAAAAGAATAATAAATATTACTCGAAGCATCAGTAAATATAATCTTATTTTACCTAATTTATTCAACACTATTAATAAAAGAATGGTAACTTCAAACAATAAATTCTAATTAATTAGGTTTTATAAGTTTGGGAAAAATAATAAATACTATTATTATTTATTTCAATATAAATCGTCTAAATTCACATAGGTATTAAGTTCCGAATTGTCGAATGATTTTACGTTTTCGATTATATAGTTTATTTTTAATGTAACTCCATATTTTAATTGGTACTCATTAAATTATTTACTTTAAAATGCAGTAAAATATTTACTGTAATAAACAATAATAAACTATCATCCGATTATAACTTTTTCAACCGGGTAAACATGTCTTTATTTTTATTTAAATGATTTTCCTTAAAGAACTCGTACAAAGAAATGAAGAAGATTCCCCTCCTAATCTTCTATGGCCCCACCATAACTTTCCCTCCTTATCTTCTACGGCCCCACCAAAACTTCCCCTCTCAATCTTCTAAGGCCCAACCATAACTTCCCCTCCCAATCTTCTATGGCCACACCAAAACTTCCCCTCTCAATCTTCTAAGGCCCCACCATAACTTCCCCTCTCAATCTTCTACGGCCCCACCATAACTTCCCCTCTCAATCTTCTAAGGCCCCACCATAACTTTCCCTCTCAATCTTCTATGGCCCCACCATAACAATCCCACTCTGGTGTATAAAATGTCATGTTTACAGTTATGGTGGGGCCATAGAAGGCTAAGGGATTGTTATGTAGGGAAGAGACTTCATATAACAAAGTGAAGATGTACTTTGAGTTAGATGAAGTGAAGTCTTTAAATAGACTTCATATAACAAAGTAAAGATGTACTTTGTGTTAGATGAAGTGAAGTCTTTAAATAGACTTCATATAACAAAGCAAAGATGTACTTTGTGTTAGATGAAGTGAAGTCTTTAAATAGACTTCATTCTTTTCGAAGTTACCAGAGAATAATAAAACTCTTTTAATTTCTCTAGAACTTTCACTGTAGTTTTATAAATTAGTAACTCATTTAGAAATATTTGCCACAATTTTGTTAATTGAATTAAATCATTATTATATTGTGTGAGGTTTTTGGTGAAGCTTAACTTATTTATTTTGTAATTCACCTTTTGGAAAATACAACAAATGTCGTTATGACTTTGTTATACACTATCGGGTTTTGGTATTGCCATTTTATCTGACAAAAAATACAATTTAAATTGAAATTACCTAAAGAGTTAGGTAATTATTTTATTATTTCATTGTGATTTACATATAACCAATTAATATATCTTAAATTATAAATAATAACTCTTTAAGGATTGTACAAATTATCGAGAGGGATAATGAAATCTTAACGAGGAAAGTATTTTTTTTTTTTTTAAATGGCAATACCAAATTGTATTTTTTAATTCTAGTTTTCGAAAAGGAAGATGTTCAGGCATCACATATGTACATATACAAGAAAGTTAATATTAAAATAACTTTACCGTTGAGATTTTGATTTTTTTTTGCCAATTACACATCTACTTAAAACTTTAATGATATCTACTTTGCGTGTCGAAATTGCCTTGACATTACTTTTCAACTTGTGTATAACTTAAATAAATTACAATTGATAATTTTACATGTTGAATATCCAAAAAATACCCAAAACCGACTCAAAAATGATGGTCAATTTGAATCATCCTAATATTTTACTCAAAAACAAGGGTCATATTGACTCCTAATTCATTGTCAGATTGACTCAGGAAGAGTCAATTAATAGAAAAGACTCCTATTGGGGTTTTTGCACGCCTTGACTCAAGTGATGAGTCAGGCTGACTCGCAATTTTTTCTCTGTGCATTTATAAAATTTTAAATTCCAATAAGATATCTTTACTCAATATTTATTTTAATAAAAAACGAACAAATAAATATGGAATCTTATAACATTCTTCGTGTGAAAACATAATATTTAAAAAAAAAATTTTTATGGACACTGTACATAAATATAAAAATAATTTAAAATAATATTAGTTATTATTATCAATTACAGCTCAGAGTGAGAGTGAAATACAAGTTAAGATAAAGTGTACAGTAACTTTTTAATTTCATTTTCTACTTCAACTGAATACTGCAGATGAGAGGTTCGATACCCAATTAGGGTATTCGATTCTTTATCTTTGTAATATATTATCTCTCGACAGTCAGGTCATCATTTCCTTCTTACTAAATGTGTTTCTAAATACCTTTAAAACATATATAACGAATATAATAATATTCAATCATTTTCAGATAATTCCTTTATAAAATTCTCAGCCCTTTTCAATGATAAATTGTGTTCCTCATAACTATATTAATACTTCTATAAATTTAATTCCCATGTCAAAACAAAATTCTACAGCCTTCTGCATCAAAGGGCAGAAAATCTTTGATGAAGAGGACATTATTTGAACGAGGGAGAAAATTCATATTAAAATGCATCATAGATATTCAATAACTCAGAGAATTCAACACAGATATTCAATAACTCAGTGAATTCAACACAGATATTCAATAACTCAGAGAATTCAACATAGATATTCAATAACTCAGTGAATTCAACACAGATATTCAATAACACAGAGAATTCAACACAGATATTCAATAACTCAGAGAATTCAACACAGATATTCAATAACTCAGTGAATTCAACATAGATATTCAATAACTCAGAGAATTCAACACAGATATTCAATAACTCAGAGAATTCAACACAGATATTCAATAACTCAGTGAATTCAACACAGATATTCAATAACTCAGAGAATTCAACACAGATATTCAATAACTCAGTGAATTCAACACAGATATTCAATAACTCAGAGATTTCAACACAGATATTCAATAACTCAGTGAATTCAACACAGATATTCAATAACTCAGAGAATTCAACACAGATATTCAATAACTCAGAGAATTCAACACAGATATTCAATAACTCAGAGAATTCAACACAGATATTCAATAACTCCGAGATTTCAACACAGATATTCAATAACTCAGTGAATTCAACACAGATATTCAATAACTCAGAGAATTCAACATAGATATTCAATAACTCAGAGAATTCAACATAGATATTCAATAACTCAGTGAATTCAACACAGATATTCAATAACTCAGAGAATTCAACATAGATATTCAATAACTCAGAGAATTCAACACAGATATTCAATAACTCAGAGATTTCAATACAGATATTCAATAACTCAGAGAATTCAACACAGATATTCAATAACTCAGTGAATTCAACATAGATATTCAATAACTCAGAGAATTCAACACAGATATTCAATAACTCAGAGAATTCAACACAGATATTCAATAACTCAGTGAATTCAACACAGATATTCAATAACTCAGAGAATTCAACACAGATATTCAATAACTCAGTGAATTCAACACAGATATTCAATAACTCAGAGATTTCAACACAGATATTCAATAACTCAGTGAATTCAACACAGATATTCAATAACTCAGAGAATTCAACACAGATATTCAATAACTCAGAGAATTCAACACAGATAATCAATAACTCAGAGAATTCAACACAGATATTCAATAACTCAGAGATTTCAACACAGATATTCAATAACTCAGTGAATTCAACACAGATATTCAATAACTCAGAGAATTCAACATAGATATTCAATAACTCAGAGAATTCAACATAGATATTCAATAACTCAGTGAATTCAACACAGATATTCAATAACTCAGAGAATTCAACATAGATATTCAATAACTCAGAGAATTCAACACAGATATTCAATAACTCAGAGATTTCAATACAGATATTCAATAACTCAGAGAATTCAACACAGATATTCAATAACTCAGTGAATTCAACATAGATATTGAATAACTCAGAGAATTCAACACAGATATTCAATAACTCAGAGAATTCAACACAGATATTCAATAACTCAGAGAATTCAACACAGATATTCAATAACTCAGAGAATTCAACATAGATATTCAATAACTCAGAGAATTCAACATAGATATTCAATAACTCAGAGAATTCAACACAGATATTCAATAACTCAGAGAATTCAACATAGATATTCAATAACTCAGAGAATTCAACACAGATATTCAATAACTCAGAGAATTCAACACAGATATTCAATAACTCAGAGAATTCAACACAGATATTCAATAACTCAGAGAATTCAACATAGATATTCAATAACTCAGAGAATTCAACACAGATATTCAATAACTCAGAGAATTCAACACAGATATTCAATAACTCAGAGAATTCAACACAGATATTCAATAACTCAGAGAATTCAACATAGATATTCAATAACTCAGAGAATTCAACACAGATATTCAATAACTCAGTGAATTCAACATAGATATTCAATAACTCAGAGAATTCAACACAGATATTCAATAACTCAGAGAATTCAACACAGATATTCAATAACTCAGAGAATTCAACACAGATATTCAATAACTCAGAGAATTCAACATAGATATTCAATAACTCAGAGAATTCAACACAGATATTCAATAACTCAGAGAATTCAACACAGATATTCAATAACTCAGAGAATTCAACACAGATATTCAATAACTCAGAGAATTCAACATAGATATTCAATAACTCAGAGAATTCAACATAGATATTCAATAACTCAGAGAATTCAACACAGATATTCAATAACTCAGAGAATTCAACACAGATATTCAATAACTCAGTGAATTCAACATAGATATTCAATAACTCAGAGAATTCAACACAGATATTCAATAACTCAGAGAATTCAACACAGATATTCAATAACTCAGTGAATTCAACACAGATATTCAATAACTCAGAGAATTCAACACAGATATTCAATAACTCAGTGAATTCAACACAGATATTCAATAACTCAGAGATTTCAACACAGATATTCAATAACTCAGTGAATTCAACACAGATATTCAATAACTCAGAGAATTCAACACAGATATTCAATAACTCAGAGAATTCAACACAGATATTCAATAACTCAGAGAATTCAACACAGATATTCAATAACTCCGAGATTTCAACACAGATATTCAATAACTCAGTGAATTCAACACAGATATTCAATAACTCAGAGAATTCAACATAGATATTCAATAACTCAGAGAATTCAACATAGATATTCAATAACTCAGTGAATTCAACACAGATATTCAATAACTCAGAGAATTCAACATAGATATTCAATAACTCAGAGAATTCAACACAGATATTCAATAACTCAGAGATTTCAATACAGATATTCAATAACTCAGAGAATTCAACACAGATATTCAATAACTCAGTGAATTCAACATAGATATTCAATAACTCAGAGAATTCAACACAGATATTCAATAACTCAGAGAATTCAACACAGATATTCAATAACTCAGTGAATTCAACACAGATATTCAATAACTCAGAGAATTCAACACAGATATTCAATAACTCAAAGAATTCAACACAGATATTCAATAACTCAGAGATTTCAACACAGATATTCAATAACTCAGTGAATTCAACACAGATATTCAATAACTCAGAGAATTCAACACAGATATTCAATAACTCAGAGAATTCAACACAGATAATCAATAACTCAGAGAATTCAACACAGATATTCAATAACTCAGAGATTTCAACACAGATATTCAATAACTCAGTGAATTCAACACAGATATTCAATAACTCAGAGAATTCAACATAGATATTCAATAACTCAGAGAATTCAACATAGATATTCAATAACTCAGTGAATTCAACACAGATATTCAATAACTCAGAGAATTCAACATAGATATTCAATAACTCAGAGAATTCAACACAGATATTCAATAACTCAGAGATTTCAATACAGATATTCAATAACTCAGAGAATTCAACACAGATATTCAATAACTCAGTGAATTCAACATAGATATTGAATAACTCAGAGAATTCAACACAGATATTCAATAACTCAGAGAATTCAACACAGATATTCAATAACTCAGAGAATTCAACACAGATATTCAATAACTCAGAGAATTCAACATAGATATTCAATAACTCAGAGAATTCAACATAGATATTCAATAACTCAGAGAATTCAACACAGATATTCAATAACTCAGAGAATTCAACATAGATATTCAATAACTCAGAGAATTCAACACAGATATTCAATAACTCAGAGAATTCAACACAGATATTCAATAACTCAGAGAATTCAACACAGATATTCAATAACTCAGAGAATTCAACATAGATATTCAATAACTCAGAGAATTCAACACAGATATTCAATAACTCAGAGAATTCAACACAGATATTCAATAACTCAGAGAATTCAACACAGATATTCAATAACTCAGAGAATTCAACATAGATATTCAATAACTCAGAGAATTCAACACAGATATTCAATAACTCAGTGAATTCAACATAGATATTCAATAACTCAGAGAATTCAACACAGATATTCAATAACTCAGAGAATTCAACACAGATATTCAATAACTCAGAGAATTCAACACAGATATTCAATAACTCAGAGAATTCAACATAGATATTCAATAACTCAGAGAATTCAACACAGATATTCAATAACTCAGAGAATTCAACACAGATATTCAATAACTCAGAGAATTCAACACAGATATTCAATAACTCAGAGAATTCAACATAGATATTCAATAACTCAGAGAATTCAACATAGATATTCAATAACTCAGAGAATTCAACACAGATATTCAATAACTCAGAGAATTCAACACAGATATTCAATAACTCAGTGAATTCAACACAGATATTCAATAACTCAGAGAATTCAACATAGATATTCAATAACTCAGAGAATTCAACACAGATATTCAATAACTCAGAGAATTCAACACAGATATTCAATGACTCAGAGAATTCAACACAGATATTCAATAACTCAGAGAATTCAACACAGATATTCAATAACTCAGAGAATTCAACATAGATATTCAATAACTCAGAGAATTCAACACAGATATTCAATAACTCAGAGAATTCAACACAGATATTCAATAACTCAGAGAATTCAACACAGATATTCAATAACTCAGTGAATTCAACACAGATATTCAATAACTCAGTGAATTCAACATAGATATTCAATAACTCAGAGAATTCAACACAGATATTTAATAACTCAGAGAATTCAACACAGATATTCAATAACTCAGAGAATTCAACACAGATATTCAATAACTCAGAGAATTCAACATAGATATTCAATAACTCAGAGAATTCAACATAGATATTCAATAACTCAGAGAATTCAACACAGATATTCAATAACTCAGAGAATTCAACACAGATATTCAATAACTCAGTGAATTCAACACAGATATTCAATAACTCAGAGAATTCAACATAGATATTCAATAACTCAGAGAATTCAACACAGATATTCAATAACTCAGAGAATTCAACATAGATATTCAATAACTCAGAGAATTCAACATAGATATTCAATAACTCAGAGAATTCAACACAGATATTCAATAACTCAGAGAATTCAACACAGATATTCAATAACTCAGTGAATTCAACACAGATATTCAATAACTCAGAGAATTCAACATAGATATTCAATAACTCAGAGAATTCAACACAGATATTCAATAACTCAGAGAATTCAACACAGATATTCAATAACTCAGAGAATTCAACACAGATATTCAATAACTCAGAGAATTCAACACAGATATTCAATAACTCAGAGAATTCAACACAGATATTCAATAACTCAGAGAATTCAACATAGATATTCAATAACTCAGAGAATTCAACATAGATATTCAATAACTCAGAGAATTCAACACAGATATTCAATAACTCAGAGAATTCAACACAGATATTCAATAACTCAGTGAATTCAACACAGATATTCAATAACTCAGAGAATTCAACATAGATATTCAATAACTCAGAGAATTCAACACAGATATTCAATAACTCAGAGAATTCAACATAGATATTCAATAACTCAGAGAATTCAACATAGATATTCAATAACTCAGAGAATTCAACACAGATATTCAATAACTCAGAGAATTCAACACAGATATTCAATAACTCAGTGAATTCAACACAGATATTCAATAACTCAGAGAATTCAACATAGATATTCAATAACTCAGAGAATTCAACACAGATATTCAATAACTCAGAGAATTCAACACAGATATTCAATAACTCAGAGAATTCAACACAGATATTCAATAACTCAGAGAATTCAACACAGATATTCAATAACTCAGAGAATTCAACACAGATATTCAATAACTCAGAGAATTCAACATAGATATTCAATAACTCAGAGAATTCAACATAGATATTCAATAACTCAGAGAATTCAACACAGATATTCAATAACTCAGAGAATTCAACACAGATATTCAATAACTCAGTGAATTCAACACAGATATTCAATAACTCAGAGAATTCAACATAGATATTCAATAACTCAGAGAATTCAACACAGATATTCAATAACTCAGAGAATTCAACATAGATATTCAATAACTCAGAGAATTCAACATAGATATTCAATAACTCAGAGAATTCAACACAGATATTCAATAACTCAGAGAATTCAACACAGATATTCAATAACTCAGAGAATTCAACACAGATATTCAATAACTCAGAGAATTCAACACAGATATTCAATAACTCAGAGAATTCAACACAGATATTCATATAACTTTACTTTTACCCTTAAAGGGGCAGTTCAGTCAAAATCAAACTATCGCCAAATTGGTCCTAAATCGATTTAGTATATTTATTTATGTAACATTAGAATATTCGTTGATTTTAGAAATGTTAATATAAAAAGTATATTGTAAATTAGTGGCGCCATCTTTGGACTGAGGTGGACCGCGTAACTAATCATTGTAGTACGTAAACAAAATGATAACCAGTCCAAGACTTGAATCGGTTATAACTTATGAAAATGGTGAAAAGAATTTGTGAAATGGAAAACTGTCCTTCGAGACAATTAGATTTAGTCTTGAAAAGAAAACCATCTCTTCATAAATTACCTGTTAATACTGTTGATAGAAAAATTATTCACATGTTATCAGCTGTAAAATGTAAACAAATAGTACAGAGTGGTGGCGCCATCTGTAGGAGGACGCAGGAACTAAATCGAATTTATAAAATATGATATATATCGCTTATTATATTTTTTTCAACCGTTCAATTCTACAAGAATGCTTTATTCTTACTATGTGATCGTTCAACATTAATAATGTGAAAACAAAAAATGACTGAACTGCCCCTTTAAAAAGGATGGGGTCTACAATTTATTTGACTCCAAAGCCAGTCCGTACCCTCATTGTTCTCCCAACAGGTGAGTGTGCTACCCCGGGCAATGTCCCACCCTAACATAGAACCAAAAGGCGCGGGAGCCCCCCCTCCCCCCCGCGCTAACCTAACCTTATGTGTACAATATCTCTTTATATTTAGAACGTATATTGTTTTTTACCTGGGCCAGAGTAGTCCCTGCTAGGTTCGATATTGATAAAAAGTATACTCTACTATTTTTTACTGCAAAATATGTATACCTTACTTAGGTAAATAACTGTCATTTTTTCCTCGAAAGTGTCGTGCGGCGAAAGTGTTTTCGGTGAAACGGTTTTCGGCGAGAAGGTTTCCGGCGAAAAGACCTAGAACCGTTTCTTCAAAGAGAAAACGAGTTCCAAACTAATCACGTAGGATTTCTTGCTAGTGATTTCTTACGGGAGTTAATTCTGGACTCTATATCTGGCTTCATCCTGAATATAATTCTAGACGTAGAATGGTAAATTGCGCATCGCTAACGCATGTGTATGGCTGACTCTCACTCACGGCCTTGAGGTAAACCGATGTTTAAGATTTTAGTACTTGACCTATTACAATCATCTTCGACAAACATCTTCCTATCTGTTTAAGTAGCTAGAAAACAATTTCATTGCAATACCCCAAAAGCCAATTCTTTCCGATTTCTGAACCATTATTTCTTTATAACGGTATCAAACGCCTCATAGGCAACTAAAAAGATAGCAATCGTTAACTATCTTTAATCGAGACCTGTTGCGCACCCATCTACAAATTCAACTACAATAATATTTGGTCATGGGTGGTAGTCGATCTAGGTTCGTATTAGTTACCCATGGCGTTCCACAGGGTAGCGTTCTTGGTCCTCTTTCATATTCTTCAAATAAGTTCAAGTTTTCGTTATTAGCAAATGACAGTACACTGTCATATGCTATAGAATATGGGGAAGGAAATGGTGTCACTTAAGACTATCAACACAGAATTGGAAAAGTTAATATTTGATAGCTCGTTAACAAAATAAAGATTAATGTAGATAAAGGAAGAGTGTATCATTCTCATACAGAGCTGATGTGAACATCCAATGCATTGTGATTAAAAACAGACTTATCTCTCAAATCAGTACAGTAAAACCTCGTAGTAGACAAACCTCCTATTAGACCAAGAAAATTTTGAAACTGTACTGGAAAAAACCTTGTAGTTGACAAAACAAATTTTTTGTCTCCTGACAGTTATTCTAGTGTAAATTTCACATGGAGTAATAATTTCAATACTGTTTTAAAGATAATTCTCTAATTTGAATTATATATTATATTTATTTATGCTGTTTGTAGGATAAAACATAAGGCAGAATCGGTTTCAGATTTAATGGTAGAGTCTGTGCTA
Organism: Caprella mutica; assembly: GCA_947561585.1. Lineage (NCBI taxonomy): Eukaryota > Metazoa > Arthropoda > Malacostraca > Amphipoda > Caprellidae > Caprella > Caprella mutica. The sequence continues at coordinate 31,510 of CANNZV010001202.1, read as the reverse complement.
AAAAAAATTAATGTGAAAAATTACAGAAAACTAGATACAGTGAAGACTATTATAATTTCATAAAATGATAATTTAATTCAAAAAAATATTATATTCATTTTAATAAAAAACAAAAAATTCATGCTGTTTCTAAATGTGTTTCCCTTCAAAATTGGTATGTTAGTCACCATTAATTTGGCATTAAAGTTATCATAAACAAATAGAGCTATCGAAATATTAAAGTCACCGCTTCACTTTTAAATAAAACGATGTTGGTCTAGTAGGAAACTAATAATGTATGTTTCTTACTAGACCAAACAAACTTGGAACGTAACTCTGGTCTACTAAGAGGTTTTGCTGTATTAGAATTATTTTTAGGAATTTTATTTGATGGAAATCTGAGATTTTCTCTCCACATGCAATATATTATTTGTAAAATAGGTAAATCTATTGGCATTATAAATAGAATTAGCTAAATGCTTCTTATAGCGATTGAATTGTTGATCACCTTATATATGTACTTCACTAATCAAACCATACCTAACGTACGGCATTGCAGTGTGGGTGGGTAGGTACTTCTTCATGTTATGATGAAAGTGTAGTTGTAACTCAAAAAACAGCCATAAGATCTAACATACAGTATGATTAAAAAAAAACGGGTACGAAATTAAAATCGCCGTAACTTTAACAAAAACCACCGTATCTTCGTGTGGTTTTCTTTGGCTATGAAGATTTTACCAGCTATAACCACATTTTTCGTTTGTCTTTATGTTCCTTATAATTTTTCTATAGACTATTTACCATAATGTTAATGGGAGCTTGTGCAATAATCTCCTTCATTATTCTGACGTACACTCATTCCACTATGGATATCGTAACCATTTAATAACTCCTTTATTCAGAAAATTAAAATCTCAAATGCGTATATGTTATGCAGGACAAAAACTGTGCTATTTGTTAACTGAGCTAAAAAATCTAAATCACTGTACTTTTGTTTATTCTCATTCACTTACATGTTTGGAAATTATTAAATTCAAATTATGCTCTTAAGGTCAAAAAAAAAAATATTCAGTATGATAAAAAAGAAGGTTTACTATTTTTAAAAATGATTTAACTATAATTTGCAAAATGGTACAAAAATAACCCTACCTAATTCGTCGAATTTGCAAAGAATTGTAAATGTATCCATGCTGGGTGGAAATCAAGCCGTAACTTAATGAAGCAGACTTACATTTGCGATTGACAATTACGCTCTGGTTTACCGGACAGTCAGAACATTTAGCAAACAAAATTATTATTGGAGATGGAGCAGCTTTCTGTATCAATGGATTAGAGTGATTAGACAACGGACAAATTTACTAACAGTTGACTCCAAAAAATTATCCTGCACAAAATTACACTCAAGAGAATAATAATTGAAGTGAAAATTGTCACTTTGAATCTTTATGCGTGAAAATGGGGAAATATTTGGTCTGATCTTCACGGATGAAAATGTGAATATACCAAAATATCTTGACAAGTTGAATAAGGAAATAATCCCCAATCATGGCTTATTTAATATACATTTTACATTTCTCTTCTTGAAATAGAAGGAAAGGCTCTTATTATATTTAATTATAACGGAAAGCTTCAGATAAGATATTAATTAATGTTTCACTTAAGGTATCAAAAGAAATTTCATTTTATATTTAAATTTTAATAACTATATAATTTCCCAATTAACCTAACTAAAACATAAAAAAGAAGATGTTGTTAAAGTTGAAACAGAAAGATGTACATTATTTATAACTTAAAACTGCCTGTATACTAAGTAAGCCATGTCCCAATTAAATATTGCATAAGGAAACAGATTTAATTGTTATTGGTGGGTACAAGATGGAGCTCTGACTCACAGATCACTAATTGTAAATGTACGTTTGTTGCAAATTCTATTGAATTATTGATAAAGTAATGTGTAGCTTGAGGAAAATAGCAGTGACTTGCATAAATAAGAATGGCAGTCAAGTTGTACAGAATTGTTTTAAATAAGTAATGGATTCCTTTTTATTATTTCAACAACAGGTTATTTAAATTAAAAATTGTAGAGCTTGTTATTATATTCACCAGGATTTGATTGCATATTATTTTCTTCGAACCCAGTACATAACTTTCGAAGGGTAGTGGCGTGATCTTAGAATTTCAATAAATTATGTCTGAAGATGATAGACAATAGAATTCTATACTTTTAATAGAGACAACAGATAGAAAATCTACTCAATCGCTAGAAAGTTATTACGTTATTTTGGAACATACTCTATGTGTTTTATATGTAGGTTATATAAGTCTTGTTTTTAAAATTCGGTATTCCTGAATAAATTGATTTAATGGCTTTAAATTCGCATCCATGTTATCAGCTGCTTGCCAAGCGTGTCATTTAGTGTGACGGACAGACAGACAGAAGCCTCTCTCTTATTAAAGTATTGATATCATTGTAATGACAATAAATTGAGCTTTAGTTATTGTAAAGACAATCAAATATTGGAATGTTCAAAATATTGAACACACGGTACCATTCCTGTTCAACTTTATTATTTAATTTTGAAATTTTTCTAGGTCACAATGTGTCAAATCATCAGATTATATTACAACAAATCAGAGTTTGCAGGCTGTGAGATTACGGGAACTGAACTAAAATAACAAAAGATAACAAAGGATAACAAAGGATAACAAAGGATAATATAACAATATTATTCTTGTAATGACTGATAATACTCTAATAAGGGGACGTCCCATTAGTCCGACGTCCCATTAGTCCGACACCCCAATAGTCCACCAGTTCCAACTTTCTGTGTTATTTTTATTTTTTGATTAAATTAAAAAATATGATTAAATAGGTATACTCAATTAATAACTAATCTAAATAATAAATTAATTTTTCATTTCCTTCATTTTTAAAATTTTATATTACTCTTTTTTTTACTTTATTTCTAATAGTAATTTATGATGCAATCCATCAGTTTATTTCATCATTTAATGTAGTTTGTTGTATCCGCTAGTTTGTTGTACTGCACACTTCATGATTGTTTAATGACCTGGCAGGGGGGTTCGGGGGGCGGCACGCACTCCGCTATACATATATTTTATGTTAAATCAGTAATAAACTACAAGAGTGTCGGACTAACGGGGCGTCAGACTAATAAATAGTAACCCCCTATTAGTTCATCATGGAATGAAGGTTCGTGTTGTTTTCACATGTTTGCATCTCTAGGTTTTCTTTGGCCTAATCACTAATGATGTCTATGTATAAAGTAGATGTTATTTACATGAAAGAGAATAAATACAAATGCTATAACTTATTCTTTCCATAACAAATGATACTGGTGGTAATTATTAATGAATTCTGTACATGCGTACGTACGTTACTCCTACACAAAATAATATAAAAGACTTTAATATGAATTAATGATTCAAGTTGACGAATCTATTTTAGTGACCGAAATATTGACCACCGGTTAGTGAGATCAAGTCGGTTAGTGAGATCAAGCCGGTTAGTGAGATCAAGCCGGTTAGTGAGATCAAGCCGGTTAGTGAGATCAAGCCGGTTAATGAGATCAAGCCGGTTAGTGAGATCAAGCTGGTTAGTGAGATCAAGTCGGTTAGTGAGATCAAGCCGGTTAGTGAGATCAAGCCGGTTAGTGAGATCAAGCCGGTTAGTGAGATCAAGTCGGTTAGTGAGATCAAGTCGGTTAGTGAGATCAAGCCGGTTAGTGAGATCAAGCCGGTTAGTGAGATCAAGCCGGTTAGTGAGATAAAGCCACTACATAGTTTTTCCCGTTCATGAAATTTCCACGTAGGATACATGTAGCTCTGACACTTACTCAGGGTAGCAGTATTCGGGAAGTGGGTGCTAACACATTAATGTACAGGTTAATCAGAAGTGTACAAATGTCAGTTAGTTCTAGAACATCCTCTATGAGAGTAATTTGAGTGTGTACGACGTTAGCAATACAGTGATAGTAAATTGTGTGCATAGGTACTATAGACTGAGTACCATTTCTCTCCTGTATAGTGAGACAGTGGTGCGTCATCTTGACAGTGTTAGTTAGTGATGTGGTGTGTGTGTTATCACAGTAGTTAGTTAGAGTAGGACATGTCTCTAGCACTAATTAGTGGGACACTAATGTAGTGGAGGGAGGTGGAAAGGAGGCTTACCATTACTATTCACAGTTTCTTTGTGAAGTAATTTAATGGCACTGTTTAACAGAAATATAAATAATTGAAAAAATATGTTGGGGCCATAGAAAATAAATTGTGGTTCCCTCTCAATCTTCCATGGCCCCACCATAACATTCTCCTCTCAATCACCTATGGCCCCACCATAACTTTCTCTCTCAATCTTCTATGGTCCCACCATAACTTTCTCTCTCAATCTTCTATGGTCCCACCATAACTTTCTCTCTCAATCTTCTATGGTCCCACCATAACTTTCTCTCTCAATCACTTATGGCCCCACCATAACTTTCTCTCTCAATCTTCTATGGTCCCACCATAACTTTCTCTCTCAATCACTTATGGCCCCACCATAACTATCTCTCTCAATCTTCTATGGCCCACCATACCTTTCCCAATCTTCTATGGCCCCACCATAACTTTCCCAATCTTCTATGGCCCCACCATAACTTTCTCTCTCAATCACTTATGGCCCCACCATAACTTTCTCTCTCAATCTTCTATGACCCCACCATAACTTTCTCTCTCAATCTTCTATGGCCCCACCATAACTTTCCCAATCTTCTATGGTCCCACCATAACTTTCTCAATCTTCTATGGCCACCCACCATAACTTTCCCAATCTTCTATGGCTCCACCATAACTTTCCCAATCTTCTATGGCCCCACCATAACTTTCCCAATCTTCTATGGCCCCACCATAACTTTCTCTCTCAATCACTTATGGCCCCACCATAACTTTCTCTCTCAATCTTCTATGACCCCACCATAACTTTCTCTCTCAATCTTCTATGGCCCCACCATAACTTTCCCAATCTTCTATGGTCCCACCATAACTTTCTCAATCTTCTATGGCCACCCACCATATTTTTCCCAATCTTCTATGGCTCCACCATAACTTTCCCAATCTTCTATGGCCCCACCATAACTTTCCCAATCTTCTATGGTCCCACCATAACTTTCTCAATCTTCTATGGCCACCCATCATAACTTTCCCAATCTTCTATGGCTCCACCATAACTTTCCCAATCTTCTATGGCCCCACCATAACTTTCTCAATCTTCTATGGCCCCACCATAACTTTCCCAATCTTCTATGGCCCCACCATAGCTTTCCCAATCTTCTATGGCCCCACCATAACTTTCTCAATCTTCTATGGCCCCACCATAACTTTCCCAATCTTCTATGGTCCCACTATAACTTTTTCAATCTTCTACGGCCCCACCATAACTTTCTCTCTCAATCTTCTATGGCCCCACCATAACTTTCCCAATCTTCTATGGTCCCACCATAACTTTCTCAATCTTCTATGGCCACCCACCATAACTTTCCCAATCTTCTATGGCTCCACCATAACTTTTTCAATCTTCTATGGCCCCACCATAACTTTCCCAATCTTCTATGGTCCCACCATAACTTTCTCAATCTTCTATGGCCACCCACCATAACTTTCCCAATCTTCTATGGCTCCACCATAACTTTCCCAATCTTCTATGGCCCCACCATAACTTTCTCAATCTTCTATGGCCCCACCATAACTTTCCCAATCTTCTATGGCCCCACCATAACTTTCCCAATCTTCTATGGCCCCACCATAACTTTCTCAATCTTCTATGGCCCCACCATAACTTTCCCAATCTTCTATGGCCCCACCATAACTTTCCCAATCTTCTATGGTCCCACTATAACTTTCTCAATCTTCTACGGCCCCACCATAACTTTCTCCTCTTAATCTTCTACGGCCCCACCATATCTTTCCCAATCTTCTATGGCCCCACCATAACTTTCTCCACCGTTTATTTAGTCTCCAGATGAATTTTCACGGCAGTCTTTTGGTATTATTTGTACAGAAAATGAAAGACAAACTGTGTAGATGTTCTTAATTGGCAAAGATGTTAATTAATGTGGTCTCAGACCTGATAGGGAGAAGTTGTAAGTAAACCACTTCCTTCTGATGGAATAGGAAGAAAAAGTCCTTTGCATTCAAACAAGGAATATGTTTAACTTTGCATTAATAAATACTCGTCATTAGTTTTTACATTAACAAGTTCATATCGAGTTGTTCTTGAGCCAAAACTGCAGTGTAAACTTCCTAACTATGAAGAACATCGACTACTTTCTCCCATAGCTGAAATTGAACAAAAACAGGGAGTAGTTCGATATTTTAATTGAATTCCATTCAAAGATTTGATTTTTTGAGATAATTCTCCCTAAGGATTTGAACCAAAATTTCTTTTTTCTGCACTCGTAGCCATTATCTTTTTGTCTCAGTGAGAATTAGGGGGTCAACATTTTGGAAATTAATCCGTCAGTGTCATAAAATCTTTCTACGCACATTCTCTTACTTCGTGAATTTTTTTAGATGCCTAACATGGATTCAATTTGTTTTCCAATTTCCCCCAAAAAAAAAATATGTACTAAGACCTTGAAAAGAACATTTTGTTATATTTTAAAAAGATTTATACGTAACAATGGTAGATTATAAAATATAAATATATTTTAAAAAAATTTAATGCATAAAAGCCTCTAAAGGCCTCCATTACTTTAAATTTCCCCTCATACCCTCTAAGTTTCACCTCTAATCCTCTAAATCTCCCCTCTAAACTTCTAAATTTTCCTTATAACCTTCAAAATTTCCCCTTCATTCCTCTAAATTTCACTCCATCCCTCTAAATTTCCCCTCTAACCCTATAAATTCCCATTTTACCCCTACAGTTTCCCCTCCACCCCTCTAAATTTCCCCTCTCACCTCTAAATCCTCCTCCTTTCCTCTACATTTCCCCTCTAACTCTTTCCCCAGTCAGTGCAAACAATAGCGTTAATTCCACAGCTGAAGTACTCCAATCTGCTAAACACTCAAGAAAAACATTCACCGCTATGAACTTAATTGTAGTAACCTGTGAAGTAAACTGAAGAAAAAAGACACTGTGTACACAAACACTTTTACTGGCGAATATTCTACCGCTGAGATTTATTAACTGATTTTAATTACAACAGAAGGTATGGAACTCTTAGAGTAAACTAGAGAGTAAATACTTACAACTAAGCGGTGGAGGGAATATTCTCTTGGTATTAACATGGAATACCCACTATATATCTATGTTATGTATCCCTCAGCGAGTCAGCATTCCTTCAGTGTAGACATAGTATTATAGAAGTATTCCATTTCTATCTCGAATGTGTCTCATTAGTATCCCTATAGTATTCCCTTAGTAATACCTCAGTATTCCCTCAGTATTCTCTTAGTATTCCCTTAGTATTCCTTCTGTATTCCCTTAATATTCCCATAGTTTTCCCTCAGTATTCTCTCAGTATTCCTTCAGTATTCCCACAGTATTCCCACAGTATTCCCTCAGTGTTCCAATAGTATTCCCTCAGTATTCCCTCAATATTCCCATAGTTTTCCCTCAGTAATCCTTCAGTATTCTCACAGTATTCCCACATTATTCCCTTTATTTTTCCCTCAGTATTCCCACAGTATTCCCACAGTATTACCTCAGTATTCCCAAAGTATTCCCTCAGTATTCCCTTAGTATTCCCTTAGTATTCCTTCTGTATTCCCTCAATATTCTCATAGTTTTCCCTCAGTATTCTCTCAGTATTCCCTCAGTATTCCCACAGTATTCCCACAGTATTCCCACAGTATTCCCACAGTATTCCCACAGTATTCCCATAGGATTCCCTCAGTGTTCCCATAGTAAAACCTCAATGTTCCCATCGTTTTCCCTCAGTATTCCCTCAGTATTTTCACAGTATTCCCTCACTATTCCCTCAGTGTTCCCATAGTATTCCCTCAATATTCCCACCATTTTCCCTCAGTATTTCCTCAATATTCTCACAGTATTTCCACAGTATTCCCTCAGTATTCCCTCAATATTCCCTTAGTATTCTCTCAGTATCTTCATTTTATCACCTGACTAATATCACCATAACATCCACAGGTTTATCTAATTGTTAATGGGTATGAAGAAAATAGTGAGAACAGGAACAGATTCAGTGACAATTGCTACCTCTAAGTATTATAATGTTAAATAGTGTAAATTGAAATAAAAGTGATAGAAAATGGAACATTGTAAGGATATTTGAACAAACGCATGGATACACTGATGATGCTGGCAAAGAACTGCATCACGGATGCTAAGAATGGTGAGTAGAAACTAGTGCATCTCTTAGCTAATTATGGTGGGGCCATAGAAGATTGAGAGGTTTCCCCTCTTAATCTTCTATGACCCCACCATAACTTTTCTCCCATAGGAACCATTTCACCATTCAAATATTCTCCACAATATAAGTAAGCAGCTAAGCAAGTGAGGCATGTTTAATACCTTCCCAAATTTTTACTCTAGAAATCGAATTCACTGAACAGAAATAGCTGTCAAAATGTACAGGGTGACACAAAAGTAAGTAACCAGTTTGTTTTATATAGAGTATACCAACTTATTTGGTATCGTTTTAATAATGTACAATTGGACATATATGAATAATGACAGTTCTCAAATTCATAGGGTTTTCAGTTTTTTAGGGGCAGTTACTTTTGGGACATTCTGTACAATCATTCAAATTTTCCTTTGGTTAAAAGCATCGCTTTTTCATGGGATTTATTTTTTGAAGTACTATTTTCCTGTGTATTTCACATAGGTTGAAGTTGTAGAAAATAAGTTGTAGAAGCACTTAAACTTTCACTCGGGATATGATGGACTATTTTATAGTATAAAGTTATATGAATATTTGTATTTTAGAGCATTGGATCCTTTACAATTAAAGCCCACTAAACCACAAAAAAAAAATACCTCAAATAAAATTTTTTTAGATAAAGTAGTATATATATTATTGAAAAATCATAATAAATTGTTGGTATTCACGAAAATGAACATAAGAATATATTTAGTCACCACAACATGTAGAAAAATCCAAGTCACTCCATCTTATAGCGCAATAATTATTCATCATTTTAAGTGACGTGTCACTCTGAAATATTCTCCTTCAGATCACGTATCCGTGATACAGCTAAGAGAGAGAATGTATCCAATTTTATAGGGATTAAAATGTTTAATCTTGTTTAGTTTGTATGTTTTACACTGAAGAAATAAGGACGAAATTAAACATATTTTACAATTAAATGAACTCTAATGACAACTAAATGGAAGAGATATAGTATCCTAGGTACGATAGCTATAGTATCCTAGATACTATAGCTATAGTATCCTAGATACGATAGCTATAGTATCCTAGATGCGATAGCCATAGTATCCTAGTTACGATAGCTATAGTATCCTAGATACGATAGCTATAGTATCCTAGATGCGATAGCCATAGTATCCTAGATACGGTAGCTATAGTATCCTAGATACGATAGCTATAGTATCCTAGATACGATCGCTATAGTATCCTAGATACTATAGCTATAGTATCCTAGATACTATAGTTATCGTATCCTAGATACGATAGCTACATAGTATCCTAGATACGATAGCTATAGTATCCTAGATACGATAGCTATAGTATCCTAGATACGATAGCTATAGTATCCTAAATACGATAGCTATAGTATCCTAGATACAGTAACTATAGTTTCCTAGATACGATAGTAATAGTATCCTAGATACGGTAGCTATAGTATAGTAGATACTATAGCTATAGTATCCTAGATACGATATCTATAGTATCCTAGTACGATAGCTATAGTATCCTAGATACTATAGCTATGGTATCCTAGATACGATAGCTATAGTATCCTAGTTGCGATAGCTATGTATAGTATCCTAGATACGGTAGCTATAGTATCCTAGATACAGTGGCTATAGTATCCTAGATACGATAGTTATAGTATTCTAGATGTAGTGGCTATAGTATCCTAGATACAGTAGCTATAGTATCTTAGATACGATAGTTATAGTATCCTAGATACGGTAGCTATAGTATCCTAGATACGATAGTTATAGTATCTTAGATACGGTAGCTATAGTATAGTAGATACTATAGCTATAGTATCCTAGATACGATAGCTATAGTATCCTAGATACGATAGCTATAGTATCCTAGATACTATAGCTATAGTATCCTAGATACTTTAGCTATCGTATCCTAGATACGATAGCTATAGTATCCTAGATAGGATAGCTATAGTATCCTAGATACGATAGCTATAGTATCCTAGATACAGTAGCTATAGTATCTTAGATACGATAGTTATAGTATCCTAGATACGGTAGCTATAGTATAGTAGATACTATAGCTATAGTATCCTAGATGCGATAGCAAAAGTATCCTAGATACGATAGTTATAGTATCCTAGATACGGTAGCTATAGTATCCTAGATACGATAGTTAGAGTATCTTAGATACGGTAGCTATAGTATAGTAGATACTATAGCTATAGTATCCTAGATACGATAGCTATAGTATCCTAGATACTATAGCTATCGTATGCTAGATACGATAGCTATAGTATCCTAGATACGATAGCTATAGTATCCTAGATACGATAGCTATAGTATCCTAGATACGATAGCTATAGTATCCTAGATACGTTAGTTATAGTATCCTAGATACGGTAGCTATAGTATAGTAGATATTATAGCTATAGTATCCTAGATACGATATCTATAGTATCCTAGTACGATAGCTATAGTATCCTAGATACTATAGCTGTAGTATCCTAGATACGATAGCTATAGTATCCTAGATGCGATAGCTATAGTATCCTAGATACGATAGTTATAGCATTCTAGATACAGTGGCTATAGTATCCTAGATACAGTAGCTATAGTATCCCAGATACGATAGTTATAGTATCCTAGATACGGTTGCTATAGTATCCTAGATATGATAGCTATAGTATCCTAGATACGACAGCTATAGTATCCTAGATGCAATAGCCATAGTATCCTAGATACGGTAGCTATAGTATCCTAGATACGTTATGAGCTATAGTATCCTAGATACGATAAGAGCTATAGTATCCTAGATACGATAAGAGCTATAGTATCCTAGATACGATAAGAGCTATAGTATCCTAGATACGATAAGATCTATAGTATCATAGATACGATAAGAGCTATAGTATCCTAGATACGATAAGAGCTATAGTATCTTAGATACGATAAGAGCTATAGTATCCTAGATACGATAAGAGCTATAGTATTATAGATACGATAAGAGCTATAGTATCCTAGATACGATAAGAGCTATAGTATCCTAGATACGATAAGAGCTATAGTATCCTAGATACGATGAGAGCTATAGTATCCTAGATACGATGAGAGCTATAGTATCCTAGATACGATAAGAGCTATAGTATCCTAGATACGATAGGAGCTATAGTATCCTAGATACTTTAGCTATCGTATCCTAGATACGATAGCTATAGTATCCTAGATAGGATAGCTATAGTATCCTAGATACGATAGCTATAGTATCCTAGATACAGTAGCTATAGTATCTTAGATACGATAGTTATAGTATCCTAGATACGGTAGCTATAGTATAGTAGATACTATAGCTATAGTATCCTAGATGCGATAGCAAAAGTATCCTAGATACGATAGTTATAGTATCCTAGATACGGTAGCTATAGTATCCTAGATACGATAGTTAGAGTATCTTAGATACGGTAGCTATAGTATAGTAGATACTATAGCTATAGTATCCTAGATACGATAGCTATAGTATCCTAGATACTATAGCTATCGTATGCTAGATACGATAGCTATAGTATCCTAGATACGATAGCTATAGTATCCTAGATACGATAGCTATAGTATCCTAGATACGATAGCTATAGTATCCTAGATACGTTAGTTATAGTATCCTAGATACGGTAGCTATAGTATAGTAGATATTATAGCTATAGTATCCTAGATACGATATCTATAGTATCCTAGTACGATAGCTATAGTATCCTAGATACTATAGCTGTAGTATCCTAGATACGATAGCTATAGTATCCTAGATGCGATAGCTATAGTATCCTAGATACGATAGTTATAGCATTCTAGATACAGTGGCTATAGTATCCTAGATACAGTAGCTATAGTATCCCAGATACGATAGTTATAGTATCCTAGATACGGTTGCTATAGTATCCTAGATATGATAGCTATAGTATCCTAGATACGACAGCTATAGTATCCTAGATGCAATAGCCATAGTATCCTAGATACGGTAGCTATAGTATCCTAGATACGTTATGAGCTATAGTATCCTAGATACGATAAGAGCTATAGTATCCTAGATACGATAAGAGCTATAGTATCCTAGATACGATAAGAGCTATAGTATCCTAGATACGATAAGATCTATAGTATCATAGATACGATAAGAGCTATAGTATCCTAGATACGATAAGAGCTATAGTATCTTAGATACGATAAGAGCTATAGTATCCTAGATACGATAAGAGCTATAGTATTATAGATACGATAAGAGCTATAGTATCCTAGATACGATAAGAGCTATAGTATCCTAGATACGATAAGAGCTATAGTATCCTAGATACGATGAGAGCTATAGTATCCTAGATACGATGAGAGCTATAGTATCCTAGATACGATAAGAGCTATAGTATCCTAGATACGATAGGAGCTATAGTATCCTAGATACGATAAGAGCTATAGTATCTTAGATACGATAAGAGCTATAGTATCCTAGATACGATAAGAGCTATAGTATCCTAGATACGATAAGAGCTATAGTATCCTAGATACGATAAGAGCTATAGTATCCTAGATACGATGAGAGCTATAGTATCCTAGATACGATGAGAGCTATAGTATCCTAGATACGATGAGAGCTATAGTATCCTAGATACGATAAGAGCTATAGTATCCTAGATACGATAGGAGCTATAGTATCCTAGATACGATGAGAGCTATAGTATCCTAGATACGATAAGAGCTATAGTATCCTAGATACGATAAGATCTATAGTATCCTAGATACGATAATAGCTATAGTATCATAGATACGATAAGAGCTATAGTATCCTAGATACGATAAGAGCTATAGTATCCTAGATACTATAGCTACAGTATCCTATAGTATCCTAAATCATGGCACATTCAAGTAATTTCAGCAGTTATTTAGTTTGTTTTATATAAACACGATTTTTATTTTTTTACCATGCATCAGTTAATTTTGAAATTTGATAAACATAAAAAACATTGAGTGAGGAATCTTCTTTATTCATTGGCAAAATAACATTTTTTCATAGAAAACGAGATATGGAAGAAAACGTGATGGTGTGCAAGAAATGTATCTCCTCGATCCGTCACTTTTGGACCAACAGTGATGACCTAACCAACACAAGTCAATGGGGCCCATGTGGGCACTATAGCTTGACAAATCGTATTGGTACTTTGTGGGTTTTGCAAAATGGGCCAACATGGTGACAGATGCGCAATCATTGGATGCGCAAAGACTTGGGAAACAAGTAGAGTCCATTTCTTTTCGAAATTCTTTTTCTGAAGAAAAACAAAATTTTTTTTTTTTTTTTGGCTCTCCTGAAAAGTAGTACTTTGGCATTTTTTGGAGTCAAACTGTATCTCCTCCGTCAATTTTCGACGTGGAGTGTTGATATGGAAGTCATTGAAGTTACGTTATCACTAATTCAGAATACGTCTTAAATCAAAAGCTATGGTGTCACAGCTACGTAATTTCCGAAAGAAATATAATTTTCCTAAAAAAATTTCAATCCCAGAGATAGAATTTAAATAAATTAATGGAACGTAACTTTGTTGTCGCAGTGTTTGTGCATCCATAATGACTACCAATATCATCGTTTTAGGTCTACAATTAACGGAGGAGATACAATTCTTGCACCCTCCCCCCTCCTAAAATCACGTTTTCTTCCACATTTTTCCATACATGTGTATGAAATTTCAATCCTCTACGATGCATAATAGAGAAAAATTATTGGGGGTAAGATCTCCTTAATATATAAAGTAAGTGAATAATAATTAGGTACCTCAGTGGTTAAAAAACATTATGAGGTACCTTAGTGGTTAAAAAACATTATTAGGTACCTTGGTGGTTAAAAAACATTATTAGGTACCTTAGTGGTTAAAAAACATTATTAGGTACCTTAGTGGTTAAAAAACATTATTAGGTACCTTAGTGGTTAAAAAACATTATTAGGTACCTTAGTTGTTAAAAAACTTTATTAGGTACCTTAGTTGTTAAAAAACATTATTAGGTACCTTAGTGGTTAAAAAACATTATTAGGTACCTTAGTGGTTAAAAAACATTATTAGGTACCTTAGTGGTTAAAAAACATTAGTAGGTACCTTAGTGGTTAAAAAACATTATTAGATACCTTAGTGGTTAAAAAACATTATTAGGTACCTTAGTTGTTAAAAAACATTATTAGGTACCTTAGTGGTTAAAAAACATTATTAGGTACCTTAGTGGTTAAAAAACATTATTAGGTACCTTAGTGGTTAAAAAACATTATTATGTACCTTAGTGGTTAAAAAACATTATTAGGTACCTTAGTGGTTAAAAAACATTATTAGGTACCTTAGTGGTTAAAAAACATTATTAGGTACCTTAGTTGTTAAAAAACATTATTAGGTACCTTAGTTGTTAAAAAACATTATTAGGTACCTTAGTGGTTAAAAAACATTATTAGGTACCTTAGTGGTTAAAAAACATTATTAGGTACCTTAGTTGTTAAAAAACATTATTAGGTACCTTAGTGGTTAAAAAACATTATTAGGTACCTTAGTGGTTAAAAAACATTATTAGGTACCTTAGTGGTTAAAAAACATTATTATGTACCTTAGTGGTTAAAAAACATTATTAGGTACCTTAGTGGTTAAAAAACATTATTAGGTACCTTAGTTGTTAAAAAACATTATTAGGTACCTTAGTGGTTAAAAAACATTATTAGGTACCTTAGTGGTTAAAAAACATTATTAGGTACCTTAGTGGTTAAAAAACATTATTAGGTACCTTAGTGGTTAAAAAACATTATTAGGTACCTTAGTGGTTGAAACATTATTAGGTACCTTAGTGGTTAAAAAACATTATTAGGTACCTTAGTGGTTAAAAAACATTATTAGGTACCTTAGTGGTTAAAAAACATTATTAGGTACCTTAGTGGTTAAAAAACATTATTAGGTACCTTAGTGGTTAAAAAACATTATTAGGTACCTTAGTGGTTAAAAAACATTATTAGGTACCTATCACATTACAAATCACATTATTAGGTACCTTTCACATTACAAATCACATTATTAGGTACCTTTCACACTACAAATCACATAGTTAGGTACCTCTCACATTACAAATCACATTATTAGGTACCTATCACATTACAAATCACATTATTAGGTACCTTTCACATTACAAATCACATTATTAGGTACCTTTCACATTACAAATCACATTATTAGGTACCTTTCACAGTACAAATCACATTATTAGGTACCTTTCACACTACAAATCACATAGTTAGGTACCTCTCACATTACAAATCACATTATTAGGTACCTATCACATTACAAATCACATTATTAGGTACCTCTCACATTACAAATCACATTATTAGGTACCTTTCACATTACAAATCACATTATTAGGTACCTCTCACATTACAAATCACATTATTAGGTACCTCTCACATTACAAATCACATTATTAGGTACCTCTCACATTACAAATCACATTATTAGGTACCTCTCACATTACAAATCACATTATTAGGTACCTCTCACATTACAAATCACATTATTAGGTACCTCTCACATTACAAATCACATTACTAGGTACCTCTCACATTACAAATCACATAGCTAGGTACCCTTCACTCTGTTCATTGTTAATCACATTAATGTTAATTGAAAACAGAAGAATGGCGGCAGGCGTTTAATTCCCATTAATTATTCAAAGGTAGGCTCTAAATAGCAGTAATTAATTTACCATTGAAATTATCATTTAAAAGTTAATGAAGCTATTAAGGATCTCCTGTAGATACGACACCTTGGGGTGTCGTATCTACAGGAGGGAAATCTTGGGGTGTCTTATCTACAGGAGGGAAATCTTGGGGTGTCGTATCTACAGGAGGGAAATCTTGGGGTGTCTTATCTACAGGAGGGAAATCTTGGGGTGTCGTATCTACAGGAGGGAAATCTTGGGGTGCCTCATCTACAGGAGGGAAATCTTGGGGTGCCTTATCTACAGGAGGGAAATCTTGGGGTGTCTTAGCTACAGGAGGGAAATCTTGGGGTGCCTTATCTACAGGAGGGAAATCTTGGGGTGTCTTAGCTACAGGAGGGAAATCTTGGGGTGCCTTATCTACAGGAGGGAAATCTTGGGGTGTCTTATCTACAGGAGGGAAATCTTGGGGTGTCTTATCTACAGGAGGGAAATCTTGGGGTGTCTTATCTACAGGAGGGAAATCTTGGGGTGCCTTATCTACAGGAGGGAAATCTTGGGGTGTCTTATCTACAGGAGGGAAATCTTGGGGTGTCTTATCTACAGGAGGGAAATCTTGGGGTGTCTTATCTACAGGAGGGAAATCTTGGGGTGCCTTATCTACAGGAGGGAAATCTTGGGGTGTCTTATCTACAGGAGGGAAATCTTGGGGTGCCTTATCTACAGGAGGGAAATCTTGGGGTGCCTTATCTACAGGAGGGAAATCTTGGGGTGTCTTATCTACAGGAGGGAAATCTTGGGGTGCCTTATCTACAGGAGGGAAATCTTGGGGTGCCTTATCTACAGGAG
The DNA here is from genome assembly GCA_947561585.1 of Caprella mutica. NCBI lineage: Eukaryota > Metazoa > Arthropoda > Malacostraca > Amphipoda > Caprellidae > Caprella > Caprella mutica. The sequence goes on along the minus strand of CANNZV010001202.1, from coordinate 14,601 downwards.
GGAAATCTTGGGGTGCCTTATCTACAGGAGGGAAATCTTGGGGTGCCTTATCTACAGGAGGGAAATCTTGGGGTGCCTTATCTACAGGAGGGAAGTCTTGGGGTGCCTTATCTACAGGAGGGAAATATAGGGGTGTCTTATCTACAGGAGGGAAATCTTGGGGTGCCTTATCTACAGGAGGGAAATCTTGGGGTGCCTTATCTACAGGAGGGAAATCTTGGGGTGCCTTACCTACAGGAGGGAAATCTTGGGGTGTCTTATCTACAGGAGGGAAATCTTGGGGTGCCTTATCTACAGGAGGGAAGTCTTGGGGTGCCTTATCTACAGGAGGGAAATATAGGGGTGTCTTATCTACAGGAGGGAAATCTTGGGGTGCCTTATCTACAGGAGGGAAATCTTGGGGTGTCTTATCTACAGGAGGAAAATCTTGGGGTGCCTTATCTACAGGAGGGAAATCTTGGGGTGCCTTATCTACAGGAGGGAAATCTTGGGGTGCCTTATCTACAGGAGGGAAATCTTGGGGTGTCTTATCTACAGGAGGGAAATCTTGGGGTGTCTTATCTACAGGAGGGAAATCTTGGGGTGCCTTATCTACAGGAGGGAAATCTTGGGGTGCCTTATCTACAGGAGGGAAATCTTGGGGTGCCTTACCTACAGGAGGGAAATCTTGGGGTGTCTTACCTACAGGAGATCCATTATTAACGTATAAAAGATGTAGACTAAAAGGATAGTTATCACTCATCATCTGTATAATGTATATCCCAGGCAACAAGGATCTGGGATATTAGGGGAGTATCTCAGGAATAATTATATCTTCCCTGATTCTCCCTCAATATTCCAAGAATAAATCCTTGTTGTCAGTGATATCGATTGATAAATCAATATTCAGTAAAAAAGAAAGGCATGCTTGAACCATTTACCGATTGTTTTTTATCTTCAATTACTGAATGGTAAACTAAGATGGCTTCTTACTAACAAAGTAATTACCAGTTTCGAGTGATTAATGAGGTTGTATGTGCTCATTGGAATTTTTATCCGGCAATTAGTAAAGAGAAAAAGAAAGAAATATGTTCATTGCAATTATAGACTAGGACTTAGTGTTTAATTTGTAGAAAATAAATACAGAAAATGAAGTCTCTATATAGATTTATAAATCATGCAACTTTCCATTGAGAAAGAAAGAAACTGTTTTCTATTCTTTAGCAGTAATTAAATATCAGCTATTACGGCAAATATCACGAACAGTAACCAGTGGGAATTATTTTTCATCAACTATAGCGCTACGGTAGGAGAATTCCACATTACGATCATCTATGATAAAATATATGATAATTATTAAAATAACTAGGTAAGTTGTATTTAATGAATAATTTATTCTTACATGAATGAAATATAGGGAACTGTTCGACAATTCGTAACTTACCCTCCTTCATTTAGAAAATATAAAACATTTTTTTTAGTAACACTTTTATTTTTAATAGAATTTAAATCAAATAACCGTCAAGATTATCTCAAAAGTTTCAATTAACTAATTCCTATATTCCTCATTACGAAATACCTCTTGATTCAAAATACCTTAATCACTTTAAAATTTTAGAAACAGTAATTATATTATGGGATAATTCTTCTTCATTGATAGCAATGTATTAATTCTAACTATGACTCCTCTAACAAATTACTACTTCCTATTTTTATCTAGATTAGGAACCGTCACAGTCATAGACATTTTCAGTACCCGGAAAGTGGGTGCTAGAATTGGTCATGTCATAGTATAATATTAGATAGATAGATTACGTGTACTCTGTAGAGCGCATACCTTCGCCGCCGATTATTTGTTTGCTACCAAAATCTAATAAACTGGTGACTGGATAGTGACCAATCGTCCCACAAAGTTCCATGCAATATGGTTCAATGCTTATTGAGTTATAAATGACCTTGACCTTGATATTGATCTTTGTATAAATCACTCACAAAATTCTACCAGATGGCTCCTGGACATGGACCAATCGTCCCATCAAATTTCAGACAATTGTGTTGAACACTTTTTCAGTTAGCGAATAACAAGATGATAAATAAATAAATAAATGCCGGATAAAATATAACCTTACGCAAATTTGTTAAGGTAATCACCCACCAATTGGTTACTTTCGCAGAATGTAGGAAGGTTATATTTTACGCGGCATTTATTTATATATCATCTTGTTATTCGCCAAATTTAAAAAGTAATCAACAAAATTGCTGAAATTAAATTGGTCCATTGGACATTGTCCAGTTACCATCTGAAAGAATTTTGGAAGTGATCCGGTCAAAGGTCAAGGTCATTTATTACTTAAAAAGTATTCAACCATATTGCATGAAACTTCTGGTCAATGTAAAGGAACCATTTGGTTATATTTTGGGAGAGATCGGGTCAAAGATCAAGGTCAAAGATAAAGGTCAAATCCATTTATAATTCAACAACTCAAAAAGTCTTCAACTAAATTGTCTGAAACTTAGTGGGACGATTGGCTAATGTCCAGGAACATTTGGTAGAATTTTGGGAGCGATTCGGTCAAAGGTCAAGGTCATTTATAACTCAAAAGTATTCAATCATATTGCATGAAACTTGGTGGGACGATTGGTCATCATTCACGTACCACTTTATTGAATCTTGGAAGCGAATGGGTCAAACGTTGAGGTCAAGGTCATATATAAGTGAGGGCGAAGGTATCCGCTATACCGAGTGCACGTAATCATTTTTTAATACAGTTCTTTTATATTTTCTACAGTATATAGCTACCCAAAACAACTCCCCGGTTAGTACACCGAATACTGCTTCTCATAGTCACAATAAGTTGTTATTTATCCTGACGTTAGAATATAACATTGTTATATAAAGGGAATCTAAACATTAAATTGTCTAAATTTCACACTGAGGATGGAATACCTTCTTCAGAAAACTCAGCAACACGTTTTAAGAATTAAATTAGCTTTTTTTATAATTGCGGTGATATGTACAATGTTGATAAAACATTTTTTGGGTTAAAAAATTAAAAAAATAATAATATCACTGATATAAAAAAAAATTCCATTTAAAAAATAAATATCATCATTTTGCACACACAAAATTATTATAACTATTTTACTTCCAAAAAACAGAAAGACATTAAAAGTTAGGAAGCAAGTCCGTGAAAAGTTTCATAAAAGGAAGTCAAACAACAACAATCAGATGCCTTTCTAGTCCACCAAAAGAAAACACATCTACAATAATAGTAAAGAAAATCCAATCATAATGTAATTAAATTTATATATAAAACAGTCTCACCAATCAGATCTGCAATTATTTTATTTTACTCTAAAATAACATCAATATTTACCGTAATGGACAATAACAGACAATCTGCCGTTTCCAAAAGTTCCTTTTTGTAAGATCACTTGTACGTACGCAGCTACAAACAATATTACGTGTAATGCTATGACGTGAAGAGGCAGTTCACGGAATAGGGAAGTTTATTGGAGTGAAAAAAACGTATCAATGAGAAGTCTACCTGTGACGTCATGGGCCACTTCATATCTCGAGTGCGCTAGATAGTTTTCTGTTTTAAATTCTTAGAAAATTAAGGTTATTGAGGAATACTTATGACACAATTCTTGGTGTGAATAGTTTTCTATAATTTAAACATAGAAAACTACTTCATAACTCGAGTGCTTCATAACTCAGGTGATCTACTGTATGCATTTCGTGGTTACTTTCCTCTTCAATGTACACTGCAGATTAGAGGAGGTTTTAGACGTAGGAGATTCTTAAATTTGCTACTTCCCTAATCTAAAAATCTCCACACTGTTAAAAAAAGACAATCGTGTTTTAAAATGATAATATTGTCCGACCTATAACAGTTCCTATCTCCTATTTTGTTGCATTTGAAAGATAATCTTTTTCTCTATAAAGTGACATATTCATTTTAATTTCCAACAACTAACAATAGAGTGACATCAACTACAATGAAGTTGAATCATTAACAAACTGTTTGTAGCTATCTTGTAAAAAACACTTCTGTGACCTGTGAAGAAACTAAAAAGATCGATGGTGTTCTTGCCCATCGTTCGTAATTGCCTGAGTGAAGTGTTCAGTCAGTGTTCAGTCACTGTGTGGTAGGATTTGGACAATGGACATGGTACTGATTGACTTCAGATCTGAGCCATTGTGACTTATTCCTTTGGGTTACAAAAAGAACTATAGACTATGTGCACTGGGTAGAGCGCCTACCTTCGCCGACGCTTTGACCCGTTCCCTCCAAAAATTTAGTAAACTGCTAACTGGATAATAATCAATCGCCCACCAAGTTTCATGCAATATGGCTCGATACTTTTTGAGTTATAGAGTTATAAATGACCTTGACCTTTGACCGGATCGCTCCCAATATTCTAACAGATGGTTCCTGGACATTGATCAATTGTACCATCAATTTCAAACAATTTGGATACTTTTTGAGTTATTGAGTTACAAATGGCCTTGACCTTGATCTTTGAGCTTCAACCTGATCGCTCCCAAAATCTAACAAAATGGTTCCTGCATATTGACCAATCGTCTTACCAAGTTTTATGCAATATGGTTCAATACTTTTTCAGTTATAAATGGCCATGACCTTGACCTTACACCTGGTCGCTTCCAAAATTCTACAAGCAGGTCACTGGACATGGACCAATCGTTTCATTAAATTTCAGGCAATTTGGTTGAACAGTTTTCAGTTAGGCGAATAACAAGATGATAAATAAATAAATAAACGACAGCAATAATATGACCTTCCCGCATTCTGCGAAGGTAATAAGGTATTTATTTAACAGAGTTCCACGCAGTCTCGATGAAATGACGAAGAAAATAATTTGAGAATTTGAAGAGCTAAGTAAAAATTGACTCATTTTCAATAGGTCTGGGCAATGAGAACACGAACAAAATTATGCAATACTAATTATCAAATAAAATATTTGTAAATTTGTTAGATGCATAAATGGAAATTTAAAAGTGTATGCATTTCATTATTTAGAAGGAATATTAGATTTGTTCTATTTTATTAAAAAAATTCTTTTGTGATTTAATTTCTAACAAACTGTATTGCAATTATTTCACACCATTGCTCGTTATCACAAATCGAAATGATTTTTTTTTCCTAGCAGAGGAAAAGATTATCTGTCATATGCAACTAAACATTAAATAGTGGCTTCTATAGTTCGGAAAATATTATCATTCAAAAACCAGGTTGAGTTTTGTAATCACCCTGTGTATATACTGTAGTCTAAACGTGATTTTAGACGTATGAATTAGATGTCTAGAAATGGTTTTAGACGTATGAATTAGATGTCTAGAAAAGGTTTTAGACGTATGAATTAGATGTTTAGAAATGGTTTTTGACGTATGAATTAGATGTCTAGAAATGGTTTTAGACGTATGAATTAGATGTTTAGAAATGGTTTTTGACGTATGAATTAGATGTCTAGAAATGGTTTTAGACGTATGAATTAGATGTCTAGAAATGGTTTTAGACGTATGAATTAGATGTTTAGAAATGGTTTTTGACGTATGAATTAGATGTCTAGAAATGGTTTTAGACGTATGAATTAGATGTCTAGAAATGGTTTTAGATGTATGAATTAGATGTCTAGAAATGATTTTAGACGTATGAATTAGATGTCTAGAAAAGGTTTTAGACGCATGAAATAGATGTTTAGAAATGGTTTTTGACGTATGAATTAGATGTTTAGAAATGGCTTTTGACGTATGAATTAGATGTCTAGAAAAGGTTTCAGACGTATGAATTAGATGTCTAGAAATGGTTTAAGACGTATGAATTAGATGTCTAGAAAAGGTTTTAGACGTATGAATTAGATGTTTAGAAATGGTTTTTGACGTATGAATTAGATGTCTAGAAATGGTTTTAGACGTATGAATTAGATGTCTAGAAATGGTTTTAGACGTATGAATTAGATGTTTAGAAATGGTTTTTGACGTATGAATTAGATGTCTAGAAATGGTTTTAGACGTATGAATTAGATGTCTAGAAATGGTTTTAGACGTATGAATTAGATGTCTAGAAATGGTTTTAGATGTATGAATTAGATGTCTAGAAATGATTTTAGACGTATGAATTAGATGTCTAGAAAAGGTTTTAGACGCATGAAATAGATGTTTAGAAATGGTTTTTGACGTATGAATTAGATGTCTAGAAATGGTTTTAGACGTATGAATTAGATGTCTAGAAATGGTTTTAGATGTATGAATTAGATGTCTAGAAATGATTTTAGACGTATGAATTAGATGTCTAGAAAAGGTTTTAGACGCATGAAATAGATGTTTAGAAATGGTTTTTGACGTATGAATTAGATGTTTAGAAATGGCTTTTGACGTATGAATTAGATGTCTAGAAAAGGTTTCAGACGTATGAATTAGATGTCTAGAAATGGTTTAAGACGTATGAATTAGATGTCTAGAAAAGGTTTTAGACGTATGAATTAGATGTTTAGAAATGGTTTTTGACGTATGAATTAGATGTCTAGAAATGGTTTTAGACGTATGAATTAGATGTCTAGAAATGGTTTTAGATGTATGAATTAGATGTCTAGAAATGATTTTAGACGTATGAATTAGATGTCTAGAAAAGGTTTTAGACGCATGAAATAGATGTTTAGAAATGGTTTTTGACGTATGAATTAGATGTCTAGAAATGGTTTTAGACGTATGAATTAGATGTCTAGAAATGGTTTTAGATGTATGAATTAGATGTCTAGAAATGATTTTAGACGTATGAATTAGATGTCTAGAAAAGGTTTTAGACGCATGAAATAGATGTTTAGAAATGGTTTTTGACGTATGAATTAGATGTCTAGAAATGGTTTCAGACGTATGAATTAGATGTCTAGAAATGGTTTAAGACGTATGAATTAGATGTCTAGAAATGGTTTAAGACGTATGAATTAGATGTCTAGAAATGGTTTCAGACGTATGAATTAGATGTCTAGAAATGGTTTAAGACGTATGAATTAGATGTCTAGAAATGGTTTTAGACGTATGAATTAGATGTCTAGAAATAGTTTTAGACGTATGAATTAGATGTCTAGAAATAGTTTTAGACGTATGAATTAGATGTCTAGAAATAGTTTTAGACGTATGAATTAGATGTTGTTACTTCACTTTTCTATACAAATGTTCCAAAAAAAATTTACCCATTTCATAAATCTAATAACTTTCTAATGAATGAATCGTTTTTGAATCTGTTTGAACTATTCAAAGTAAAATAATTCTATTGTCTATCATCTTCCGATATAATTTATTGAAATTCTAAGATCACGCCACTACCATTCAAAAGTTATGTTTTAGGTTCCAAAAGAAAATAATATGCTATCAAATTCATGTGAATATAACAAGAAGCTCTACAATTTTTACTCAAATAACCTGTTGATGAAATAATAAAAAGGAATCCATTACTTATTTAAAACAATTCTGTACAACTTGACCGCCATTCTTATCTATTCAAGTCACTGCTATTTTCCTCAAGCTACACATTACTTTATTAATAATTCAATAGAATTTGCAACAAACGTACATTTACAATTAGTGATCAGTGAGTCAGAGCTCCATCTTGTACCCACCAATAACAATTAAATCTGTTTCCTTATGCAATATCTAATTGGGGATTATTTCCTTATTCAACATGTCAAGATATTTTGGTACATTCATATTTTCATCTGTGAAGATCTGACCAATTAATTCAAAATTCAAATTGACAATTTTTCTGTTGAGTTTAATTTTTTGGATCCAACTGCTTGTGAGTTTGTCTGTTGACTAATCCATTGACACAGAAACATTTTAAAAATTGTTAAACCTCTTTCTAGATCATAATGTATACTGCTGTCTAGACGTGGCTTCAGACTTGTTAAATAAATGTTGTTACTTGTTCCCATTCTTCCTGAACATGATGACCGAAGCTTTTTTGTTGGTGAAAAGAACTGCAGATATCGACTGCTCCTACCTCGCCATTGAAATCTTCTCCGTGATATCAGTTGTAGCTGCAAGATGTAAGGTTCTGCTTCAGTAGATCATTCCTTCTGACACATAGAGTAGGATTTATTTGATGGCAAGGTACTCTTATGTCAAATATTGGATTTGGGGAAGGTTTTACGGGGCTTAAAAATACAACAGTTACTGTCCAGAAAAGGATTGTGTGATTGGTGTTGTTCACCTATAAATATATATTTATTTATTAGGTTCAACTATTTATCGAAATATAATATAGAACAATTTCTTCTTATTTTATTATCCTCCTATTTTCTTACTGGTATGGAACTATCGAATAATTTTGTGGCCTTATTAAACTCTGGCTATCAAACGAAAACACTTTCCCCTCTCAATCTCCTATTGCCCCACCATAACTCCCCCCTTATCTCCTATGGCCCCACCATAACTCCCCCTTCATCATAATTCCCCCTTTATCTCCTATGGCCCCACCATAACTCCCCCCTTTATCTCCTATGGCCCACCATAACTCCCCCTTATCTCCTATGGCCCACCATAACACTTCCTTATCTCCTATGGCCCACCATAACTTACCCCTTATCTCCTATGGCCCCACCATAACTCCCCCCTTTATCTCCTATGGCCCACCATAACACTTCCTTATCTCCTATGGCCCACCATAACTTACCCCTTATCTCCCATGGCCCCACCATAACTTCCCCTTCTGTTCCAGGTTCCTCCTCAAGCTGCCCTCCTTTATGGGACGGTGTTTTGTGTTGGCCTGAGACACAAAATGGTACCGACGTCACTCTCCCCTGTCCACGCTACGTCAATGGATTCGACGTCACGAGTGAGTATTGCTTTCTTTTTTCAAAAGTTATTATAAAAAGAAAGAAAGAGACATAGTGAGTGAAAATTTAAGGAGAGAATTTTTTTTTTTTTTCATTTCAGACGGAGAGAATTGATTGGTTAGTTAGGCTCTGACGTTAGTTTCCATTATTTTTCTGATCGTCATTTTTAATGATAAAATAACAAATATGTAAAGCAGTTCTTTTTAATTTTTGAATAGAAAATTTGATGTTTTTTATTTTGAGTTCACGAATTATTCGTTATTTTAGAAAAAAGAAAATAACTTTTGAAGATTTTGTGAATTATTAGTGAATATATTCCCCTATAAAAAGTTGTCAAGAAGATATTTAGAGAACACGGAAAGAAAAACAAAAGTTAGAAAAGGAAAAAAATGTTGTGAACTTATTAGCAGTGAATAATATTAATAAAAATTAGAGATATTCTATAAGATACAAATTAGAGATATTCTCTAAGATACAAAATTAGAGATATTCTCTAAGATACAAATTAGAGATATTCTCTAAGAGATACAAATAAGAGATATTCTATAAGATACAAATTAGAGATATTCTCAAAGAGATACAAATTAGAGATATTCTCTAAGATACAAATTAGAGATATTCTCTAAGATACAAATTAGAGATATTCTGTAAGAGATACAAATTAGAGATAGCTTATCTCCTAATATAAATTAGAGATATTCTCCAAGATACAAATTAGAGATATTCTCTAAGATACAAATTAGAGATATTCTCTAAGATACAAATTAGAGATATTCTCTAAGATACAAATTAGAGATATTCTCTAAGATACAAATTAGAGATATTCTCTAAGATACAAATTAGAGACATTCTCAAGATACAAATTACTCCTTTCTATTCATTTCCCCGCTGTCGTAATAATTCACGTAGTTTTGCAACAATTAACGATGCAGTTTAGAATAGAAAATAATTAGATTGAACAACTCGGTATCTGCAGTGGAAATAATGAACCCATCATCTGCACTGTAATGGTGTGGACTACCGGTCAGAAATTCATGTGGTCATTATTTAAAATTATACATTAAATTACATTGCGGAAAGATAAATTATTTATACAACGAACATTTATATATTCGGTAATTTTTCTTGCTAATAATAAATTTACTTTACAAAATATAAAAATTTGTTTCAACTACACAAAAAGATATATTTCTTTAATTTCATTTTTTTCAAACTTGAAATTAAATCTCTTTTGGTATTTTTAGTTTTCCCTGAAAGAAAAACAATAGAAAATGACAGTCCGAATGACACCAACAGAAGTTGAAATTAGTTCATTTTGAGACTTGCAGAAAGCAGGTTTCTTTGCTTGGTAGAGAGGTAATAAAAGCAGGTTTCTTTGCTTGGTAGAGAGGTAATAAAAGCAGGTTTCTTTGCTTGGTAGAGAGGTAATAAAAGCAGGTTTCTTTCCATAGTAGAGAGGTAATAAAAGCAGGTTTCTTTCCATAGTAGAGAGGTAATAAAAGCAGGTTTCTGTGCTTGGTAGAGAGGTAATAAAAGCAGGTTTCTTTGCTTGGTAGAGAGGTAATAAAAGCAGGTTTCTTTGCTTGGTAAAGAGGTAATAAAGGCAGGTTTCTGTGCTTGGTAGAGAGGTAATAAAAGCAGGTTTCTTTGCTTGGTAAAGAGGTAATAAAAGCAGGTTTCTTTCCATGGTATAGAGGTAATAAAAGCAGGTTTCTTTCCATGGTAGAGAGGTAATAAAAGCAGGTTTCTTTGCTTGGTAGAGAGGTAATAAAAGCAGGTTTCTTTGCTTGGTAAAGAGGTAATAAAGGCAGGTTTCTGTGCTTGGTAGAGAGGTAATAAAAGCAGGTTTCTTTGCTTGGTAAAGAGGTAATAAAAGCAGGTTTCTTTCCATGGTATAGAGGTAATAAAAGCAGGTTTCTTTCCATGGTAGAGAGGTAATAAAAGCAGGTTTCTAACCATGGTAGAGGGTAATAAAAGCACCGCGTGGTACTTATTTATACCATAATATAGAGTAGGTTTTGAGCTTTAGAGAAGGTATTTATAAATCGTTCAAAGGAAGGGAATGACTCAGCAGATTCTTAAAATATTTAATATGAGAATGCGAGTTTGAAGATTAAAAAGAAAATAGAACTTCTTTTGAACAAAGTATTCCTAGTGTGACTTGTACCTAATAAGACTTACTTTGTACCTAACAAGACTTACTTTGTACCTAACAAGACTTACTTTGTACCTAACAAGACTTACTTTGTACCTAACAAGACTTACTTTGTACCTAACAAGACTTACTTTGTACCTAACAAGACTTACTTTGTGCTAACAAGACTTACTTTGTACCTAACAAGACTTACTTTGTACCTAACAAGACTTACTTTGTGCCTAACAAGACTTACTTTGTACCTAACAAGACTTACTTTGTACCTAACAAGACTTACTTTGTACCTAACAAGACTTACTTTGTGCCTAACAAGACTTACTTTGTGCTAACAAGACTTACTTTGTACCTAACAAGACTTACTTTGTACCTAACAAGACTTACTTTGTGCCTAACAAGACTTACTTTGTACCTAACAAGACTTACTTTGTGCTAACAAGACTTACTTTGTACCTAACAAGACTTACTTTGTACCTAACAAGACTTACTTTGTGCTAACAAGACTTACTTTGTGCTAACAAGACTTACTTTGTGCTAACAAGACTTACTTTGTACCTAACAAGACTTACTTTGTACCTAACAAGACTTACTTTGTGCCTAACAAGACTTACTTTGTACCTAACAAGACTTACTTTGTACCTAACAAGACTTACTTTGTGCTAACAAGACTTACTTTGTGCTAACAAGACTTACTTTGTACCTAACAAGACTTACTTTGTACCTAACAAGACTTACTTTGTGCTAACAAGACTTACTTTGTACCTAACAAGACTTACTTTGTACCTAACAAGACTTACTTTGTACCTAACAAGACTTACTTTGTGCCTAACAAGACTTACTTTGTACCTAACAAGACTTACTTTGTGCCTAACAAGACTTACTTTGTACCTAACAAGACTTACTTTGTGCCTAACAAGACTTACTTTGTACCTAACAAGACTTACTCTGTACCTAACAAGACTTACTTTGTACCTAACAAGACTTACTTTGTACCTAACAAGACTTACTTTGTACCTAACAAGACTTACTTTGTACCTAACAAGACTTACTTTGTATTACGTTTTACTAATTTCAATTTTATTTTTTTATAATAGTTTATGATATTTCTTATTTTTTCTGTACTAAAATTTAATAATAAGACTACCGGGAAAAAATAGTAATAATTGTATACCATGAAAACATATGAAGAAAAATATATTGAAACTTGTGCATTTTTCAAAAAAAAAATTCGTTTTTAAATCTTAGTTGATTTTCTGTTCGTTTTTTATTATTTTCTGATTTTTTGTTTTAGTGATTTTTTTTCTTCCTTTTTTATTCGATTTTTCATTATTTGGTGATTTAAATATATAATAAAATAATAAAAATGGGTACTTTTTCTTTTATTATTTGGTATGATTTATGTATTTCAGTACTTTAATATTTCAAAGAGAAATAAATGATTCCAAGTCTGATATCAATTTCAGTTGGAATTCTTCCATTCCGAAAGCTTTTCCTCGAGTTTCACAAAGTATTTTATAGTCTAAAATGCTTGATATTGTGAAAGGCGTCTCAAGTGACCGAATATTTTAATTCGATATGCCAGATAAAATTGTCTCCAAAAACTATTAATTGTTTTATTTATTATTCTATCGTTAATAATTTGGTGGCGTAACAAGTGTGTATGTTTCGTTTTGCAAGACTTTGAGTCCCCACTAGCAATATTTGGAATAAGAATTTAGAGGAAACAAATATATTTTATTAAAGATAAGGCTTGGTACTTACATTCTATGTAATACAAACTTATTTGAAACTCATTCAAAATACTTCTAAAGGCTGTCTACAGAAGGTGTTGGAAATGGCCGCCAGAATCCTGTAGTCAAAGTCTTGCGCGCTTCAAGACGCTCTTCGAGTCTTCGTCGCCTTCTCAATTGTTACTGCGTCATAATTTGCACCAAACAGCTTCACACACTAAATTCTATCATATCATGAATGGATTGAGGTTTTTTCACATACAAAATATTTTGTTTTGTAGCCCAGAAATGAAAATCGAGTGGATTGAGTTCTTACTGAGTGCTGGCCAGAAAATCTCAGTGTCTCTTCTGGTAACTCGTCCTTGAAATTTTTCTTCAAGAACTGCTTAGCCACTCTTGTACAATGAGATGGATCACCATCCTGCATCCACCAGAGTCTGAGTCATGTTGCAGTGGCTCAATAAAGTTTGCCTCACTTTTCTCTCAGCAAAGTCTTGTTATAGGAACCATTAACAGAGTCACAAGGGCCATCGTCATCTATGAATGCTTGGACAATATAATATTCTATCCACAATCGCAACAAATATCATTACTTTTTTTGGTCATTTTTATAGTTTCATTCGACAATATCATGTGGATTCTCATTTGCAAATAATTAAGAGGGTGACGAAAAGCGTCTTGAAGCGCACAAGATTTTAACTACAGGATTCTGGCTACCATTTTCAACACATTTTGTAGATAGCCTTTAGAAGTGTTTTCAATGAGTTTCAAATAAGTTTGTAATAATTTAAATGTAAGTATCAAGCCTTATCTTCAAGAAAATATATTTGTTTCTTCTAAATTCTTATTCCAAATATGCCTAGTAGGGGCTCAAAGTCTTGCAAAAAGATAAAACACACTCTATACACTAAATTTCATACGGAAATATAAAAAACATTATACGAAAAATAAAAAAATAATACAGAAATAAATAAATTATTATACGAAAATAAAAAAAAATATTATACGGAAATAAAAAAAAATCATAAGGAGGAAATAAAAAAAAATCATAAGGAGGAAATAAAAAAAATGTACAAAAATAAAAATCTACTACTTTTGGCCCAGTAAAATATGAATACAAAATATAAGATAAATAATAATAATATTTTACCACCCAGTTCAACAAATAGTTCATAAAAAGAACGTTATAAACAGTTACTGATATATTGTATGCTATTACAGCTCTTAAATCACTTACATTTTACAGTAGATATCTAATATTAGCCAAAATAAAATTTATCAATAAAATTTTACATTGCTTATAAATGCTACTTATAAACATAACATACTGAAAATAATATTGAAATAGTAAATATAACTCAAAAATATACAATGCAATTAACATATATAATAAATTTAATATAAATATAGTATATATAATATAAATATAGTATATATAATATAAATATAGTATATATAATATAAATATAGTATATATAATATAAATATAGTATATATAATATAAATATAGTATATATAATATAAATATAATATGAATGCATATAATATCAGTCCCATTCAGTTATAGTAAAAGTATAGTGCATCTACAACCTCATAACTAACTCTATATTTTCACTATAAATCACGCACTATCCTCACATGCGAGATGTTAATTACAAATAAATGAAAGAGGAAAATGGAGAGGAAACTGATCTACAGAGTGTAAAATAAACCCTGTATGTACTGTAATTAAATGCAGTTACATGCGTAGATGTGATGGCTAATTTGTATAACTGGGGTAGGTTCTGAGTTATTGCATGGTTTCCACATTTTTGATCATGTAAAAATGTATATAGTAGTTTTAATAATTAAGATATTTTTATATATATGATCGAGACATGG
>CANNZV010001201.1:0-173667 GCA_947561585.1 Caprella mutica | reverse complement strand
GGTAAGGATTGGTAATAAGGTAGGGATTGGTAGTAAGGTAAAGATTGGTAGTAAGGTAAGGATTGGTAGTAAGTTAGGGATTGGTAGTAAGGTAGGGATTGGTAGTAAGGTAAGGATTGGTAGTAAGGTAGGGATTGGTAGTAAGGTAAGGATTGGTAGTAAGGTAAGGATTGGTAGTAAGGTAGGGATTGGTAGTAAGGTAGGATGGTAGTAAGGTAAGGATTGGTAGTAAGGTAAGGATTGGTAGTAAGGTAGGGATTGGTAGTAAGGTAGGAAGGTAAGGATGATTGGTAGTAAGGTAAGGATTGGTAGTAAGGTAGGGATTGGTAGTAAGGTAGGGATTGGTAGTAAGGTAAGGATTGGTAGTAAGGTAAGGATTGGTAGTAAGGTAAGGATTGGTAGTAAGGTAGGGATTGGTAGTAAGGTAGGGATTGGTAGTAAGGTATGGATTGGTAGTAAGGTAAGGATTGGTAGTAAGGTAGGGATTGGTAGTAAGTTAGGGATTGGTAGTAAGGTAGGGAATGGTAGTAAGGTAAGATTGGTAGTAAGGTAAGGATTGGTAGTAAGGTAAGGATTGGTAGTAAGTTAGGGATTGGTAGTAAGGTAGGGATTGGTAGTAAGTTAGGGATTGGTAGTAAGTTAGGGATTGGTAGTAAGGTAGGGATTGGTAGTAAGGTAAGGATTGGTAGTAAGTTAGGGATTGGTAGTAGGGTAGGGATTGGTAGTAAGGTAAGGATTGGTAGTAAGGTAGGGATTGGTAGTAAGGTAAGGATTGGTAATAAGGTAGGGATTGGTAGTAAGGTAAAGATTGGTAGTAAGGTAAGGATTGGTAGTAAGTTAGGGATTGGTAGTAAGGTAGGGATTGGTAGTAAGGTAAGGATTGGTAGTAAGGTAGGGATTGGTAGTAAGGTAAGGATTGGTAGTAAGGTAGGGATTGGTAGTAAGGTAAGGATTGGTAGTAAGGTAAGGATTGGTAGTAAGGTAAGGATTGGTAGTAAGGTAGGGATTGGTAGTAAGGTAGGGATTGGTAGTAAGGTAAGGATTGGTAGTAAGGTAAGGATTGGTAGTAAGTTAGGGATTGGTAGTAAGTTAGGGATTGGTAGTAAGGTAGGGATTGGTAGTAAGGTAAGATTGGTAGTAAGGTAAGGATTGGTAGTAAGGTAAGGATTGGTAGTAAGTTAGGGATTGGTAGTAAGGTAAGGATTGGTAGTAAGGTAGGGATTGGTAGTAAGGTAAGGATTGGTAGTAAGGTAAGGATTGGTAGTAAGGTAAGGATTGGTAGTAAGGTAAAGATTGGTAGTAAGGTAAGGATTGGTAGTAAGTTAGGGATTGGTAGTAAGGTAGGGATTGGTAGTAAGGTAAGGATTGGTAGTAAGGTAGGGATTGGTAGTAAGGTAGGGATTGGTAGTAAGGTAAAGATTGGTAGTAAGGTAGGGATTGGTAGTAAGGTAAGGATTGGTAGAAAGGTAGGGATTGGTAGTAAGGTAGGGATTGGTATTAAGGTAAGGATTGGTAGTAAGGTAAGGATTGGTAGTAAGTTAGGGATTGGTAGTAAGGTAAGGATTGGTAGTAAGGTAAGGATTGGTAGTAAGGTAAGGATTGGTAGTAAGGTAGGGATGGTAGTAAGGTAGGGATTGGTAGTAAGGTAGGGATTGGTAGTAAGGTAGGGATTGGTAGTAAGGTAAGGATTGGTAGTAAGGTAGGGATTGGTAGTAAGGTAGGGATTGGTAGTAAGGTAAGGATTGGTAGTAAGGTAGGGATTTGTAGTAAGTTTAGGATTGGTAGTAAGGTAAGGATTGGTAGTAAGGTAGGGATTGGTAGTAAGGTAAGGATTGGTAGTAAGGTAGGGATTGGTAGTAAGGTAGAAATGGTAGTAAGGTAAAGATTGGTAGTAAGGTAGAGATGGTAGTAAGGTAAGGATTGGTAGTAAGGTAGAGATGGTAGTAAGGTAAGGATTGGTAGTAAGGTAGAGATGGTAGTAAGGTAAGGATTGGTAGTAAGGTAGAGATGGTAGTAAGGTAAGGATTGGTAGTAAGGTAGAGATGGTAGTAAGGTAAGGATTGGTAGTAAGGTAGGGATTGGAAGTAAGGTAGGGATTGGTAGTAAGGTAAAGATTGGTAGTAAGGTAGGGATTGGTAGTAAGGTAAGGATTGGTAGTAAGGTAGGGATTGGTAGTAAGGTAGGGATTGGTATTAAGGTAAGGATTGGTAGTAAGGTAAGGATTGGTAGTAAGTTAGGGATTGGTAGTAAGGTAAGGATTGGTAGTAAGGTAAGGATTGGTAGTAAGGTAAGGATTGGTAGTAAGGTAGGGATGGTAGTAAGGTAGGGATTGGTAGTAAGGTAGGGATTGGTAGTAAGGTAGGGATTGGTAGTAAGGTAGGGATTGGTAGTAAGGTAGGGATTGGTAGTAAGGTAAGGATTGGTAGTAAGGTAGGGATTTGTAGTAAGTTTAGGATTGGTAGTAAGGTAAGGATTGGTAGTAAGGTAGGGATTGGTAGTAAGGTAAGGATTGGTAGTAAGGTAGGGATTGGTAGTAAGGTAGAAATGGTAGTAAGGTAAGGATTGGTAGTAAGGTAGAGATGGTAGTAAGGTAAGGATTGGTAGTAAGGTAGAGATGGTAGTAAGGTAAGGATTGGTAGTAAGGTAGAGATGGTAGTAAGGTAAGGATTGGTAGTAAGGTAGAGATGGTAGTAAGGTAAGGATTGGTAGTAAGGTAGAGATGGTAGTAAGGTAAGGATTGGTAGTAAGGTAGAGATGGTAGTAAGGTAAGGATTGGTAGTAAGGTAGGGATTGGAAGTAAGGTTAGGATTGTCAGTGAGTTAAGAATAGATAAGTGGCGCGAAATTTTGGTCTCGAAAAAATTGATCTGTAAAATTCGGTTTCGGAATTATAAATGGCTTCTCAACATAAATGGTTTTTATTTAGTTTGTTGTATGCGCTAGTTTGTTGTACTGCACACTTCGTGATTGTTTAATAACCTTGCAGTTATATATAATTTATTTATACCTAACAGGTATAAATATACAATAATATAATAGTTATGGTAATATTTGCATTAATTAATGAGTTGGGAGAATCTAAAATACGGAACTGAAATGACATGGTATTGTAACACGAATAAATGTATTGATACGCACAAATTAAATTAATTACAATAGAGGTGAATATCAATTATTATTAAATGTTTTTATTATGAATCCGAAAATATGAGACAGGCCAAAAACACGGACGTTTTCACGTTTAAATAATTAAACGTAACTTTAAAAAGTATCAATATCTAACTAATTTCTTTATATCATTTGTTTAGTAGTATATTATATATGCATGCATATTATTATATGTATGAAATTTATGTAGTCACTTTTAAAAATACTCTGCTTTAAAAAAAAAAAATCTGAAGCAATATTGCATCTTATAACTTACTATAAATATGATTATTGTAGTAACCGTGAAATGAATACCACTAAAAATGTCTCCGTTTTCCCGTTTTCTATATTTATGTATTGTAATAACATCGAGACATGCCTCTTAATTGTGAGAAAATATAAGATTGAAGTGTAATAAATGCGGGGCCTGCCTGTATATCATTAGAAAAGTATGCAGTTTCATTATTTTACTGATGCCGACCAGCAGGAGAAAAAGACTGCAAAAAGAATTGAGGCAAATACCATAACTTTATAACTACCATCAACAAAGGATCTCTTCTACTTTTAAGTTGCAGAATACATATAAATCATATATAATATAAAATATATACACATAATACAAATTTCAGCAATTCGATGACGAATTGTCCGTGGACGAAATGTCCGTGGACGCCCACCAAGACATGCTGAAAATATAGGAACATTCAAGCCGAATTAAGATAATGTGAATTTGTCTTAACCTGTTCACAGTGTTCAGTGTTCAATATTGATTTTGTTTTTATAAATTTATATTACAAAATATATTCTCATAATATCAATTTTTCCCAAGAACTAGTCAATTTTCTAAGTTCAATGTAATGAATAATCTTTAAAATTGAACGATGTACACTTCACATTGGTTCCATATGACATGATTCAAGTTAATGCGTCTTAATTAACCTTCATAGATTTTCATTACATCGAAACATGAGATTAGTATCAAGTGTAATTTCAAGCCCTCATCCCCAAACCTCCACAACAGAACCGCTAACCTAACCTTATGTGGACCATATCTCATTGTACTTCAACGTTTAGTGTTTTTTTAATTTTCGGCAAAAGTGTCGTTCGGCGAAAGTGTTTTCAGCGACAGGACCAGTCACCTTGTTCCAGTACAGTTACCTATTCCAGTACAGTTTATAATTTATATTTTCATTAAGCATTTTTACTAGTAACTAATATACATAATAATATTACACATTCAAGGGGATCGTTTACTGGTTTTTGCAATTTTTATAGATTTTTTTTTTTATTTTAGTTCCCAAGAAAACAGTCTAAAGAAAACGTACAGAAAATTTCAGTTCGCTGTGGCAACTGAAAGTGGGTCAGTGGTGCCAATAATGGATGGGGGTGGGAGGGGGGGAGGGTGGGAAAGAAACTTTGTTTGTTTCTGTGTTGTTGTGTAATAGCCTCCCATTTTTGGTAGTTGGCTTCGTCTCAGCCAGGGAGACCTGTTTTCAATGAAAAAGAACATCTTCAAAGATTTGGAGCATTTTACATCTTATGTTAAAATCTTAGCTCAATCGGACGAGTATTATTTGCAGCTAGCAAACCCAGTAAACGATCCCTTTAATTATCAAAAATTTAATCTTGGGTTAACCGCCACTTCAAAATAAATAAGACAGCTGATGATATAAAAGAAAGGATGAGATCATAGACCCATCCTGTCTATGCAATGAACTTTTTAAATGACTAGTTTATCTGGTATATCTTTTTTATTTCTGAAAAATGTATTGACTACAAATTTATGAATAAACAATGAATTTATAACTTTTATGCACTTCATACTAAAATATTTCCCTTTTTCAGAGCTATTTTGATGCAGTCCCAGATGAAATAGTTGTGAAAATTCTAGGAGACATGGAAGGACTGACCGACAAACCCAAAGTGGCGCAAGTTTCCCATAGGTTCAATAGGCTGGCAAACAACAAAATGTGGAGAAAAAGCATCTTCATTTCAGTAAGTCATTTTTCGTAATTCATTCAGATTTGTAGCTAATTATATCATATCTATGTTACAATATGGAAACACCAGTTGCTATTATCATTTTCCTTAGTTTATTAATATTTTTTAAAAGTTAGTCCTAATATTGAAAAGAATTAGATTTAAGTTTAATTATTAACAATTTTCATACAATAATTAGAATTCTGCAGTCATGTGAAGATAATTCATGACGTCACACACACGATACTCACCCCTCCACCCCAGCCTGGTTAAGAAAGCCTTACAATTAATGGGAAAACATAAACTAGTTCAGAAATGACATTTGCAAACAAAACTAATCGCACTTAATCCAAAGTGTTTTAATAGTATAAACTCACATGAACATATGAAAATGTATTCATTCACTATTATGGTTAGATACTAGGGTGGGCCAAAAAATTGGGGTTTCGGACAAACTTCAGAATCTCCATATGGAATAGTTATAATAATTTGATACGTTATAAAAGAACATTGCTTGCCAATTTACAGACCATTTCTCGATATTTTTGAGTTGCTCCAAAACATTTGAAATTTTATACAAAATGATATTTTCCCATTAATTCTAAAATATTCGATTTTGTTTTTTTCAATGGAATAGGTAAAATTAATTGGCAATATACGAAAAAACACAACTTGCAAAATTGCAGATTAATATTTGATACTTTTGAGTTGCCCCGAGCCCTTTTTTTGTGAAATATATTACTATTACAATATTTCTCTTAAAATTAGCTTTATAGAGCAATCATGCTGTTATTGTGATAAGATAGAAGTAATCCATTTCTCAAAATGACTTTGTAAATTATATTGATTTCATTTTATAAAAGCATTTATCAATATTTTCGTATTGCAAAAATTTCGAATTTACTCGGATTTTAGCAATTAAATAATAACCCATGCAATTCGCTTTGTCAACTTTTTTGAGTCACCAAGTGTCTCAAATATTGAAATGTTGATTTATTAATCAATTATTGATGTTTTTTCATCAATTTATTGCATATAATACTCTTTATTATGTTCTTTGTTGAGCAACAGACCTCTATAAGTGTGGAACACTACACTGACTACAGTCTCCAGCTGTGCCTAAATTTGAACAATTTGGAGGGGTGGGGGCAACTGTAAACATTGTTTTACCTGTCTGATTTTCTGGCACAGACACCAGAATAAGCTCTTCTCAAGCCATCTTCCTATTCTTAATGATAATACATCAGAGTTTATGAGTTTTTTGCCAAAATGTAAAAATCACCAAAAATCTTACTTTTCTGAAATTTGAATCGCTTGGGGACAACTGTTAATCATGTCAGAATTCACTCAAATTTCGGTAAACGTACCTTTACTTGTCACATTAACTTTATATCACTATTCCATAAGTGATATCCAATATGTTATTTTTTGGCTCACCCTATTAGATACGCTTGAAAATAGAAAGTAAATATGGTGTTAGAAAATTTTAGTCTAAATTCCTGATTTGATAATCTTCTGCAAATCATATATATTAGAATGTTTATTTATCGTGCTATAAATTGGGTCTAGGTCAATTGATCCCAGGTCAACTGACCCTCGGTCATTTGATCCCCAGGTCATTTGATCCCCTTACCATTTGATTCCAGATCATATTATTTCCGGCCATTTTATTCATAGTCATATTTTCCGTATGTACAGTACACATAGTATTCATTTATTATTTGTGTGTATTAATTACATAACATTAACCTATAAGAGAAATATGCACCTTAATTTCAGTCGATTAGGTTTTTTGAAGAAACTTAGTACCTAATAAAGGAAAAAACAGCTTACAAGAAATTAGATACAGTTTTTTTTATAGTTAAAAAGTAACAATAAATGTGTTCAAAGTTCAATTACGAGAAACAAAAAAATTCAATGGTAAAATCAAATGTACAGGCATACCCCACACTTATTATAACTCGCACATATGACAAGTCAAATAATTAAGGAACTTGTCTCGTAATTATTTCTTTTGATATGGAAATTAATTGAGGGGTAACTTTTGACAATTTTATCGGTAGTTTTCAGCTTGAGCTGTTTTCGCCGTAACTATTACAAACATAATCACCATGCAGGTGGGATAGATCAAAAATAATCTAAATATGCTAATTACCATAGAAATGATTTTAAATCTATCCCACCTACATGATCACAATGTCTGCAATAGTTATGCCGAAAAAAGCACAACTGAAAGTTAATGTTTAGCAATTTTACCCCACGACAATTATTGAGCTCCGGACAATTGAGCCCAGAAAATATTGAGACAGCAGACAATAAAATAAGTGTAACTTTGTTATTACTAGGCTCTTGATGATATTATCTTATAAATATGCTTTATATTCTCTATCTGAAGATTTTTCTGAAAATATATATAATCAAAACTAAAACAGGCGTTTAACTTCCGACTTGTTAATTTTCAATCCGAATAATATAATGTACATGTAAAGGCCATGTTTTCTCTGACTACTTTTGTAGGATCAACATAATATATTTTATGTTGGGTGGAAGGAAAGCAATGAATTAAGAAAATAACTTAATAATACTTCATAATTGTCCCTCGACGAATTGTCCAGACGACGAATTGTTCGGGAACGAATTGTCACAGGTCTAATTGCCCGCCGACGAATTATCTAGCACCTCATATGACAAGATTCAAATTAATACGATTTATTTCAATACTTCAACAATTTCCTTTACACCAAAACATGACAATAGCTTTCAAATGTGATTTAAGATGTTTGCTAATATATTCTTTATCAGTTTTATCAATCTAATTTCTGCACTTTTATGAATTGAGAATAAAAAGAATATAAACCATATTTCAAAGTATAAAAGAATAAGTTTAAAGAATATGGAGAATATTTTTCAAGAAAATATAAAGGATATATCAAAGATAGTAATAACTGAAGTAAAACTTCTTCATTGTGTCAACTGTACCTATTTTTTCTGGACACAATTTCTTCTTTGGCTCAAATGTCTGAGGCCTGCTTGTCGTGGGGCCCAATTGTCTGGGACCCAATTGTTGGTGCACCATTCCTAGCAGTCATTTTCATTCATATTCTTTTTATTGGAGATAGTATGATACATACAAACGTACATGTGACAAATAATGGTGATAACAAAAAAATAAAAAATTATAATTTCTATTGCATTAGACGCAATATTTCTGTTCAAAAACATAATAAATTCATCAATAATGATGATGAAAGCTTTTCGACATTTTCCCATTATTAAGAGGTTCGTTTTGAACCAGAGGACATGAACACTTTTTCCCTATATCATAATTAAACTTTTCTACATATCATTCGAAATGTGGTTTCATATATCTTGCAGCTAGATTCACCTGACGCAGAATGAGAACTGAAAACTGATAATAAAATGTCGTACAAGTTATTTAATTGCTTATTTTTTCTTTTCAGGGAGAAGAGTACCGGCGATTCTTAGATAATAAAATGTTAAGAATAATGTACATGAAACGCTTACTAGAAGAAATCAACCAATCAGAACGCTTTGAATCTTTAACTTTCGAGATTCCTATTAGCCAAGATGTTTATGACACTTATGAATTGCAAATACTGTATCAGAAGATTCGGGATAAAATCATCAGTTTGAGTAAATTTGGTAGTAGATGCAGGTTCTATACTTCCACCAATTTTACCCACGTCATGTTCTTCTTTACTCCAAATTTTGAAGGTGCTGGTTCTGATCGCACACTTCGTTGCCATCCCACTAACACGACCAGCTTAGCCTTTAGAGGAAATGATATTATGATGCTGGAGAAGATTGTGAACAACTGTAAAGAAACTTTATTGGAATTCAGATACGATGGAGAAATTACATTACATTTGCTGAGACAATTATGCAAATGTAAGAAACTACTGAATGTTAATTTGATTGGTCAATTCAATCTATCGAATGATGTCAGTGAGACCGAATTACCCAAAATTAGGAGCGAAGTAGTTCACTTGAATGATATCCGATTTTCTGAAATTACTAGGGAAACTTCATATATGATAAAAGAGACATTCTTCTCTGATGCCTTACATTCATTGGAAATTTCTTTTTCTTTGTTGAGAGGTGTGGAGAGTGAAATCTGCTCAAAATGTCCAAATTTAAGAGTCTTGAACATAAAAAACTATGCAATGAAAATCCCAGATGTCATATGTGCAGATTTCTGCAACAATTTGCTCATAAACCTGAATATTCATTCATTAATAAATGAAGTGGACTTTTTTCTTGGTTGCCAGTCTTCGCAGCTAATCCTTAAAGATTCAATGATGAGAAATCTGACTGTAGATTGCAGTTACAATGAGCTATTGTCAAGTTTGATGTTTTCCCGTGAAAGAAATTGGAGTCTGCCTTATTTGGTTCTCAAACCCTGGCATAGTGAATAAGCTAATCTCTGATAACTAATGTTCATTTATGTAAAATGCACTGAAGCCATTCTATTAGTCTTATTTCCCCTAAAGCTTTTTAAAGTAAAATGTACTGAAGCCATTGTATTAGTCTTATTTCCCCTAAAGCTTTTTAAAGTAAAATGTACTGAAGCCATTCTATTAGTCTTATTTCCCCTAAAGCTTTTTAAAGTAAAATGTACTGAAGCCATTGTATTAGTCTTATTTCCCTCAAAGCTTTTTAAAGTAAAATGCACTGAAGCCATTCTATTAGTCTTATTTCCCCTAAAGCTTTTAAAGTAAAATGTACTGAAGCCATTGTATTAGTCTTATTTCCCTTAAAGCTTTTTAAAGTAAAATGTACTGAAGCCATTGTATTAGTCTTATTTCCCCTAAAGCTTTTTGAAGCAAAATGTACTGAAGCCATTCTATTATTCTTATTTCCCTTAAAGCTTTTTAAAGTAAAATGTACTGAAGCCATTGTATTAGTCTTATTTCCCCTAAAGCTTTTTAAAGTAAAATGTACAGAAGCCATTGTATTAGTCTTATTTCCCTTAAAGCTTTTTAAAGTAAAATGTACAGAAGCCATTCTATTAGTCTTATTTCCCTTAAAGCTTTTTAAAGTAAAATGTACAGAAGCCATTCTATTAGTCTTATTTCCCTTAAAGCTTTTTAAAGTAAAATGTACAGAAGCCATTCTATTAGTCTTATTTCCCTTAAAGCTTTTTAAAGTAAAATGTACAGAAGCCATTCTATTAGTCTTATTTCCCCTAAAGCTTTTTAAAGTAAAATGTACAGAAGCCATTGTATTAGTCTTATTTCCCCTAAAGCTTTTTAAAGTAAAATGTACAGAAGCCATTGTATTAGTCTTATTTCCCTTAAAGCTTTTTAAAGTAAAATGTACAGAAGCCATTCTATTAGTCTTATTTCCCTTAAAGCTTTTTAAAGTAAAATGTACAGAAGCCATTGTATTAGTCTTATTTCCCTTAAAGCTTTTTAAAGTAAAATGTACAGAAGCCATTCTATTAGTCTTATTTCCCTTAAAGCTTTTTAAAGTAAAATGTACAGAAGCCATTCTATTAGTCTTATTTCCCCTAAAGCTTTTTAAAGTAAAATGTACAGAAGCCATTCTATTAGTCTTATTTCCCCTAAAGCTTTTTGAAGTAAAATGTACAGAAGCCATTCTATTATTCTTATTTCCCTTAAAGCTTTTTAAAGTAAAATGTACTGAAGCCATTCTATTAGTTTTAGTTCCCCTAAAGCTTTTTGAAGTAAAATGTACAGAAGCCATTCTATTAGTCTTATTTCCCCTAAAGCTTTTTAAAGTAAAATGTACTGAAGCCATTCTATTAGTCTTATTTCCCCTAAAGCTTTTTGAAGTAAAATGTACAGAAGCCATTCTATTAGTCTTATTTCCCTTAAAGCTTTTTGAAGTAACATTATCCACAATAATATTTGAAAAGTAAAAACTGTAGTAAAATTTAATAGAACTCATAAAATCTATTAGGTACCATCATACTTGATACAACTCACATTTTAACATCAATAAACTGGTTCAACTCTTGAATGGCCAGTGGGCCTCAGAGGCTCGGTCTGGTTTGAAATGTTGATGCATAATTTGGAAAATAAATTAAACTTAAG
The DNA here is from genome assembly GCA_947561585.1 of Caprella mutica. Lineage (NCBI taxonomy): Eukaryota > Metazoa > Arthropoda > Malacostraca > Amphipoda > Caprellidae > Caprella > Caprella mutica. The sequence goes on along the minus strand of CANNZV010001201.1, from coordinate 162,464 downwards.
TTGTTGAACCTTTGTAACTTCCACTGTCTATGACATATTTATTCATCATATAATTTTGCCTGTGAAAATTATGCAACAGAATTTGTTTTATATCATTTTTGATAGAGTGGACATCTGGAGCCCGGATGAAGTACAATCACTGCTGCGTTACATTTTTCATCACACTAGAAACATCACTTACAGGAATATTAGTTTTTTCTTTTGATATAAATTACAATGTTATGTATAGTGAAGGGTTATTACAACCATCAATAGTTATATATAGTGAACTGTTATTACAACCATTAATAGTTATTTATAAAGCATATGGTGAAAGGATATTAAAACCGTCAATAGTTATTAATATAGCATATGGTGAAGTGTTATTACTACCATCAATAGTTATTAATAAATCATATGAAGAAGGATTAAAATATCATTATGATATGTAATTAAACATCATATTTATAAACATATATTCATAGCAAACTGATAAGGATATTTCTACTAATTTGGAGCACAAGTTTGAGTCAAATCATTCTTTATTTTTATCGAAATTGTGGCAACAAAAAATTAAACTAGTACAACATCAATTGTATTTTTACGATATTGTATTTTATTTCACTTATATATTTATAATATACTTATTTTAAAAAAACATTTTCACAATTCTATGGTTTCTAATTCCAAGATAAGAACTAGTTTGTGAGATGTATATTTTGTTCCAGCGCTTTCCACAGATCATAAAAACTGCGGTTATTTAATATGTATATATATTTACTAGCCATTTTCAGAATAAATAATATTGTTCAATAACCAATTACTTTTTCAGTTAATAATTATTAGGTTTAACAACTTTTCTGGTAGATAAGTTGTAGGGACCCTCCCTCCAAAAATATAATGACCTCAGCGATTATGCCCACATGCTATTGCTACCGTCCTCAAGTTTCTCTTTCAACCAACTTCTTATGACTGAATAATTATGTATATATATAGGTTCACTTTTAGATACCTAATGTTTTTTCAGGTTAATGAAAAAATATGGTATTAGATACCAGTAAACATTACAATGTTGGGCCAACGTTGGCCCAATTTATAACGGAAGTCTGGGCCAACGCTGACATACCAGTCTTGGTGTATTGGGCCAGCAAAGGCTCGACGTTGGCCCACCTAACGGATGTCCACAGGCCCTGAACAGTATAACCACGTATAAACGACTTATTGGTACTGGCAACACTGAACGTTGCCGATATCACGCATGTTTACGCCCAGTATATTTTCATATAAGAGGTGTATTAATGAGATTACACTATGTAGAACACGTGAAGACAACAGTTATTTCTAACGATGTAGTAACTGTCCTAAGATTACATTTTAAAGATCAAAATCAAGGGAAAAATATAACAGTTGCCAATTCAAACTCAAATCTATATTATTTTACATACGCTCTTTTAACCAAATAATAATATTTTTTATTTAATATTGAATAGAAAGAATAATTTTTAAAGTGAATAATTATTTCGAACGAAAAAATAACTTTTCATACTAAATATATGAATTAACTAGCAGCCAAGCTCATTTTTATGAAGGAAATGAATAAAGTGTTCAATTAATAATTGAAGGGATAACAGGCCTATTTATACTAAATTGCCATAAACGGCTACAATTTCAAAGATATTCTCAATTGAGGATATTAAATTGGCTATTTGGTGTAATTAAAATTGAGAGATCATTTGCACCTAACCTCTTGATTGTCTGTCCATAACTGCCAAATAGAACCGGTAGACCAGTCTAATAATATACTGGTAAATCGAAAAATCACTGGATTGGTTAACCATGTATACCTTCATTGGGCCAGTGTTGTTTGGCAACCGTTGGTCCAAAGTCGTTTTCATTACATTGGCCCAGTGTGTAATAGCACTGGGGTGCCAATGTCTGATCGTGCCTTCACTTTGCCAACATTTAACGACGTTGGCCTGATAGTGCAATGTTAACAGAGTAGCGGTATAGATAGCCATTTATAATTTGTCAAAAAAGCTTTATTATAGTTTTGAAATTTTCAAGATTCAATGGATCCTTTTTCTTTGCTTGAAATTCAGAGGCAGGGAAGAAGAAAGAACGGGGAAAAATCCTAAATTACATATCATAATAAACTTTAGAACCAAATTTATATTGGTTTGCAGTTTTATAATCAGTAACGTAAGTGAAGTAGGATTGTTAACGGAATAAACGATTCGAACATTCAGTTGTGACAACTTCCGGCATTTAATCGTAGTGGATCCCAGCAAACATGAATGTATCTATTCGATGTCTAAGCGACTCTGTATAACATCTCTTCCGACATCGAATACCAGTAACAAATTAGACATGGTGACATCAAGAAGACATCAATCCGATATCCGTTTGCACCGCTAAACCGCATCAAATCAAGTATATTTGGCATCGAAGCGATACCGTTATAACAGTGTTGAATAGAAAGATAAATTACGACATACAACATACATAGGGATTCTGCATCGAACAGACGCCTAATTATATATCTAATATGCTTCGAAACGATATCCACTTGCATCCAATAAATAAATAATTAAAATTGAAAACTCTTACGTTTAGATGCATATCAATTTGATTAATGTTACGAGTCAATTGGGATCTAATTCTCACTCAAATTACAAAATCAAAAAAAGTATAAACATGAATTTCCATAGCTAGCTACCTTGTTATTACTTATTAGGGCATGTTACGAATAATTAGTCAGTTCCACATCTTCGTTCATAAGAAAAAACTATTATGTAATAACTAATAATGTAGGTAGGTAGCCTATCTACATTTTTATATTAGCTAATAGGTATCCATAATACCTAGGTATAACACCACGACACATTAATTAATATAAAAATTAAATAATAGCTTAATTATTATAGATACTACTTTGGTACCTACCTACCTAGCTAGGTAGTTTTTTTCATATTATGATCGAAGAGGTGGAACTGACCGATAATTCGTAACTTACATGAGTACCAAGATACATACTACTTAGCCTAGGCCCTAGGCTAAAACAATATTGCAAATTTTGCACAAAAAAACAAAACTGTAGGAGAGTAAATTTAATAATCTTCACATGACTATTGCTAGGCCTACATTCATTTTTCTTATTCTTTATTAGGATACTATATTATCAGAGATCATGTGCCAGTGCACACTGCACATGATCAGCTAGGTACCTACCTACCTAGTTTAGGAAAAAAGAAAGAGATTTGAATAAACTATTTAATTTGATAAGAAGATATAGGTAGATCATTATATACTTACAGTTAATGATGATAACAGAATAGGTAGCGCTGTCTCAATAGGAATCATCTCTAGTTAGGTAGTCTGTGTAATATTCAATAATCAATACTGCTGTGATAAACTTCTGATCGGAAGCAGGAAGCCATATAGCGGAATTCTACGCAGTTACACTATAACTTCCTTGTTCAAAATGGTGGCGGGTGCTCTAGTATTTGAAAGTAATGTCTTCACTATTCTACCTATTTTCAATAGCGTTGAATGTACGTAGCTAATATAATGGTTTTTGTTCAACTGATAGGTTAATTGTTTTCTCCATATTTGACGATAGCAGCGAACAATTCCGATTAATAAATTGCACAAAACCTCACTCAACCTCGCACTATGATTCACAAAACTGAACTGTTGACATGAGCATTTACAACAGTGTTGCCAGACTAATCTTATGAAAAACCCACGAACTCGTGCCATTTTATCCAAAGAAAATCCACAAAAAATAAATGTTATCCATATAACTATCCACAAATATGTCAAAAAAGCTTTATTATAGTTTTGAAATTTTCAAGATTCAATGGATCCTTTTTCTTTGCTTGAAATTCAGAGGCAGGGAAGAAGAAAGAACGGGGAAAAATCCTAAATTACAAATCATAATAAACTTTAGAACCAAATTTGAAGTGGTTTGCAGTTTTATAATCAGTAACGTAAGTGAAGTAGGATTGTTAACGGAATAAACTATTCGAACATTCAGTTGTGACAACTTACCGGCATTTAATCGTAGTGGATGTTACTCACTGTGATAATTGTCTGCATCTCACGATGGTCGATTGTGGGCCTTCAAATTTGGAAATTGGCCGAAGCAGTTGAATTATGCGGCGGCAACTGTCAGGACTCTAATAGTTATTACCAGGTCATCAAGTAGGAATAAGTTTGAGGTAGGAAAATTTAAGGTAAAATCTTCTCTGGCAGGAAGTGAAAATGCAAGTGAAACGATTGAATCTAATGATAATCATATTGTATACCTGGGGAAACAGACTTATTCCCCGCCGGTCTTTTCCCCGCCAAGACTTTTCCCGTATATATATTTTTAATTTAAACTCAGGAAGACAATTTGCTATTGAGATTTTTAAATTGATTTTCGAAAAAATAGTTTTGACAAAAAAATTCGTTGCCGTAAAATTGTATGCCAAAGTCTGCCACCGCAACAAACCAATATTTTTATAGATTTGGATGGGAATTGATCACTTTTCAACTCCTTGAATCAAACCCGTTTTGTAGTTACTCTTTCAATAATTAGTTTTTATTGGAAATTTCTAGTGAAGGGCCTCTCCCGCTTTAGTTACCAAATCACAACTCAGTTTAATTACCAAACGGTAACTAAAACGAGATAAAGTAACAAGAAATTTATGCATAATTGTCACTCCTTGATTATGTATCTCATTTTCTATGAGTTATAATGGAAGAAAATTTGTTTTAGAACTAGAGTCACAATTTATAGTCCCTATTCTATAAACTGTGGTTAGTGTACTCTATAAGCCTATTATCAAACAGTGTTTGTGACTGTGATGAAAGTTTACAGTAGTGAATTTATTAAAGGTTTTAAAATACAACCATAGCTTAACTCTCACTCAATACAGGCGAGTAATTAATAGATACTTAGACTTCTATAATTATTGTGTTATCTTGAACAAACAGCAATTTTATGCTCTATGAAATATTTTGGAAGAAGGGTACAAGTTTCAAGTTACTCTTACGTTCTACATTTTCGGAGGCACTAGGACTTTACCCGCCGGACTATTCCCCGTCGGACTTTTCCCCACCTGGACTATTCCCCCCGGACTTTTTCCCGCCGAATAAAATAATAGTATTTTGGGCTATTAAATTATAATTTCGATAAAACAAACCATTTATCAATAGAAGACACATTTTATTAACAGAATTACACAATAATACAGTTTTGTTTTTCTCTATGTGTCCATATTGGTTGTTTATATTTTAAGACTGTTCCTTCGTACATTTGCATACAATTAAGATATGCTACAAAGTTCAAACATTAGGCAATTATAATGGATTGCAAAATGTAGCAATTTAGTCTAAGAAGCTACGATTAAATCAGTTTATTTCTGCTCTAAAGTTATACATATCGCGAATTTATTATTTTCTTTGTCAGTTATTTTTAAAAATGTTCTATTTCAAATATTTATTTTTCCAGAGGTATATATTAAATTGTAGTTTGTTAATTTGACAATTAGTATAATAGACACAGAATTAATAATCCTACTATATATTTTTTTATTACACTTAATGTTGGCTTCTTTTTATAGTGTTTTTTTTTTCTATTATGCTTATTTAATATTTATTCCTTAAAGAACTTACAATGGATTCTTAAATTTGATGATGTAGCTATGTGATTATTTTTTATTATCGTTTTTAAGGAAAGAACTTTTTTATGAACCAGATAACTACTAATTTAATTTTTTTTCAAAAAAACTAATTAAAAAATCTTAATATTAAATTGTCTTCCAAGGTTTAAAATTAAAAAAAATAGGGGGGGTAAAGTCCGACGGGAAAAGACCGGCGGGGAATAGTCCAGCGGGGAAAAGACCGGCGGGGAATAGTCCGGCGGGGAATAGTCCGTTTCCCATTTTCGGACACGTCTGAAAGTAAATTAATAATTATGATTATTATTCAAGTTCTATTCAAATTGGTATCAGGAATAACAATTGAAATAAAAGTTAAATAATGATTATTAAATAGAGATTTTCACATGTCCGAAAATATGGAACCGTGCGATAACACGGAACTTACCCTAAAATGGGACATGTTGAATTTCTGAACCAATTGCTTCTAATAACCTCATCTGGATTATAATTTGATGTTTTTGTTAGTAACCGTGAGATAATCACAAACAATTGTCTCCGTTTTCTATTTCTATGTTTACGAACGGTACTTATTTCGAGAGATGACTCGAAATAAGTACCACTTTTATTAAAGTGACTTGTACTTAAAGCGAGGCCTGCCTGTATATCTAAATCGTCCTCAAATGATGACGTGAAAAGTCGGGAATTAAGGATTTCTAAACTCTAACTTACGTATTTTCATAAAAATGGTTAAATCATTTAAGTTCTTTAAGGAATAAATGTTAAATATGCATAATACAGGCAGGCCTTGCTTTAAGTACACCTCGCTTTAATAAAAGTTGGACTTATTTCGAGTCATGTTTCTAAATAAGAACCGTTCGTAGACATAGAAAGAGGAGACAAATAACTAAAACAACATCAAAATTATAATCCAGGTAAGGTTATTACACACAGAGAAAGGATTAGTTGAATCAAATCATATTTGATTTGTTTTGACTAAATTTTATGGTTTATCTGTGCGCCTACCTACGTGGTGAGTTGCAGGTACTATTTAATATGAGTTAAATTGACATTGGTTAAAACAACACATATGTGAGTTGATTATTTTTTATTCCCGATGGTCACAACAACTACCTGTGATAGTCAAAACTGCTCGTGATGGTTGAACCAATTATATGTTATGGTTAAAACAACTACAGAACAAGGTTACATCAACTACTTGTGTATGTTTCTCCAATCACTCCTATGTGTTATACCAACTACTCGTGTAGGTTATACCAACTACTCGTGTAGGTTATACCAACTGCTTGTGTAGGTTATACCAACTACTCGTATAGGTTACATTAACTACTCGTATAGGTGATATCAACTACTCATGTAGGTTATATCAACTACTCGGTTAGGTTATATCAACTACTCGGTTAGGTTATATCAACTACTCGTGTTGGTTATATCAACTAATCGTGTAGGTTATACCAACTGCTTGTGTAGGTTATACCAACTACTCGTGTAGGTTATACTAACTACTCGTGTATGTTATATCATCTTCTCGTGTTGGTTATATCAACTACTTGTAAACTAAGTAAATGTATATCAACTATTATAGTGTAGGTTGAAATATCGGTCTGGTTAGCAGTAGCCAGACTTTTTCAGTCACTATATTTACTCTATTAAATTATAATCTCGAGTTAGGTCCCGGTATCAATTAGATTAGACTATTTATTTTCTAGGACCAAATCAAACATGTTCACATTTATTTTCTACTTTTGCTTCTGTGATATGCATACTATTTTAATTTTAAAAAATAATTGATCACCTAGACCTATCCTTGCTTTTTGAAATGTTTTCGATCCTATGAATTGATATATGGTTATCAGTTGTAAATTAATAGATTAGATTTAATAAATAATCTCATCAGGTCAGTTTATAAATAAGTAGTTAGATGACATAAATAACTTTACGTAATTAATTAACCAGGCTAGATTACAAAAGTTGATAAATCTTTGATATGCTGCAATTGTACTATAACTTAATGAATAATAAATTAATGTTAAAGTCTTTATCTTCTAAACCATATTTTAGTGCAATTCATCTTACTCATAGGCACTGATATTGAAATATGCTAATAGAATTACCAAGGTCAAATTGAAAACGAAATATAAACATTTAAGTTTTAGATTTATTATTTAGAAGTACAATTTGAATTCTCGTCACTTTCTTCCACGACTGTAGGTTGCCAATTCCTAAAATAAGAGATTTGTATATTAATATATATTGAATAGAAATTCACAGTATTGTTCATATACATTATCAATAACATCACCTACTCTTTTTCCTTTTGTGATGAGATAGCGACAGCTTCGATATTCTTTTCATGTCTGGAATCCCTAAAAGCATATGGAAAAGTAAGAGCTAATCATATTGCAAATACATATTTAAAAATCATCTAATATTTTCAAATACTTACTTTGACCTAGCATAATTGTTCCTGAACCATTCAAAGGAATTGAAGTGGACTCCGATAGTTGATGACGTTGATCTACTTCATCAATTCTTCATCAAGATCTGAAAGTAGATTCAGAAAATATAGAAAACCATATATTAATAAAGAAATGAAAAGAATTATTAACTGAGAATTCTTTTATATAGGTAAATTAATTATATAAAATGTTAAACTAATTATAAATCTTCAGATGCAGTATAAATTTAGCTCTAATAAATGCAATGAATTTTTCTAGCTAATCCTCATAATTTTGTTCATTATACACTCATAATGTAGACTTTAATTAAATACCAAGAAAGTATAATATATCAAAAGGCTCACCTCTGGTTGGAGTGTTCTCACCCTGCTAAATCCCTGGACGGTGTTCTCCTCCGACTATCTCCCTGGATGGAGTTCTCCCAGTCATAGAAAACTAGGGTCAAGTAGGTAAATTGCGGCACTTTAACTAACTGCGGTCTCTTATCTCAGAAACATTAATAACCATCATGACTTCAAGGCACTCGTGAAATGAATAGAACCTATCATAAATTGAGCTTAAATTATGATGTTCAACAATTCAGTATATAGCTAAACTAATTTCAGAATGATTTTGAGACTCTCTTAATAGGGTCACAATTAGAAATTAAAGAACCGAATTTGGCTGTGTAACCCTACCTATAGGTACACCAACTAGTTTTAAAATATATAGATTATCAGACCACTTTACTTAAGATACTAGGATAAGTTCCGAAATATAGGACGGCTCCCCATTTTCGGTCGCGTAAGAAAAACTATATTAAATTAACTTTTATTTTAATTAGCTATTAGGTAGCTATATACTATATTTCATACGTGACCGAAAATTTGAAATCGCCTGATAATTTGGAACTTACCCTATTCTGAGGACAGCGCACTAACTGCCTAGCCTATGTAGAAGGTATTGACACTGAAAAAAAAACAGCTAGGTAGGTATGATGCTAAATAAGTTAACATATAATAATCTAGGAAAATTAGTTTGGATATCAGTTTACAAACTGGAAGGCAGTAATCAAAATTTATTATTATAAAAGTTATATACTGATAATCAGCTCTTCAAATAACTACCTATATAAAGCCACCAAACTATCAATCACCAATATTTTAGAATATTTAGGCAGACATTTATCAATTTATTAATGGAATTAATTAATAATTAATAATCGATCGGCAGCGATAATACTATTTAATGCATATAACGCTATTGTTTGCACTTGAACTAAAATGGTATTGAGGAGCGTTCACATTCAACACGTAACACACTTAAAACAAGATTTAAACTGAAAAGTGTTATGCGAATAAATTAGCTTTGAGGAAAGCATAAGTTGCCACTTACTCATTTGATTGAACTCACATCTAAACTTTGAAAAAAAGTAGCACTAACTCTCATAGTAAGTTAATTTATACACCAGATAAATAAGATTAACAGTCTTTGTGGGTAACATTATCACACTATGTCATAGTTGTTTTAACTCTTACCTAAACTTACAAAAAAGTAGCGCCAACTCTCATAGTAAGTTAATTCATACACTGCAGAATACATTGGATTAAAAGTCTTTGTGGGTTACTATAACTCACTATGTCATAGTTGATTTAACTCGCACCTAAACTTAAAAAAGTAGCGTCAACTCTCATAGTAAGTTAATTCATACACCAGATACATTGGATTAACAATCTTTGTGAGTTACTTCAACACACTATGTCCTAGTTGTTTTAACATATGTTCAAACTCCCAAAATGTAACTCCAACTCTCATAGTAAGTTGATTCAATCCATAAAATGATTTGAATTAACTATGTTTGGTGACACACACGTCATAGTTGTTTTGACACACATGAAAACATGAATAAAGTCAAACCAACTCACGTAATAAATTGATTCAAAGCATAAATTGTTGACCCATTAAATATGAGTAAACTTTTTTCTCTGTGTAGAAGCAATTGGAACAAAAATTTTAACATGTCCTATTTTAGGGTTAGATCCGTGTTATTGCACGGTTCCATATTTTCGAACACGTGAAAATCTTTATATAATAATCATTATTTAACTTCTATTTCAATTGGTATCCGTGATACCAATTAGAATAGAAGTTAAATAATAATTATAATATTTTCTTTTCTGACGTGTCCGAAATTATTGTAGAACCAACCAATAACTTGGAATTTAGTACCCTACTACCAAAAAGATTTCATAGAGCATAAAATTGCAATAATTATAGAAATCTAAGAATCTATTAATTAGTGGAGAAACGGGAGCATTCGGACACTTTTGGGGAAAAGTGAATAATTCGTAAACTAATCCGAATTTAATTATAAAAATATTTCTGTATGTAGATAAATCATTTTACTTCAATTTTATTAAGACTGTTTTACAGTTTAAACCTCCATTCGAAAGTTATAAGACAAAGTGTTAGAGAGATTCAAGTGTCCAAATGCTCATTCCTAGAGGGAGACTTCGGACAAGCTGTGAGGATAATTCGGACACCATAAAAATGGTTAAAACATTAGAAATTTGGGTAATTAAACCATAGCATTGAATTCGGATCTACTAATTTAATTGAAATAAACCATAATGACTTGTTATTCACAGTAATAATTCATCGTATTTGAAATTTTATCATAATAATATTATTGTAATGATTGAACATTTTCTCCTACAAAATATAGATAGCCCATGAGTAATCACTGTGAAATTATCCTTATATTTAATGGCTATCCTTATATTTAGTATCAAAAACTAATGGTATAACTATATCCTTTTACTTTAGGTATAACTATTTACTTTTTCTTGGAATTCACCAAAATTAGTAAATTACTTCTTAAATATTTCATCGAATGTTTAAAGTATAGTCCATAAGTGTAGATCTTGTTACACATCCAATTTCAGCAGCTTTTCTGACAGATAAACCTTTTTGGAATTCATCAAATGTTTTTTTGAATAACTTCTTAATTACGGACTCTATCAGTTTTCCTTTTAAAATAAAAAGGCATGAATACGATCGTCAAACTGTCAAATAAAGACACTAATATTAAAAGTTGCAACTAATCTTATAAACGAATGCTATGCCAATGAAAATAGTTCAGAAAAACCTTTTTAATAAGAATTACTTCAATAAATTGTAATGGTGCACTGAATCAGATACAGAGGGAAGGTTTGGACACCGTCCGAACCAACCTAAACAGAAGTGTCCGAACCATCCCAAATGACGCTTCGAAATAAAAAACATCACCATTTTTCTAATTTCATTTGTATTATTTTTTTAACACACCAAACATAACATGAATTATTGATATAATTCATACCTTTGAGATTGAGAATCAGTTTCGAATTCATATAGTCCACACACGAATCCAATTGAATCACGAAAAATTACATCAATATTGAAGAAAACAATAAATTGCACCTCGGGGGGCGACACACTGCATCTCTGCACTGGATCTTTCAAATATCTGACGGGTAATACCTCGCACACATTCGGTTGCAATAAGAGGTAGTTCCAACAATTATAAACATGTTTTAACGTGTTGTCCGAACTAACCCTCTGTCCGAATGCTCCCGGTTCTCCCCTACTCACCAATGCTGAGTGAGAGTTAAGCTATCGTTAGATTTTCAAACATTTGATAAATGAACGACCTTAAACTTTCATTACAGGCACAAACACTGAAAGACTGTATATTTTTATCATTTTCTCAACAGTGTTATATTATCTACTGCTGCTTTATTTCTGCCAGATGGTACCTATCCTTGAACGCCTGATTCCTGAATTCTGTTTCATTCTGCTAATATCTAGATGTCACCGCTAGACGCAAGTTCGTAGACGCTTCGGTCTGCTAGGTGGTACTAGGAACAGTTCCATCAACGCATCGCCAGCCATTCCCAGGCTGTAATTATACGTTGAAAAATTTGATGATGTGGTTACTTGCATTTTACGTACTGACACGGGATTGCTGGAACAATGTCAGTCGTTGAAGCACCGATCTATTGCGGTAATAAACTTTGGTTTGGCGTTGATATTTAGGTGTCTGAATGCTCCACACCGCTAAGCAACGCTATCGTTAAGCTAACGGTATAGCAACGTAAGCCTCACTAGTGCACCGTTGTGGTAACACCAGTGTTTTAGATTTCTTTTTCTTTCCCTATTTTGTGCGAGGTGATGTCCGTTGTCGAAATTCGGTCCCATCTCCTCCCTACCGTTCGAGGAACGCTCTAACAAAATTTGGACATTTTTACAATGGCCTTACTTAAAATTACGATTATTTAAATGATGAAATTACAGAAAATGATTAATATGTATGTAAATTAATAGATTGATAAAAATAATCCTAGCTTGATATAAAATAAATTTCAATCAAATGACCTGAGTATAAAAATGCACTTGGATGAAAAATATAATTTATGCAAGTCGTATTTCTCTAATCAAATTGAAGAGTCTTCAAATCATCCACAATTTTCACTCGGTGTCCCATTCTGAAATAAGTGAAAAGATTGAAGTTTTATTTTTCATCTACCATGCAATTATTTAGCTGCTATATCAAACTGATAATATTTACCTGGTTAATGTTGAGTTTAATTTCTCGATGTCATTTGTTGGACAGACAAAAATCGAAACCGAATCTTCTGGAGACAACAGAGGGAGGAGGTACTTATGGAAAACTCTCTTGACATCATCTAGGCTTACCTCAGAGACCAGGTTCAAAAAGTCCCTGCAGAAATATAAGAATTATTCAACAAAAATTATAAGGGTACATGTCTTTTTCTTGTTTTTAATAGAAAAATATTGTCTTTCTTTAAAAAAGGGGGGTAGCTACCTACTGGTCTCTAAACATTTCTTATAATGATCATAGATAAATGATATTTGATAATTGGAGTATAGCAAGACATGGTTATAAAGATTACATATTTGTTCGATACAACTTACCTAGTTGGAATTTTATTATTATAGTAAGATCTGAGACTTTCCCAAGTGACATCTGATAGATATCTCTCATAGCTAATAGTGTTATGAAGAACAGAGCTTTTAGCACTATCCAAAAGAAGTGAATTCCAATCCACAGTGTCATTAATGTAACTATTCTGAAATGAAATTAATATTTTAATAATATCTTCTCCAGTTTTACCATTAAAAACTAGGAGCAGTTAAGTAAGCAGTTATCAGTTCTTCATGTACATAATTATCATAGTTTCACCAACTTATAACTGACATTATGGGTAAGAATTTTTACCATTGTGTTAATCATAGATTCGTAAGCAGCTGCAGGTTGAGAGGCTTTGATTAGAACTAGACTGAGAGTACCTTGACTAACTTGAAGGTCGAAATAGATACTGTAAGCGAAACCCTCCGCTCTTACTGCATTGTACAATGGGCCCTGTGAGGGTGGAAGAGAAAAAAAGACCAATAAAAATCGGAGATTCATCGCTTATTATGTTTAGTACAGTAATTCTTGAGTCTAGTAGTCACAATTTTTCGGTTCTAGGTAAATTGCTCGAAAACAATTGCTCCAAAGACAATTGCTCGAAAACAATTGCTCGAAAAACAATTGCTCGAATGAACAATTGCTCGAAAGACAATTGCTCGAAAAACAATTGCTCGAACGAACAATTGCTCAAATGAACAATTGCTTGAATTATCAAATTGCTCGAATGAACATAATTGCTCGAATTATAAAATTGCACAGTTTTCGATTTTATAAAAGTCAGTTATTCATGAAGTGGAGCTGAACCTAACAATCTTTGTTTCTTTTTAGTAATTGATCATTAATCATTCTAAAAATGATTTTAATTATTGCTCATTCTGCATAATCTTTTTTGTAGACCGTTTGTTTCATCTCGTATGTTACATGTGAATTGGAATCATGTGGTCACGTGGTGAATCATTACTATTCATGTTTTTTTTATCATAAAACCCGAAAAAATTTTTAGATTTATTTAAACTCTGCCATAACTTTGAGTTATTTCACCTATTGAGGCACCACATACAGATAGGCTAGTAATAAATAAGTATTCGGGTTTTATGATAAAAAAAACAAGAATAGTACTGATTCACCATATGATTCCAATTCACATGTTACATACAAGATGATACAAACGGTCTAAAAAAAAGTTATACAGAATGAGTAATAATTAAAATCATTTATAGAATGATTAATGATCAATTACTAAAAAGAAACAAGGATTGTTAGGTGCAGCTCCACTTCATGAATAACTGACTTTTATAAAATCGAAAACTGTGCAATTTTATGATTCAAGCAATTTTGTTCATTCGAGCAATTTGATAATTCGAGCAATTGTTCATTCGAGCAATTTTCTTTCGAGCAATTGTTCTTTCGAGCAATTGTTCATTCGAGCAATTGTTTTCGAGCAATTTACCGGCTACCCAATTTTTCTTATACAGTCGTATTGTATGATGACACTTCTACCATAATATACTTACTTCAGGTTGCCCAAAATACCATATAGCAACCTCCAGTGCGGGCAAATCATCATCACTGAGATCATCAATGGTATTGACAATTTTCTTTGCGTCTGTAGAGTCGACATCGGTTGCATTTATTATGTAAGCCGTTATTGAATAGTTTATATCAGTAAAATTTGCAGATTTACTACTATTCCAATTGACACTAAAGTTCTGGATAGGAGTCATGTGATCGTTTTCTTTCAGAGTCATGCATGGAACTTTGGATTCTTTTCTATATTGAGTATTCGACAAGACATTTAGGCTGTGGAAAGATAATAAATTGATGTAATTATACATTCACTGATTTATTTAGAACTTTCGAAAGCAAATGCTGTCTTCATTATTATTAATATCAAGTTCCATTTAGAGAAACTAAAGACGGGTTCACAGAAGACAAAACTAGACTCAGAAGAGAACGATTTAGATAACAAAGTACATTCTTCTTCAAATGATAGTTTCTCATGCGACTTTGGTAACGATTTGCTAAAACCTTGCAGCGTTATGTACAACTTGGCCTAGATATTCCTAGAGTATCTCTACCAACATTCACAATCGTATGTAATCTTTTCCATTCCTTTTATGAAGTGATTGGCCTTAACATACTAACTCACTTAAGATTTCTGGTGGTGCTTCTATTTTGAAATTTCTCCCAAGGTTTCTCCACATCAGTTGTGTTAGCCAATTTCTTGAGGTTGGTAGACATGTGAAAGGAAGTCGTTTGGACGTCAGTGAGTGTTGAAAATATTGACTGAAGTTCTTTGATAACCTCTTGAGATTTTTCTTTACTTTCCATTCTCTCAGACAAATCAGTAAGAAACTTCTCTTGCCTTGCAGAACCAAATAGGTTCAGATTACTCTCTGAATTTCGGTCGAAAAACGATTACTAAGATTTTTATCTAGATTTTTTATTTATTCAAGTTAGAATAGTATCATTTAGAGAAATAAGCGTTTGATAACTCATTTTACATTTAAATGAAGACACTTGAAATATTTCTAGAGCAAATTATATTGTATCAATTCAGAGCGAAAATTTTTCCAGAACTATTATTTCTACGCACAATTTTATGAAAAAATTAGTTGCGATCAAAATTCAATGTCAAAACATATTGCTATCCTATATATATTATTTTCCATTAAGTAGGTATTAAGGCTGGTTCACACGTATAGATATGTGTTAAGATCCAGCCTTGAGATCTGATCGAAATGATTAATCCTATTTTTAAATGGGTATTTTGCCGTCCAAGGCACTGTACGATTGGTCCGTTTGTCGGATGTGTTTGTTGTATATTTCGCTTCTCCCACTCGTCAGATTTCGATCTCATGATTTTCATTAATAGCGATATCTTGACAGTTGTACCAGTGACAGATCCTAAATCTTAAATCGGATGACATGTCTAAATGCAACAGAGATTTCATCCGATATGAGGTTTTACGATTGATCTGAAGATTAATCTGCGCGTGCATACCAGTCTTCGTTACCGAAAAATTCGGCCACGGAAAATTCGTCCTATTAAAATGTTATATGTTAAATGTTATGATTTATGCGAGGATGACTGTACCAATTGAGTTCATTGAATACTTTGAAGATACGTACATTGGAACAAAACGGGGAAGACAATACCAACTCGAAAAATCGTCATATATAGTGTATTTTTGGAATGTCCAAGACAGAGTACTACGAGATTTGCCGAGAACTATCAATGCACTAAAGAATTTCCACTCCGCGCAATGAGAGCTTGGAATAATGTTCTGTAACCAAATTTTCTGTAGACGAATTTTCCAAGCAACACCACCCTTATATACACAGAAATCTAATATTTATAAGCAAATTTTCGATCCTTCTCTTCAACTATTGATTTCCCCTCACAAGTTAATTGGTACATTGAAACATTCTTAAATATAATACGACTACTTGACAGTTTATACAGGAAACTCTCGAGTTTTACGGTAGTTTAGTGACCGTGAAATTAGAGGCAATTGGGCAAAACTGGAGATGGGCTCACATAATCATAAATGGAAAGCTAGGACTGAAGCTTGAATTTCACATTTTTGTTTAATACTTCAATTCTTTCTGTTTTTACGTTTCATGTAACTCTTCCCATTCTAAGGTTTTTCGCCGATGGGGTCATATTATAGTATGTTTAGTATAACCAATATCTTCATGACTCCAACAGTTCAGAAAATATGATCATTCATGATCTTTATAACTGAAACTTAATTAATCCTGCATAACTTACATAAATATAAAGACCACATGTAAAATATATGTGAAATATAAATAATGGTATAGTGTTTAAGGGAACTCTGACTTGTGAAAAGATTTTTTTCACTTTTTATGTTTTCTTTATGAAGACTTAGAAAGACTCTCACAAAAGAAGTTTCAAATTTAAATCTTTATTAATAATAAAAAATTTAAAAACCTTATTTGTAAAAGATGAGGCAATTTTACAAGTATCGAGATGGGTGAAACTCGAGTGTTACCTGTACTTTGATATGTAGTCATTATGGGAAAATTTATTACCTCTGCCTATGGAACCAAACCGAACTTTTTCAGGTCACTCTATTACTCAGTAGAACATATATTTTCAATATATCTTACCTGATTGAAATAGGACAGAATCTGAAATATAGTCAGATATAAACCCAGCTTGTGTCTTATAAGTACTGCTTTGTGCGAGTAGGTTAGATAATTTAGTCTTAACCCGAGCAACTGTGAATCTGGAGTGATACATGACGTCATATAGCCAGGCCACACCACGCTGGTATTTGTCAATTTCCATCTGGTGAATATTATGAACAATTATTATTGTTAAGTTATTTCAATAATAATATAGTACTCTGGAGAATTGTGTTCTCATAGAGTCATAGTTCATGAGCCAATATTGACTTAGAAATTACTGATTGATACATTATAAAATATGTTAACACTCAATCTAGGTGTATTATTACTGAAACATTACCTAAGATAATTATGAGTGAATTGAAGTTCATATTTACAATATTTCTAATATGTACCTGCATTAAATAAGTCAAAATAGTTAATACGTGCACCAAAACTCACCCGTGTATATAGCATGTCGTAGTTACAGAAAGAGCAGCTAGACTGCTTGTAACTTGTCAAACCCACAGACGTACCAGTTTGAATGAAGAAACGTGGTGATATCAGTTTTGTTCCTAAATAACAAATGAAATATGTTACAAACAGGGTAAAGAAACAAACTTTACAAATCATTCACTGCGTCTACCAATCAAGAACCAATTATTCACTGCGTCTACCAATCAAGAACCAATCATTCACTGCGTCTACCAATCAAGAACCAATTATTCACTGCGTCTACCAATCAAGAACCAATCATTCACTGCGTCTACCAATCAAGAACCAATCATTCACTGCGTCTACCAATCAAGAACCAATCATTCACTGCGTCTACTAATCAAGAACCAATCATTCAATGCGTCTACCAATCAAGAACCAATCATTCACTGCGTCTACTAATCAAGAACCAATCAATCACTGCGTCTACCAATCAAGAACCAATCATTCACTGCGTCTACCAATCAAGAACCAATCATTCACTGCGTCTACTAATCAAGAACCAATCAATCACTGCGTCTACCAATCAAGAACCAATCATTCACTGCGTCTACCAATCAAGAACCAATCATTCACTGCGTCTACCAATCAAGAACCAATCATTCAATGCGTCTACCAATCAAGAACCAATCATTCACTGCGTCTACTAATCAAGAACCAATCAATCACTGCGTCTACCAATCAAGAACCAATCATTCACTGCGTCTACTAATCAAGAACCAATCAATCACTGCGTCTACCAATCAAGAACCAATCATTCACTGCGTCTACTAATCAAGAACCAATCATTCAATGCGTCTACCAATCAAGAACCAATCATTCACTGCGTCTACTAATCAAGAACCAATCAATCACTGCGTCTACCAATCAAGAACCAATCATTCACTGCGTCTACCAATCAAGAACCAATCATTCACTGCGTCTACCAATCAAGAACCAATCATTCAATGCGTCTACCAATCAAGAACCAATCATTCACTGCGTCTACTAATCAAGAACCAATCAATCACTGCGTCTACCAATCAAGAACCAATCATTCACTTCTTCTATTAAGAACTAACCATTCACGATGACATCTGATTGGAAGATTAGATCAGTGAGGAGAGGTAAGTAGAGTTTCTGAGAGCTGTTAAGGGAAGAACTGTCCAGAATTGCTGTTAACTGCAATTAAATATCGTAAGATGAGTACATTATCAAGCAGTGGAAGACCAAATCAACTTATTACATTCCACCAATATGTTATATTCTTACGAAAATAAAGTTTGAGTTCACATCATCCAAATTGAATTTGAAGGATAAGTTTCCTATGTCAAAATAGGGAGAATTAGAGTTGAATGTAACATTGTGGTTGTTAACAGTCTGTACATTGCTGTAAGACATCAAGGGGTGGAGTGTCACTTCATTAACAGAAGCCGTTGGTATGTCATCTAGTAGTGAAGGTGGGGGAGGTACCTGGCGAGAATGATTTAGTCGAATTAAGTACGAGAAATATGTGGAATAGTTTTTCATATTACTGTTTAAAGTGCAAATTCACGGAGTTCTATAAATCATTAAACCATTTCAGTTTTTTAAACGTAATACTGGGTGACCCACAAGACAGTTAACCGTACATTCAATTGATATTACTCGAATGCTATTATATACAATTCAGTTTTATGAAGTACTTTTTATGAAGCAATTTTTTACCTGTCGATATTTCAAAAAATATTTTAATCTACGGTACGGTAATGATACAGCAAGGTTTTTAGTGTAGGGTGTCTGAAACAAGCTTGCGCAAGGGCGTAAAATAGTTTCCTGCGTGGGTCACCCTGAATTTGTCTGAATTTTAATTTAAACGACTTTGGTGTAGCTCAAATTGAAAATTTTGCCCAATCCGTACACCATCCTAATTCTAATTAAACTTAAGAATATAGTAAGTTAATAATACTTCACAAGCTGTCCTTTTTAATCGCTTCTTTCAACCAAACCTCCGATATCTTGTTATTACCTCATTCATTTTCATAGCTTCTTTTAGCTCTTCACTTTTTTTCACAAGACTTTCTGGTCCAAGATTTTGTCGTCGTTTTTCAATTCTTTCCTTATTCTCACGCTGTATTTTGTTTGCCTCTTCAATGGATGGTCGCGCTGTCAGAACTACTTTAGGCAGGTCCAAGATGCCATTTTTGAGGAGACCACGCCAGTAGCTTGTGTTCTTCTGCAGTAAAGCCTCATACAAACTCAGGAAATTTACACGCTTGTCCAACTGGTGAGAAGAAGATAGGTTATAGGGATTATTCTTTGATGAAAGTAATGCGGATTTTCCTTTCTTGGATTTCATAAATATTTTATTAGAATTCAAATTAAGTTATAACGATATAGAACATTCTGGTGTGACCATAGATGATTTACAGAGAATCCCATGTTATCTTTAGTGGCCTCATCATTAATTTATCTCCGAGTAGTACATGAGGTAAAATGGGAATAAATAATGAATTATATTAAAAACTTACATCTTCACAAGTGTTTCCATATAGTCCAAATTTATAGATAGGGTCCGCTAAATCACCGGGTGTATTTTCCAGGCGATACAGCAATTTCGTAATTTGGTGCTCGATGTACCTTCTAATCGACGATGTCGGAAACTCTTCCGTTGAATTATATAGATTTTGAAGACTTGATTCCAGAACACCTTCTACCTGAGAATTTTTTAAACAACAATAATGGAAATAAAGTAAATCGTATAGAAATATAATGAACCTAGGAAAACGTAGTAAATTTAAATAAAACTGATAAATTAAATGGGGCGTCTTGCGAAAAATCGACAAATTTTGATTGATTTTGATCGATTATGTTCTTTATAGATTAGTATACCATAAAAACAAATTTCAGCAATATTTTTTCGATGTTTTCCGAAAGAAAATATCATCTTTCTTTAACGGAGAAGTATTTTTCAGAACCGCCTTTTTATTTTAAGTCCAACGAAGCTTAAAATTAGATATGACTTGTAATATTGAATTCTAATCAACTATTGTTCCGATACAATTTTCCAATAAAATGTATATTGAAAATTTATAGAATTATTTTTAATTTTTTTTCGAATATATTGATTTAAATTCTACTTTTCCAATTATATTTCAAGTTAATTAATTCTGGTGTCAAATTACAGATAATATCAGGGTGGATGTTTCAAAATTTAAAAAAATTACAATTTTCTTCTCTCTCTTTCTTTCCAATTTTAAATTCTGTTGTGATTAAAATAAAAGCACCTTAATGCAGAATAACTTTTAGCGGTAGGTTATTTTAGATGAATTTACCTTTTCCAAATTTCAGCAGGATTAGGAAAAAAAAATTAGAAAAACTAAAAAAATATATAAATAATTTAAATATAATCGAATTTTTTTTCCTTAATTTATAATATCTGATATCTTATTTTAATTAAATTCAATAGCTTAGCTTATTTACACTTAATAATATTATCTACAATTTGAGACCTAGACAATGAAATCGAACTAAATTTAAAAAGTTGAATCATAATCAAAATTTGGATAGAAAAGAGAAATATTTTTTTTAAAATTTATAATTAAATGTTTCGAAAAATATCACGAGCAAAAGATTTTTAAAATTCAATCTTACAATAAGATCAACGTTTCAGCTACTTTAAACTGAAATATTAAACACTGTTCAGAAACAACAGTCTCCTTAATTCATGGAAATTGACGATACATTATTTCATTCATCATATTTAGGAAAATTATTAAAAACTATAAAATATTTGAAGAATAATAGAATTATGAAATATCTGAAATTAATTTAAAGCTATCTGTAAATTACTACAGGGTGGCGGAAATATTTATTGTAAGAGAACAATTTCTACTACGAATATCAAATAAATATGAATTTATAGACAAAATAGGCAATATTAAGAGAAGCATTTTCAAATCTCTCATTTTCAAATCTCTCCTGCTCGATCTCCTGATTTAACTCCTCTTGACTTCTTCCTTTGAGGATATCTTCAAAATCGAAAGCTTACAAAGATAGGCCTGAAAATCCCAAAAAGTTTAAACGCAGCATAATTGAAGAAATTAAATAAATAACGAGGGACACAATAGAAAATGTTATGTAATATACTGTGCAAAGAGTGCGCTCTTGCTTGAAAAATAACGAAGAACGTCTGAAGAACATCATTAAAAAAATTTTATTGTCTATGTATACATACTGCAAAAAAAATCTTTGAGATTTTGTCTATAAATTCATATATATTTGATACCGACAGTTGAGTCGGTTTTCGTACAATACACATTTAAAAATGTAAAGTTACTTTTCCGCCACCCTGTACATCCAAGAAAAAGGCAATATGTAAGATCTATGATATTGTCAACCAAATAATAAACATACTTAAGATACTCATTTAATAGCCGTAAAAAAAATTTCTTTATACCTCATCTATTCTCTCCTGTTCCACGTTATTGAAGCGGAAAATGAAGGATGGCTCACTGTAGTCCAAAGACAACAAGGATATCTGTTAAGAACTTTAAATGTAAGAAAACATTACTATATAAAAAACACTGATTCGTAAAAGTGTCTATTGTTTTCTAATCTTAACAAAATTATCAGAACAAGCAAACTTATATCTTTTACATATTAAGCAAACCTACGACTTTCAATGCTTTTGGCACCTAATACATCTATTTCAAAACTGTTTGCTCAGTCTCTTTCAACATTTCATATATTAAATTCAAAGGACAAATCTAGAAAAACCTCGATTTTTTTGGTTCAAAAACTAAAAATTTTCTCATATGGATAATATATTTATAACATTGATAGAAAACTTTCAAAATTTATAGGAAACTTTACTCAATAAATAGGAAATGTGAAGCAAGGATAGAGAATTTATCACTTGGATAGGTACCATGCACAAAAACCCTATCCCATATTTAGAAAAAACTCACCCCAGATATGATCGAGTCACCGTCTTTGAGAGGGGATCCAGCACTTACTAGATACTCCATGAAAATTTTCAAAGCCACATTTCTATAATAAAGGAAACAAATTCAGTTAAAAGTAAAATATAAAAATGTAATTTGCAAGTCCTATGTGGTAAATCAATTACTCATTGTAATCAGCGTTTCCCTTAAATCCTATCGAGACAGCTCCTCTTTTCTCATCGCTGCTTGGGTAGAAGTGATTCATTCTTACACTTTGGTTCAGGGGAGTAATGGGAGACTGCCAAGGTCGCTTGAAGGCTGGTCGAGGGCCCTGAGTATGAATAAGTGTATTTGTCAAGTTTTCTCTACTAGAACTAATCTCCGGTATCAGCCATCGATCTTCACAAATAAATTTTCGTGGAACAATGTTATTTATTTTTTGATCAATCAAGGTATTTTGTGGGACCACGACAAAAAACCACACGACAAAATCCCTAGCGTCAAAAGCTTATGCGACAATAGCCCACAACGACAAAAGCCCACACAGACAAAACCCCACACCGACAAAAGCCCACACCGACGAAAACAAAATTAGTATTTCTGCAATATAAATAATTCATACATATACAGTATGTAAAGTTGGAACGAAGGAATATAATAATTTAACAGTTTTCTTTCTACGGAATCATTGTAAATTTGTATTATGCACCAAAATTAGGGATGCTGCTACCACAGAACTTAATTTTAAAACACTTTAATTTATGAACTTAAATTTTAGTATATATTGGAACATTTAGTCAGACGGCAGGTAAACAGCAGACGTCTTGTTCAGTTGTCATGTAGGATGACTGATCGAAAGGTCAA
This sequence comes from Caprella mutica, assembly GCA_947561585.1. Classification (NCBI taxonomy): domain Eukaryota; kingdom Metazoa; phylum Arthropoda; class Malacostraca; order Amphipoda; family Caprellidae; genus Caprella; species Caprella mutica. The sequence goes on along the minus strand of CANNZV010001201.1, from coordinate 139,006 downwards.
ACATCAGCCTCTGTAGACTTTGCTAGCTATAGTCTAAGATTCTATAGCCAAGTACTTCGTAAATACTTTATTTGGCTAAAATTATGTGTAACCTTTTAACATGTGTAATTAGTCAATTAGTATGGTTGTTGATGTCCTGAATACAGAGTTTATTCTTATTTTCCATCAAACAGAGGAGCAACAGTTAGCTTATAACTGTAAAATAACTGAAATATTTTGTAGTTCCATATTTGTATATTGTATTTAACTTGTTCCAGGAAAGCAACGACAACATAAAATTGATTTATATTTACTTGGAGTTTCCCTAGTCTAGAGGTGATCTGAGAAGATTTGTTTGTTGGCTTACTGCGACTCGATCACGGGGTGATTATTTAGTCAGGCTAAGGAATTTTTAAATACTGTTTATTTATTTAAAATCAGTCAAAAATATCCAAAAAAGTCAGGCTAATATTCGTAAGTTTGCCTAATGTAATTTTTAAATACTATTTATATATTTAGAATCATTCAATAATAACCAACACTTAATAATAAATTTATTAGGGGTTAAACGTGTGCTTCGGAACCAATATTTTAAATTTGTTACGTTGCAATTGTTTGACAAAGCAATATTTTGATACCATTGATAAGCTTTTGTCTGTGTGGGCTTTTGTCTGTGTGGGCTTTTGTCCGTGTGGGGTTTTGTCCGTGTGGGGTTTTGTCGGTATGTCGGTTTTCGGTGTTGGGTTTTTTATTTATATTTCACACTTTTACAAAAAAATTCAATTGAAAAACATAATACACATTTACTAAAAACAATTGTACAATGTTGGTTCCTAAAAGAATTAGAATCTTATAGAACCTAAAAATTGCCAAATTTAAAAGTTTCATTATGAAGCTCTAAATTAAAATTGATACAGTAAAAAATATGAAAGCCCACGATGCTGATTTAAAAAGATACTATTCAACGACATAGTTATCAATGCAATATTTCTTAGAAAGTTTTTTGAATTTAAAATCAGACATGGGTACTCATAAAAAGGGGGGGTAAACTTCGCCAAACTTCAATTGATCCAAGAATGGGGGAATTACGTTCTATTTCTGTTCTAATGTGGGGAAGGTTTAAATTGGTGTTGTTAAAAATAGTTCGGGTATTGTGACTAAGATCTGAAATGTGGGTTCTAGAATAGGTTTAAAAAAGATTTTCGTCTTTGAATTGGGCCTTATGTAAAAATTTAATTAAAAAATAGTTATACACATCATCAAATTTGTCTGTGTGGGGTTTTGTCGGTGTGGGCTTTTGTTGCAAGAACATTTAACGCTAGGGATTTTGTCGTGTGAGCTTTTGTCACCCTTTCGTATTATATATGCCAGCTGAGAGGGTAATTAAATAAAGTGTGATAACATGAGCAATAGAAATGTAAATCATTGAGGTAATGTATACACTCGTACTCACCGATAAATACTAACAGATACGTACCCAACTTCGCGCACATTCAATAAGCAAATTTCATCCTCAACATGGCATCAGTACAAGATATGCAAATTACGATAAATCATACTCTCCCTACCCACAGAAGACAAAATCAGCAGTCACAATGATAATACTAAACAATTCATTAACGCAATTCACTTGTAAATAAACCTGAGACAAAACTAAAATGCTGCAGAAAACGGAATGTGTCACTGATTTCAAACGCTCTACAGATAAAAGTGCGAAGTCAAATGCTACTGTATTCGACCATTCGGCCTCACTAACTCTCTTAATATCAATATCCCCCTCCAATAACTCAGTCAACTTTGTGAGTGGCCTTTCCCACTTCTTTCTGCCTACCTTCCAAATTTCTTATTTGGAAGTTGTTTCGATCGTGCCCCACATTGCAATTATCTCTCATCATACCAATTTAAATGATCACTCCCGATTAGTTCAAATTCTCTTTCTCTGCCTGGCTCTCTTGTGTTTCTCCCAACATCCGGATGCATCGTACCCAAATATCTACAATCACAAATATCGCACTTAACATTCTTGGTACACCTAGGTACCCAATGTCCAGCTTCCAAATATAAAACACACTCCCCGCTTTCCTAATCTTTTCCTTTCAACACTCAGATTCAATTTGATAAACTTTCTACAGTTATCCAATTTATGATTTCCTAAGCATTCGAAAGAACTCTACATATTTTCTTGTACTACCTTACTCTTGCCTTCGAAAATTCACGATACTGAAGTTGTACCTTCCTCACTAAGTTGGGGATCATTATTCGTGTCAACAGCACTTTTAACAAACTCGACGAAATCTACAAAATTAGCTCTACTCCGTAACTGACGCCAGTCTTTTATATCAGACCTCCACTTTTCTCTCAGATGGAATGGAATGGAAGAATGACAACCCTTTTAGTGAACATTGGACCAACAATGAAGTCTTACAGAATTTATATAATTCTCTAGGACAGTTCTCTGAATAGCAGGATGATTCAGTGCCCTATCAATGGACTCTTGGCTGATTCTTTCTGGGAACCCGTACCTCTCCTCCAACAACGCACGCGCTTTCTCGTAACCTATACTCTATTATGCATAAAAAGACACACCTGAACAAGCTCATTTGGTTCTCCATTAGTGTAACGACATAGAAAAACTAATTTCTCTCCCTCATCAAAGTTAACATCCCTCCACATTGACTCTAGCTGACTGATAAACAGCTGATATTTTACCACAGTATTAATGTTTTATTATATGTACTTTTTTCCTTATAAAATGTATAACTTTCCCTAATTGATCTTAGGAAGTGTTTTGATTTCTCCATTTTACTTTCGAAACTGTATTAATTACTATATTTCCATTAAAAGGTGTATTAATTACTCTATTTCCTTTATGAAGTGTATGAATTTTACCATTTTACCTTATAAAGTATATTTTCTTCATACTCATGCACCGCTGCAAGTAGTTCCTCTTCATCCACTCTCCCAATCACTGAGATCTGAATGTTCTCCGGTCTGTAGTGAGTTTTGTGATAGGCTCTGATCTATAAATTAGAGAAAGAAACTTCGAGAAGACAAATTGGGCAAAAAAAAACATACATAATGTGGCGGCATTTGAGAAACTAGTACGGAGATGTGATCATAAATTGCTTTTTTTCAAATAGACCTATATTCTTGATTGAAATGTTTCATACTCCGAAGGATATTCATATTATCAAGAAATTATTTAAACTTTTTGTTGAAGATATTTCTTTCATACGGAACATGAATAATATTTCATCATTGTAGAATTCAAAATTTAAAAACCAATATTTTTCTATTCTATATTCTTCACAATCCTGAACTAAACAATATACCTTCTTAATCGAAAATATCTATATTTGATTAATTAATAGTTTTATTTGATCACAATCTTAAAGAGATTCATTATTAAATAAATGTACTTATTTACATTTTTTGAAATAAGTCCTTCAGGCTTTCAATCTACTGAATTATTCTTTTTTAAGTGAAATTTATTAAGAATGTTGTTCAGGCACACTGGGGCTGAAAATAGTGGTGCAGGAGTTGGAAGAATATTTCAATGCCTCAGTCTCTTTTATCATTTATTCCAATTATACTAGATTTATGTGAGTGCAAACATACCTTTTGAATGGTCAAATTATTTCTGATGATGTCTAAATCACTTGCAATTGGGTAGGCGTAGTTACTTGGTAAAGGGTACAGAGCAGCTTTTACGAGGGAGTTAAACTTCTCAAATATGGACATTGACCCTATTAGCTCAGAATAAACCACTCCGGCATCTTCTCCTGATCCAGTAACGTGGTAAATTTCCGTAGCGAAAGCAGAGTCCTGAGAACGCGAGCATGATGACGTTAGATATTTTACGAATACTGTAGGATTAGGTATTATCTGAGAATAGCCATTGATAACATTATTGTCTTTTAAAAGTTTGAATGGAAATAAATTGGCTTTTGGTAAAGCCCCGATCACACAGCCTGAACTTTGTCGGGGTGTTCCTTGAGCGGTCAAAAAATTTTTTTATCACCAATCGTTACTGTTCACAGACTTTGGTCAACGCCGTATGCGATTGGCCACAGCTTAGTCCTTCATACCACTCCGGAAGTTTTGATCTGCACCTAATATTGTGTGCGGTGATGAGAGAACAAAATTCACCACTGCTTCAACAACGCGCAGTCGAAATTTAACACCGCTAGACGCAAGCTCGTGGACGATAGCATCACCGTTAAACCAAAGCTCGTTACCGTTAAACCAAATCTATGGCAAAGCAGGCTTCAGTGGTGTAGCGCTATGGCAACGCACGGGTTTTAAATTTTCTCTAATTTCTTCCAGGCAATGAGCGTTGGTTTAGCGGTGTGGAACTGTGTGACCTCCATACTGTAACAGGAAGTCATACCCTCTACTTAGTAGAGTAGCTGATTGCTCGGATATGTAATTTGCTAATTCACACAAACTTCCAGAATCACTCTGATCTGCTCTATCCATAAGAACAGGAGGCAGACCTCTAATAGAAGAGTCTATGGTCATTAATTCAGCATGTTCTTCAGCACTCGGCCAAGATTTGTTGGCAAGTTCATAACATGATGCAGCGAAGTCTAAGATATCTTCATCTTTTTAACATTTAATCTTCTCTAATTTCAGTTAGAATAGTTAGAACATCATTTCAACTATTTATTGGGTCTCTCACAAGACCCACTGATTTTTAACGTAAATCTGTGCGTTCATCCAATCAAAAATCACAGAAAAGGGGAACAGTAATATCGACCTCAGCCAACGATTACTTAAAAGAGGGGAGAAAAAGATGTGATTTTGAGCTCAGTTAACGATTACTTAAAAGAAGGGAGAAAAGGATGTAATTTTGACCCCAGCCAAGGATTACTTAAAAGAGGGGATAAAAATAAATTTGACCTCAACCAAGGATTACTTAAAAGAGGGGAGATAATTAAAGTAAATTTAACCTCATCCAATGATTATTTAGAAAAGGGGAGAGAAATAAAGTAATTTTGAACTCAACCAAGGGTTACTTAAAAGTGGGGAGAGTAAATAGAGTTTAATTCAATTCCATTAGCCTTTGAGGAATAAGTGTTCCAACTTATGTTCCTCCTTTAGAGCCAACTTCCGTTGAGGGATAATTAATCTAATTTTATTTCTCATAATACATGTAAAATTCTGGACTGATATCCTATTCAAACTATGAAGAATCAATCAAATCACATCTTATTTCAATACAATCCTAAATTCACATATATTCATCAAAGACATATTTTATTACAATAAACATTTATGATGTAACACTAGAATGAATAATTAAGATACAGAAAAATGACATATATGATGAAGAATGATGCAAAACATTTGAGAACTTAATTTTAGGGGTGACATGGCTATTTAATAAGTTTACCAATTTTCATATTGCATCAAAGCTCTTCTACATAAATCATTCATAACAGGTTACACAAGTAATTAACTACATATATAATAAAATGTACAAGCTCATTTAAGTAATTCTAACATAAGTTAAGTACAATTTTGTCTATTTCAAGTGTATACATATCTATTAAATAAACAATCATTCAATTATCGTCTATCAATCTGAAGATGGCAACAGATTTAGAAGCTGCACGGTCACAATGCGCACGAATTTCAGTGATTTGTTAAAGAACTAATAATATGATTTTAAAGATATAAAGTAGTTGGAAATGAAATAAATATTATTATAACTATTCTAAATATGAATTTAATATTAGTTTTACGTTATTTAATGGATCGAGCAAAAAATTACTTGAATAATTATGTATGTTCAGTCATTTTTAGCCTAGTAACTTACCAGGGTAACTTCGGTATTTTAGAAGTATTTTCATCTCTATTGAAAACAAACAAAAAAATAGTAGGTAAATTTGACGTACGTTACAATACCAACCCGAACCCAAAGTTCATTGCCGCAATAGATCGCTGCTTCAACGCCCGACACCGTTACAGCTGTCCCATGTCTGCGACTCCGCACGTAAGAGGCTTTCAATCGCTAAACCAAAGTATGTGTAATGTTTAATCCCCACCCGGGCAAAGGTTGGGATGCAGCGGTGGGTCCAGCGCTTAAAATTTTTGCGTTGGATTAACAGACCCGAACGTCCAAGAACTTGCGTTCAATGGTTCCAAGCTTTGTCTGGCCGTAGTTGGGGAGGTGATGAACTTTATTTGGTCGGAAAATTACCGCTCCCCACCGCTCATAATATTTTATGCAGCTCAAACCTTTCAAAGCGGTAGGAGTAACCTAAAGCGATTGTCGAGTGTTTACGGAATTACCAGAACGGGGACCTACTTCTGGTGAACGGTAACAAGCGATGATGAATCTTTCTCGCCACTTCAGGACGCTCCAACGAAGTTCTTGGGCCTTCAAATGATGAACTTCAACTATCATTTTCTATCAAAACATTATCAGAACCTCTGTCAAAGCGGTCCGTTCAGTTCCATTTTCAAAAGCATTATGCCGCTATATCAACTTTAAACACCCACCAAGCCAACGCCCACATGCGTAGACCGGCGCTCTGGCAATACTCGTTGTCATCGCAATTTCCCCCCTTCTATGCGCGGTGATGAACGTTGTCGAAATTCGGTTTACTCGCCCTCTTTTCATTGAATGCTCCAACAATGTTTGGGTGGTGTGACCTTGGCTTAAGTTCAGGCTCTTAAAAATACCAAAATTCAGAAAGTAGTTCCTTGGTATGAAAAGTTCTACTATGATTCAATGTGAAGTACCATCGTTCAAGAAGTAGTACAATCTATTTGGAAGTACTTATAGGACCAAGGATTAGAAAGTAGTACCATGGTTCAAGAAGTACTTACACTGAGCAGAGGGTAGAGGATGTGGTCCAGAATCACTGGTAGAGTATTAGGAACTGCTTCACTCCCTGATGACATCATAGTGTAACCAGTGTGATCGTCTTCTATTAATATTATAATTAAATATAATCTCTAATTTGATTCATTTGCATTAATTAACTAATAATTAGGGATATCTCATATGAACATTTAATCTCCCAATTTAATAATAGAAATATGTTAAGAAAAACATAATTATATCCCTGTCAATTCAAAATTGTTATAGTTTTTTTTTTTTCGTTATCTGAATCGTGATCAACGTAAAACTTCCATATTATATTCATTAACATTGTATTGTACATACCTACACTGAGAAAAAATTCGAGTCAAATTGACTTAAAGTTGAGTTTTTGGTTTGTCCCAAAAATATAAGTCAATACGACTCATCCTAATAGTTTACTCAAAAACCAGTCATATTGACTCCTAATTCATAGTCAGATTGACTCCTAATTCATAGTCAGATTGACTCCTAATTCATAGTCAGATTAACTCAGATATAGTCAATCAAGGAAAAAAGACTCCAATTTGTAGTTTTGTCAGCCTTGACTCAAGCGATGAGTCAGGTTGACTCGCAATTTTTTTTTTTTCAGTGTAATTAGGTTTGGCACTACAATTCTCGTAAAAAAATATTAGAGCTTAATGTTTAGCGGAATGTCTTAAGATTTTCGTGATGTCTGTTAATAATTTAAATATTTTTTTGGTATAACGTTGAATTATTGATGCCCAATTTGCCAATTTCAGCAAAGAAAGCTCTAATGATATATGTCAAATTTAGGTAAAATTCGAAATGCTCAGTAGAAACAGCAAGATAACAAGGTTATTTATTCTATATTTATTTCTTTCAAATGGAGTTTCTCTGAGTTTTTGCAATTATTTAAGATCTTACCTGTGAAAGCACCAACTCCAATGGATAAAGCCTTTCTGCCCACCATTTTGTTCAGGACACCTTGGTAAGGGTAGCGTTCAGACCCGGAGAAGATGAGGTGTTCCAGAGAATGAGGGATTCCGTAGTAACCTTCAGGTTCAGTCGCTGATGATAAAAATTAATAATTTAGGCATTTTTTACCTCGCAATTTAGGAGTTTTTACATCGTACTCAAAAGGTCGTTTTCTCGACTCAGATGGAAATTTAAATAATTATATAGTTTTTTTAGGATTCAATCAGAGAGAAAAGTTGCTCATTGGAAAATATTAACTTCCATAAGTAGAAATGAGGTGTTGAATTAACTTTGGCAATTGATAAGTGGAACAAATTATGAAATACTAGGAACTCAAAGAGCTACTTGACAAGTGTTTAGAAAAATTAATGGAATATTAAAAATCTAATTGAGCATCTACCTGTATCCTAGCCTTTATGTATTAAGATTGCAATTGCTTAGAGTAGAAAATCGGAGAATTGATTGAATATAGAAAAGTATAATTCACCATTCTACCAAATTGTTGTTGAAGAAGAAAGATCATAAGAATCATATTATAGGATAAATGAATAGGGAATATAGTTATATCTCTCACCGAGAGTTAGAGCAGTTTGAATCACAGGACCATCTGCTTTGGCAACCACTATTCTGATTCCTGTTCTCTTGCTGACGAACGTCTTTATTTCGACACCATTTTGGGGAATTCTAACTGAGCATTTGTTTTCGAAAGCAGTTGTGAAATTAGCTGGCATGCTGTTGCAGATCTGAATCCCAGCTAGTAAAATACCTGTCATGGAAATCATCATGAAAAAGATAGTATGCCTTTCAAAATACAGCCAAACATTAAATCCTTTTCAGGAGGGCCAAAAGAAAAACATTTTTTTTCTCCAGAGTTAGAATTTAAAAACGAAATGGACTCTATTTTGTTATTAAATTCTTTGCGCATCCAATAATACCCATATCATCACTTTAGGTCAAAATATTGAAGTTTCCATATGTCAATGATAGATTTCTAAAGCCAAATTTGTTCTTAACTGAATATACAGGGTGGGCGTAAGTTTGGAAGCAAATGAAAGTGCATATTATAATCCAACGAAAAATATATTTAATAATTTACAGTTATGTATTATTACATAAGGGTTTTAAGAATTCAAAAATCATAAATTTATTCAAAATGTCCCCCCTTGTTTTTAATAAGAGCCTCAAATCTCCTCCGAACTCCTCCTACTGCGGCACGCAACTGTTCTTGTGAAATTTCCTTCCAAGATCTCTGGAGCGAACGCTTCAAATCATCCACACTGCGATGGAATTTACCACAGGCCTTTGATTCAAGAATGGACCATACCGAAAAGTCCATAGGATTAACATCTGGGGAGCAGGGAGGCCACATTTCTTTGGACCAAAACCGTGGAAGATGGTCATGGCACCAGTTTTGAGTGACATTTGCAGTATGTGAAGTCGCGCCGTCTTGCTGAAATGTCCATAGAGTGTCATTACCGAAGTGATCCTTAGCTGACTCCAACATTGGCGTCAAAATATTCTCAATATAACATTTAGCATTGATTTTGGCGCCTTGTTCCACAAAAATTAAAGATCTCAAAGTTTCTGAAACGGCTGCCCAGACCATTACTGAAGCATGTTTCATGGTTCTGTGGACAGTTTTTTGGTTGTATGGGATGTCTTTTGCACTTTTACCAATTATTCTGTCATTCCTCCGGTTGTGAGCCATTTCCACTGTGAGAATGTTTTCGTCAGACCAAACAATTTCACCAGCCGTGCCAGACTTCAATTCTCTCAGAAGTGCTTTGCTTCTCTCCAATCTCTTTTTCTTTACAGCTTCTGACAGAGTCTGTCTCTTTTGGAGGGTGAAAGAGGACATCTTTAGGTCTTCTTTGACAACTCTTCTCATTATTCTGGAACTCACATTAGCTGTTTTGGCTAACAATCGTATTGACCTTTTCGGGTTCCTCCTGATCTTCTCTCGGGCACATTTTATCAGTTGTTTGGTGCGTTGTGAGCGTGATCTACCACTTCTTGGACGATCAGTCAAGTCTCCTCTCTCATTACAACGCTTCACACACTTCCAAACGTCGATCTCGCTATTGAGAGAGTCTTTGAAATGACGGAATCTGACTTCCCGGCACGGTATAGAGCAATAATGGCTTCTCTTTTGTCTGACATTTTTGAATTGACTAAATTTTTGTAAAAAATAACACTGCCACGTCATAATGTAGTGTCTCTACTATAGTTCAAACCCTATCACCTACTTAGGAATTTATTTTTAAGAATTATATTAATGTTTGAAAAATTGCTTCCAAACTTACGCCCCACTCTGTATAGTTACGTCTACTTTCCGAGTACTGTGAGTGTTCCATAGTAACTAATTCACTTGCCTGAGATGAGAAGAGATGCCTCCAGTCCAAAGGAAATCATTTTGCTCTTCATTTTCCATGAATTTTATATCCAAAAAAATCAACCTAAACACTGAAATTATGAACTATCTCTCTGTAAATGATTATATATATTGAATATTAGTTATAATTTCTAATTTTTTCCCTCCTTCCAACCAAAAAGTAACTCTTGGATTAAAATTTAGAAAGAGGTCTTTTTCATTTTTCTATTACCCCGCTAATAACTTTTCTACTTTTTAGTCTGCTAATTATGATTTTTTTTGTGCCAAATCAGCACAGAGCAAACTATGACAATTAAATGAACCTGATCTGTTTATTCATCTAATTGGAATAAGTAATTTACTATAGTTTATATATTTTGTTTGTATTATTTCTAGGTGTAATTATCCACCATTGAAAGGTTGACATCATCAAAATTAGTATGTTAAAGCGGGTAAAAATTACAACGTTCAAAAATCATAAAAAGGTGTGAAACCCGTTTCTAAATATAATTAATATCTAATTAGTTTTTGATTTAAAAAACCCATGTTCAGCTGAAGTCCCATATAGTGAACTCCAACTACAGTAAACCTCCTGAGTTATGAAGCACTCGAGTGATGGAGGACCTGAGTTATGAAATGCACCTGAGTTATGAAGTATTTTCATGTTTAAATTATAGAAAACTATATACGTCATGAATTTCTTTCTAGTTATTCCTCAAAATTCATAGTTTTCCCCAAGATTTTAATCATAGAAAACTATCAGTGCCCCTGAGTTATGAAGAAACCACTACTTCATAGCTCGATCGGGAGTTTCACTGTATAGTTCAATATAACTTTATAGACTATAGAGAGTTTACTCTACTATAGAGAGTTTACTATAGAGAGTTTACTCTACTATAGAGAGTTTACTCTACTATAAAGAGTTTACTCTACTATAGAGAGTTTACTCTACTATAGAGAGTTTACTCTACTATAGAGAGTTTACTCTACTATAAGAGAGTTTACTCTACTATAGAGAGTTTACTCTACTATAGAGAGTTTACTCTACTATAGAGAGTTTACTCTACTATAGAGAGTTTACTCTACTATAGAGAGTTTACTCTACTATAGAGAGTTTACTCTACTATAGAGAGTTTACTCTACTATAGAGAGTTTACTCTACTATAGAGAGTTTACTCTACTATAGAGAGTTTACTCTACTATAGAGAGTTTACTCTACTATAGAGAGTTTACTCTACTATAGAGAGTTTACTCTACTATAGAGAGTTTACTCTACTATAGAGAGTTTACTCTACTATAGAGAGTTTACTCTACTATAGAGAGTTTACTCTACTATAGAGAGTTTACTCTACTATAGAGAGTTTACTCTACTATAGAGAGTTTACTCTACTATAGAGAGTTTACTCTACTATAGAGAGTTTACTCTACTAGAGTTACTCTACTATAGAGAGTTTACTCTACTATAGAGAGTTTACTCTACTATAGAGAGTTTACTCTACTATAGATAGAGAGTTTACTCTACTATAGAGAGTTTACTCTACTATAGAGAGTTTACTCTACTATAGAGAGTTTACTCTACTATAGAGAGTTTACTCTACTATAGAGAGTTTACTCTACTATAGAGAGTTTACTCTACTATAGAGAGTTTACTCTACTATAGAGAGTTTACTCTACTATAGAGAGTTTACTCTACTATAGAGAGTTTACTCTACTACAGAGAGTTTACTCTACTATAGAGAGTTTACTCTACTATAGAGAGTTTACTCTACTATAGAGAGTTTACTCTACTATAGAGAGTTTACTCTACTATAGAGAGTTTACTCTACTATAGAGAGTTTACTCTACTATAGAGAGTTTACTCTACTATAGAGAGTTTAGTCTACTATAGAGAGTTTACTCTACTATAGAGAGTTTACTCTACTATAGAGAGTTTACTCTACTATAGAGTTTACTCTACTATAGAGAGTTTACTCTACTATAGAGAGTTTACTCTACTATAGAGAGTTTACTCTACTATAGAGTTTACTCTACTATAGAGAGTTTACTCTACTATAGAGAGTTTACTCTACTATAGAGAGTTTACTCTACTATAGAGTTTACTCTACTATAGAGAGTTTACTCTACTATAGAGAGTTTACTCTACTGTAGAGTTTACTCTACTTTTCATGGCAGACTATACAAAATGTTTCATTCTTTTTAAAATAGATCTATTATATGACATATATCATTTCTTTTAACTCTAAAAATCAGTATATGGTTCATTACACATGACTTCATTATGACATCAGAACTATTTTTTCATGAATATAACTAATTTATTATATAGAGATTCATCGAAAATCATTTGTGGCAGACTAAACTAAATATATTCACTTGAAAGGTATGTTCACTATACAGGAGTTCATTATAGAGGAGTTCTACATCGCAATACTCGACACTAACAGTTTTCGGAAAGTGGGAGTTGAAATTGGTACCAATTTGACCTTAAGAAATTACTGATTGAATTATGACTTAACATCCACTTTCCCGTTACGGCGAGTGTCCGAATGCTGAACTTATCTAAAAGATGCACCGTCTAACAGTTCTTCCCCTGACTCACACCAAACACTGAATGTCTGTCTTCATACTTTGTATACTTTATGCTCCCCTAATTAAATCATTACGGCTATAATTTCTATGACACCCTGATTAAAGAAGTTAATTAGATTCAGTTATTGTATCGAGTTTCCCTGTGCGTGATGTATAATAAATATTAGTAACGATGAACCCTATTTATTCTTTAAATAACATTGGCCTTGGTTTAGCTTAATTTAAATTGAAGGTATCATTTCTCCTTTGACCAACAAGTTAGATCATTTTTCATAATTACTCTATTAGTGTTATTTTATTATTATATCTTTTATAGAACTGAAAGATAGTGCTGTACTATAAATAAATATACATATTTTTTTCATTGTAAATATGGGTTGCAATTCATTAAAGACACAACATTCATTGAATAATAAGAATTAGTGGCAATTCGTTTTTTCTGATGTGATGGATAATTGCTTTGTTCAAGTACTTCTGTGGTTTCATCTGTGCATATTTTGATTTCGAAAAATTATCTAGATTGCTTTTGATCCGGATTTTCAATCCAGATTCTTATTATTCGGATTTTTTGTTGAGCATATTTTTCATAAAAATTAGCCATATCTTTTATTTCATTTTACTGTTGTTCGGATTTGTGACTTTCTGTTATTCAGATTACTTTAGTGAATTACCAGTGAAAAATGACGGAATATGATTTTATTGAATTCTCAGAATGAAATTGACTGAATATTTAAAAAATGATAAAGCTTTCTTTGTTATCTATATATGCCTATATTTTTCTGTTTGTCGGATTTTCTCTGCTATCCCATTTTTTTTTTGTTTGGGAATATATAGTATATTTCTTCTGAATTTTTCAGTTTTACAATATTCGGATTTCCATACTTTTTGGTCTTCCAGATTTTTAATTTTTCTGATTTTTTTAGTTTTTTCGAATAACTTTTCTCGTATTTTTCTGTTTATCCAGATTTTTCAGTTTTCCGTATTTCTTGGTCTCCCGAATTTTAATTTTTATCTGGATATTTCGGTTTTCCTGTTTTTTTTTCCGAATATTTTGCTAAGCCATATCTTTCGGTTTTACAGATTTATCGATTTTCCATATTATTGATTTTCCGAAATTTTTCGTTTTATGAGTTATTTAGTTTCCCGAATTAATTAGCTTTCGAATTTTTCAGTGTTCTTGGTTTATTAATTTTTCGGTTTTTCGAATCCCATTTTTTTCCAATTCTTGCTTTTACGAATTACACACAGAGAAAGGATTAGTTGAATCAAATCAAATTTGATTTGTTTTGACTCATATGAATGGGTTATTTTTGCCCCTACCTACGTGGTGAGTTGCAGGTACTACTTAAAAGTAGTTAAATTGACGTTGGTTAAAAAAAACAGTCGTTTTGACTCACTCCTAAAATTAAAAAAAGATGCGCCAACTTGCATAATAAGTTAATTTATACACCAGATACATTGGATTAACAGTCGTTGTGAGTTACTACAAGACACTCTGTCATAGTTGTTCCAACATACTTTAAAATTCTCAAAAAAGTAACTTTTAACTCCCATAGTAAGTTGATTCAACCTATAAAATGAATTGAATTAACTAATGTTTGATGACACACCACGTCATAGTTGTTTTAACACACATGAAAACATGAACAAAATCCAACCAACTCACGTAATAAATTGATTCAAAGCATAAATTACTGACCCATTGAATATGAGTAAACTTTTTTCTCTGTGTACAATTTCAGAATTTTCGGCCTTTCAAATTTTGGATTTTCCGTCTTTTCAGTTTTCCGGATTTTTGGGTTTCTCGATTCTTGGATTTCTTAAAAACAACTATGACATTGTGTGATAAAGTGACCCACAAAGACTGTTAGTCCTATGTATCTGATGTATAAATTAACTTACTATGAGAGTTGGCGCTACTTTTTTAAGTTTAGGTGAGAGTTAAATCAAATGAGTATGTGGCAACTTATGCTTTCTTCAAAGCCAATTAATCGGTTGACACTTTACAGTTCAAATCTTGTTTCAAGTGTGTTACGTGTTGAATGTGAACGCTCCTCAATACCATTTTAGTTCAAGTGCAAACAATAGCGTTATATGCACTAAATAGTATTATCGCTGCCGATCGATTATTAATTATTAATCAATTCCATTAATACATTGATAAATGCCTGCCTAAATATTCTAAAAAAAATTGGGATTGATTTAGGTAGCTAGTTATTTGAAGAGCTGATTTTCAGTATATAACTTTTAGTATAAATTTCAGTATAAATTTTGATTACTGCCTTCCAGTTTGTAAACTGATATCCAAACTAATTTCCTAGATTATTATATGTTTACTTATTTAAGCATCATACCTACCTAGCTGTTTTTTTTTCAGTGTCAATACCTTCTACATAGGCTAGGCAGTTATTGCGCTGTCCTTAGATAGGGTAAGTTCCAAATTATCAGGTGATTTCACATTTTCGTTCACGTATGAAATATAGTATATAGCTACCTAATAGCTAATTGAAATAAAAGTCTATTATTTATATTATATAGTTTTTCTTAGGAGACCGAAAATGTGGAACCGTCCGATAATTCGGAACTTATCCTAGTATCTCAAATTAAGTATTCTTATAATTTATATATTTCAAAACTAGTTAGTGTACCTATAGGTAGGGTTACACAGGTAAATTCGGTTCTTTAATTTCTAATTGCGGCCCTATTAAGAAAGTCTCAAAATCCATTTTAAATTAGTTTAGCTATATATTAAATTGTTCAACAGATCAATTTATGATGGGTTCTATTTATTTCACGAGTACCTTGAAGCCATGATGGTTATTAATGTTACTGAGATAAGAGACCGCAGTTAGTTAAAGTGCCGCAATTTACCTACTTGACCCTAGTTTTCTATGACCGGGAGAACTCCGTCCAGGGAGCAAATAAGGAGAACACCGTCCAGGGATTTGGCAGTGAAAACTCCAACCAGAGGTGAGCCTTTTGATATATTATACTTTTTTGGTATTTAATTAAAGTCTAAATTAAGAGTGTATAATGAACAAAATTATGAGGATTAGCAAGGAGAATCCATTGCATTTATTAGAGCTAAATTTATTCGGGTGTAGGTCATAAGCCCCCCCGGTCAAGAGCTCCCCCCCCCCCCGGTCATGAGCCCCCCTAAGTCAAGAGCCCCTACCCTCCCCCCCCGGTCATCAAGAGCCCCCCTGTTCTTAAATCCTTATTCACCAATATTATTTAATCCTTATTTACACTTTTGTAGTTCATTACTGATTATACATAAAATTTAGGTATATCGTGGGGCGTGTCGCCCCCCAAACTCCCCTGCCAGGTCGTTAAACAATCATGAAGTGAGCAGTACAACAAACTAGCGGATACAACAAACTACATTAGCAACTCTCAGTTATTTCTATCTAACTAGTTCTTCATTTATTTAACTAGGTAAATAAGGATTAAAAAAACAGGGAGGGGGGGCTCGTGACCGGGGGAGGGGCTCGTGACTGGGTGGGCTCGTGACCGGGGGGCTCTTGACCGTAACCCAATTTATACTACATCGGAAGATTTATAAATAGTTTAACATTTTATATAAATAATTTACCTATATGAAACAATTCTCAATTAATAATTCTCTTCATTTCTTTATTAATATGGTGTTCTATATTTTCTGAATCTACTTTCAGATCGTTATGAAGAATTGATGGAGTAGGTCGACGTCATCAACACTCGGAGTCCTCTTCAATTCCTTTGAATGATTCAGGAACAATTATGCTCTGTCTAAGTAAGTATTTGAAAATTTTAGATGCTTTTTAAATATATATTTGCAATATTATTAGCTCCTACTTTTTCATATGCTTTTAGGGATTCCAGACATGAAGAGAATATCGAAGCTGTCGCTATCTCTTCACAGAAGGAGAAAAGAGTAGGTGATGTTATTGATAATGTAAATAAACGATGCTATGAATTTCTATTATATATATATTAATATACGAATCTCTTATTTCAGGAATTGGCAACCTATAGTCGTAACAGACAGTGACGAGGATTCGAATTGTACTTCTAAATAAAAAAATCTAAAACTTGAATGTTTATATTTCGTTTTCAATTTGGCCTAGGTAAATTCTATTAGCATATTTCTACATCAGTTCATATGAGTAAGATGAATTGCACTTTAGAAGACAAAGGCTTTATTATTATTCATTAAGTTATAGTATAATTGCAGCATATCAAAGATTTATTCTATCAAAATTTGTTTTTGTAGTCTAGCCGGGTAATTCAATTTATCTAGCCTACCAATTTATCACTACGTAAAGTTATTTACGTCATCTAACTATTTATTTAAAAACTGACCTGATGAAGTTATTTATTTAATCTAATCTATTAATTTACAACTAATAACCATATATCAATTCATCGGATCGAAAACATTTCAAAAAGCAAAGATTTGTCTTGGTGATCAATTATTTTCTAAAATCAAAATAGTATGCATATCACAGAAGCATAATTAGAAAATAAATGAACATGTTAGATTTGGTTGCAGAGAATAAATAGTATAATCTAATTGATACCGGGACCTAACTCGAGATTATGATTTAATATAGTAAATATAGTGACTATAAAAGTCATGTAAAAAGTTTGGCTACTGCTAACCGAACCGAGATTTCAACCTACACTAATAGTTGATATATATTTACTTAGTTTACTAGTAGTTGATATAACCAACACGAGATGTTGATGTAACCTACACGAGATGTTGATGTAACCTACACGAGTAGTTGGTATAACCTACACGAGTAGTTGGTATAACCTACACGAGTAGTTGGTATAACCTACACGAGTAGTTGGTATAACCTACACGAGTAGTTGGTATAACCTACACGAGTAGTCGATATAACCTACACGAGTAGTTGATGTAACCTACACGAGTAGTTGATGTAACCTACACGAGTAGTTGGTATAACCTACACAATAAGTTGGTATAACCTACACGAGTAGTTGGTATAACCTACACGAGTAGTTGGTATAACCTACACAATAAGTTGGTATAACCTACACAATAAGTTGGTATAACCTACACGAGTAGTTGATATAACCTACACGAGTAGATGGTATAACATACACGAGTAGTTGGTATAACCTACACAATAAGTTGGTATAACCTACACGAGTAGTTGGTATAACCTACACGAGTAGTTGGTATAACCTACACAATAAGTTGGTATAACCTACACAATAAGTTGGTATAACCTACACAATAAGTTGGTATAACCTACACGAGTAGTTGATATAACCTACACGAGTAGATGGTATATCATACACAATAAGTTGGTATAACCTACACAATAAGTTGGTATAACCTACACAATAAGTTGGTATAACCTACACGAGTAGTTGGTATAACCTACACAATAAGTTGGTATAACCTACACAATAAGTTGGTATAACCTACACGAGTAGTTGGTATAACCTACACGAGTAGTTGGTATAACCTACACAATAAGTTGGTATAACCTACACAATAAGTTGGTATAACCTACACAATAAGTTGGTATAACCTACACGAGTAGTTGGTATAACCTACACAATAAGTTGGTATAACCTACACAATAAGTTGGTATAACCTACACGAGTAGTTGATATAACCTACACGAGTAGATGGTATAACATACACAATAAGTTGGTATAACCTACTCGAGTAGTTGGTATAACCTACACGAGTAGTTGGTATAACCTACACAATAAGTTGGTATAACCTACACAATAAGTTGGTATAACCTACACAATAAGTTGGTATAACCTACACAATAAGTTGGTATAACCTACACGAGTAGTTGATATAACCTACACGAGTAGATGGTATAACATACACAATAAGTTGGTATAACCTACACAATAAGTTGGTATAACCTACACGAGTAGTTGATATAACCTACACGAGTAGTTGGTATAACACATAGGAGTGATTGGAGAAACATACACAAGTAGTTGATGTAACCTTGTTCTGCAGTTGTTATAACCATTACATATAATTGGTTCAACCATCACGAGTAGTTTTGACTATCACAAGTAGTTGTTGTAACCATCGGGAATTAAAAATAATCAACTCACATATGTGTTGTTTTAACCAACGTCAATTTAACTCATTTTAAATAGTACCTGCAACTCACCACGTAGGTAGGCGCACAGATAAACCATAAAATTTAGTCAAAACAAATCAAATATGATTTGATTCAACTAATCCTTTCTCTGTGTGCACGAACTATTCGCGACTGAGATTTTACTTCAATTTGGGGATTGAAACTTTGTAAGTTTTCTTTAACAGCATTTCAAAGAAACTTAATGAAGGTAAACAATCTCATATTATTATTAAAAGACAATTTAATGAAAATCTTATAATACAATTATAATTTACTTATATGAATGAATGTAATAATTAGGTAGGTATAACTGTCACTTAAAGTTTTATAAAATATGATAAAAAATGGTGTTATTTTTCAACTTCAGTTACATAGATAAGCAGGTTAGACAGTGATAAAATGTATACTTTACTGGTTTTTACTGTAAAATAAGTATATATTTATAGGTAAATAATTGTTATTTTTTCGGCGAAAGTGTCGTGCGGCGAATGTGTTTTCGGCGAATGTATTTTTTGCGAAAGTGTTTCCGGCAAATAATAATCGTTTATTAAACTGAACACAATATAAAAATAGATTATTTCATTTCGTGTGTCTCATTTTTTCGTTTGGTATGAATAAATAAAGTATATAATACATATGTACTTTAATAATGAAGTCATAGTTTTATAAAGATATTTTTAATGTTTGAATTTCACTTCAGTGCCGTTTTCTGATCAGTTGAGCAAAGCCATTTTCACCACCCATTAATGAAATCATTATAACATCCACAAAAATTATTAAAAAATTATGAAATTTCATTTGTAGTTGGAGAAGAGTTCAACAAACAAAATGATACTTAAAATTAACCTGTACCATATTTAGTTGTTGAGATATGCTAACTTTAATTTGGGTTCCGTTTATTTGCGACTCCCTGTATAGCATCATCAGAACGCACAGATTGTTATAAAAACACTCACTGGTGTCTTTAATTACTATAACAATACCTAATTATTATATCATATAGGTAGATACTTCATTATATTTGCTACGTATTTACTAGTTACGCTTTTTACAAGAAGTTTTTGAACATTCAGAAATAACTAATTCTCATGAAAACATAGCTACTGTATATACGTATAACATAATTTCTCTTGTATTCAAACCAGGAACAATATGAAAGATATAATCTTGAAAAACATTTCAATTGTATCTTTTAAGAATAAAACTAATAATAATTCAGGGATATTAGTGGATTTAGTTTTCAAAATTTTATCAATCTTTCACAGATATCGATATAGCTTATATAAATGGGTAGTGTTATATACTCTATTCTTTCTTATTAATTCATTATGTTATCATAGCAATGGAATGTACATGTACGTGTTTAGGTGTCTGTGTGTTGTGCGCCGGCATCAGGGTACCGGTACACTGCTTCTCAGTGCGCCAGTCGGAAGCTAGAGTTCATAGAATAAAGTCATGACTAGTTACCCGCTCGTATTATTACACCTCTTTCATTAATAAATATACACAACATTTCGGCGACAAGGTAAACCAGTGGCAGTGTAACAATGTCTGATAACACGTGTTCCCGATTCAATTGTCAACAAGAGACGATGGAAGATTTTCTACAAAGATTTACAGTAGAATGTGTAAGTCAGCTAGGAGCTGCCGGTGAGGATGAGAAGAAAAAGCTGCCATCCTTATTAAAGCTCTGCCAGTAAACGTCATATCTGATCTACAGCGGCGTCTCAAGCCAACTTCACTGGTTGATGCTACATTTAAAGTTATTAAAGATAAACTAACTAACAATGATTTAGCTTCTACTTGCGAATTTAAAAACTGTTGCGGAGACAGATTACTACGAGACGTATTCGTCAGTGGTTTGCATTCATCTACAATACCTCAAACACTACTTCAAGATTGCGAAGGAAAAAGTTTCAATGAATGTATTGAAAAGGCGAAACTTATCAATCAACTGATTTCTGATGCAAGTGACATCAAACCTGACGAACTACATCAATCCAGCTACAAGATTTCTAGCAGACGTTCTTTTAAAGCTTCTATTTCCTACACATGTATCAGATGCGGTTCTTCCGGTCAACATGTCGCTAGTGAATGTTTCACTCTTAAATTAAAATGTAAGAAGCTCAATAAAATGGTTCACTTGGCTAAAGTTTGTAAGTCAACCAAGATCCATTCAGTAAAAAATACTGAATGTAAATTGTACACAAAAATTGGGTGCAAGTATTGTGACATTACCTACTGGATAGTGGATATGTAAGACTTTGCTAATATTAAATTAATTTCTAAATAAGTTAAATAAATTTATATTTATATAATATGACATTTCCATCTACTTTGTACTAATGAAGTTATGTATTTCTGCATTAAAAAATAAACATAAACAAAGAGGAATCGGAAGTATAGTAACAGTTTGATAAATTTAGGAATGAACTGAATGATCATTATTAAAGATAAACAAAGTATTTTCTTTAAAATAACCTAATATATATTCTCTGAATATTTTTCAGTTATTGAATCTAATTTATAAAAAAAATCAATGCAAAATAGTGCAATAATTGTTATCTATTTTCCCTTCTTACAACGAATTTGAAAAAAAAATTAAGGGAGTAACTCATCTAAAATGAAGTTATAGAGGTGTTCACTAGTTGATTCATTTAATTTATATAATTAAATTTAAATCAAATAGGTATACAGATTTCGATATTTTCTCATGTTATTGTTAATATTATAACTTCGCCTTCTATTTTTTTTTTTTTGCAGGTTCATGTCGTAAAAATGTGCTACTCTAAAGTTAATTTATGCAGAATGCAGCATAGTTAAATATTTACAACGAGTTGGACTTAGAAGAAGAAAGTGAAGCCTATCCTTTTTTTAGATTTGATTTTAGAAGTCGGCAATGGTCAAAGCACTAAGTACAGACTGCCATGTTAAAATTTCATCCTTTTGACCAAATTCGATGTTTTGATATTATTCCGATTCCCAGACTGAAACTATACCAATCATTTAAATGCAAAGATTAATCATAATGAAGAAAGACAGAATTAAAAGGAGTCAGAAGAAATCTGCTTAACTCTGGAACGACCAGAGTGCTTGAGAAGCTTGTTCCGGAGGAATCATAACTTTTTACTATTAAATCTTAACTCGAATTGTTGGAAATTTATTGATTTTTACAGTTTAAGACCTATTTAAGCAAAACCAATGTGTAAGGCTGCCTATGTTAACGTAAGTATTTATGTTAGATAAAATAATATATCAGGGTTTATTGAAACATATAGGGAGTAAAAAAAAACTTTTATTATATGTATCTTACGTTACAGGTTTTGGCAACCTACAAATATAATAGAGAATAGATAGAGTAGAGATCCATATCGTTGGACATGATAGGAACCCCAATGGGAGAGTGTGTCAACACAAGCCAATCTACTGCTGAACTACCGTGTGGACGTCACACTCTAAGTGAGTGTTGCCACTCTACTCCACACTATACACTCCGTGAGTGTTTCACTACACTGCTCTACCTACACTCCTACTAACTCTCAAGGCATTCAGTACTTGCTATTTATATGCTAACTATTACAGGGTAATCACCTAATAACACATGGACTCTACATAGCTCCCCCCTTTTCAGACAAAGTCAACTTTATGTAATCAAGCACAAAGTTGATTTTGCTTTTGATTTCCTTAATTAAAACTCAATTCAATTTATTTAATTATCCAACAGGTAGGAGAATGTTCATTAAATTTTATGTAACTACTTTCATAAAATATAATTTGAATAGCAAAATCTCGTTTACCTTTTATCTCAAAATAATAATTGATTATTATATTAAAGTAAAAACACATTAAATAAAACATTGATAAAATCTAATAATAATACATAAAATCACAATTCAATAAAAACATGAAGGATTAAGAATACATCAGAATAATATATGTTTAAAAGAAAAGATACTTAAAATCTAGACACTAAAACTATGCAATAATTAATTATTCTTTTCAATCTCAGCCAAATTAAATTGTTTTCAATTATTAAATTTGTAAAAACGGTAATTTAAATATTCACTTTCATATTTCAAGTTATTTTTCACTTAAATTGTTCATTAATATTCAAAAGATTTTGAAATTTTAAAACTTCAAATTTACAATCATATCAAACTTTTTCCAATATATTTACGTAAAAATTTGAAATATTAAATTTAAAATTTAAAAGTTTGTTTAAAATTTAATGATTTGTTTTCTTTTCAATTTAATTAGAATGTTCTATTGTTTCCTATTTGATTCCTTCTATTCCCCCCTTCTTCGAAGTTTAATGTCAGGTGCCAATGTCAGGCTCACCCTGTCATGCCCGATCGTGTCTCCATAATTTAAACTAAATGCCGTTTGTTTGGCTGCTGGAAGGAGATCATTTTAGTTTAAATATGTTCTGTAAAAGAATATTGATAGACATGTGAATTTTAATTCGTGGGACAATTGCATTAACTAATTAAATAATTTAGTAGAATATTAACCTTGATAATTAATATAGAAATAAAATTCTACCTTAATAATTTCTCTTTAACTTAGATTGCAAATGTCCTATTTAAATAATGGATGAAATTAATCAAAATTTTAAATAAAATTAATTAAGTAATGTTGCTATTTAAAATTTCATATTTAATAAAGTTTTATTTTGTTCTATTTCAATCAATTATCAAACTAAAATAAAAATATGTTAATTTGATTTTTTTAATATAGATAAAATTTTGCAAAGTAATGTGTCAATTACTATTGTCAAAAATAAAATAAAAATGTTATGAATTAATATTTATATCAATTTTATGAAATAATTATAGAAATATTAATAAATGATTGCAATAAAATTATCAAATGCGTTAAAAATTTATTCATTTATGTCTCGTATAATTATTTAATTTAGTCTGATTTAAGAAATTTTTATTTCAGGCTCCCTTTAAATATTTTCTATGAGTTCGTTTTCTATGCGCTCAATTTATGAGGCGTCACTATGCTATTTCTTTATGTATTCCAGTCATACCTACAATGTTCCAATCAAGTATCAACTGATTGTAATGTGTATCTCTAGCGCTCAGCTGTTTGCATACATATTTTTTAGAATACCTACTACATGTGTAATCATTTCTACAATATCTGCATAATACATACTGTTATAAAAGACTTAAATCTAACACAGAAATATATATGAATACTCAAAATTAACACATAATTAAATTTATAGAGTAATTATAATTTCTATATGAGTAAAAAGATGTTAATTTTACTAATAAAAAAGTTCTTCAAATTTTAATGTTAAAAGATGTTAGCTTTACTTAATAAATTTAAAAAATATTTTCCAATTAGCTAAATGACCGTTAATTAAATAGTAATTAATTTTTATTTTTTTAAAAGATCGTTATTGAAAAAATGGAAATTTAATATCTTAATTTAGAGATATTTGAAAAATATATTTTTAATTATTTGATATAGATATAAATCCTTTTGATTTATTTAGATCGGTCAATGAATGAATTAATCAATCGTTAAATTAACCTAAATAATAATGCATAATGAATTTTATTTACAGGCATTCCCCGCTTTAGTTACCAAATCACGACTCAGTTTAGTTACCAAACAGTAACTAAAGCGAATAAAAGTAACAAGAAATTTATAATTGTCACTCCTCGAATATATATCTCATTTTCTATGAGTTATAGAGAGAAAATTTGATTTAGAGTTATTAACTTATTAGAGTAATACGCATATAAGCATATTAATAATAACATACAGTCTTTCCTTGTTTGTGACTGTGATGAAAAAGTTTAAAGTCGTGCATTTATTAAATGTTTTAAAATCCATCCAAAGCTTAAATGGATAGTAAAGTCAAAATCAAACAATCGCCAAATTTGTTTTAAATCTATTCAGAATATTTAATTATGTAATATTTGAATGCTCGTTTATTTTTAAAATGTTCATATAAAAAGTATATAATAAAATTAGCGACACCTAGCGGAAGTATTACCACTCATTAGTATGTACGTGAGTATATTTGTTGTTTTCATATTAATTTATTTATGCAGTAATTAACCTTTTTTGCGTTAAAATGGTTAAAAGATTCAAGACAAGAAGGCATAACTTTAAAAATATAGCCATCTCTTCACTTAAGCTAGAATCTAGGTAGAAACTTATCTCAATTTGTTTGTTTACAAGATGGCGACATTGATTGTGGCGCCATCACCGTTAGCATTTGTTAAGAAATTAATTATATATAAATTGATATATTTCCATTATTAGATTTTATTGAACATTACAATTATACATGAATGATTTATTCTTACTAAGCAATCGTTTTATTAGAAAAAAATTTTTTATAAAGTTTACTGCCCCTACAACTCTCACTCAGTATAGGTGAATAATTAATAGATTCTTAGACTT
Organism: Caprella mutica; assembly: GCA_947561585.1. NCBI lineage: Eukaryota > Metazoa > Arthropoda > Malacostraca > Amphipoda > Caprellidae > Caprella > Caprella mutica. Next base: position 113,697 of record CANNZV010001201.1, on the reverse strand, counting down.
CTATAATTATTGTGATACATTTAACAAACAGAAATTTTATGCTCTATGAAATATTTTTGGTAGTAGGGTACTAAGTTCCAAGTTATTGGTTGGTTCTACAATTTCGGACATGTCAGAAAAGAAAATATTATAATTATTATTTAACTTTCATTCCAATTGGTAGCATGGATACCAATTGAAATAAAAGTTAAATAATGATTATTAACTTTTATTGTATAAAGATTTTCACGTGTTCGAAAGTATGGAACCGTGCAATAACACGGAACTTACCCTAAAATAAGACATGTTGAATTTCTGAACCAATTGCTTCTAATTACCTTTTCTGGATTAGAATTTTGATGTTTATTTTTTTTAGTTACCGTGAGATAATCACAAAAAATGTCTCCGTTTTCTATGTTTACGAACGGTTCTTATTTCGAATCATGACTCGAAATAAGTACCACTTTTACTAAAGTGAGTCGTACTTAAAGCGAGGCTTACCTGTATGATTATAAATATTCAGATAAGATTATAGGATGCTAGCTACTTTACTAATATATTTTTAATTATGCAGTTTTGGCTTACATTTTTAATTTGAAAAATTAATTTAACAACAATAATTTAACGTTAATAATGAAATTTAATTTTTTTATTTAACTGATCAAATCTTTAAAATCATTTGATGCTCTGATTTTTAATTTAGCAAGTCATAAAGGAAAGTCTTAATAAAAAGAATAACTTTCACCAAAACGCTCTTTCGTACTAACAATTGTTATTGTTTGTACTGATTGTTATTTGATTGTTATTTTGTTTTTTGTTCTGATTTGCTCATTCATCACATTCGTTCTCATGTTCTCCGTGTCAGCGGAAGCTAAACATTATTGTCGACTAAGCAATTCTAGACTGTAACTATATGCAATTAATTTTAATGACTTATTGTTCTTAACTGAATGCCAATATTTTGCAAATATTAATGAATGTTTATAGGATGTTTAGAAATATTTAATAAGATATTAGTTTTATTTATTAAGTTTGCATATTTTGCAAAGCTGTTTTGATTATTCGACAAATCGAGAACTCATTTCTCATCAATAATCAAACATTATTAATGTTTGAGAGTCATTTCTCTCATTGAGATAAACATTATTACCTCGTTAATTACCTCAAAGTTTACCACGAACTTTTCATCATTATCATTATTATCATTTCGTTTTCTAAACGATTACTTCATTTCGAACGCAACAAGGATACAAGCTTGGGTTCTAGGAATTTTCGCCGTGGGAAAATTCGCCGTCGGAGTTTTTGCCGTTGGAAAATTCGCCGTTGGAAAATTCGCCGTTGGAAAATTCGCCGTTGGAAAATTTGCCGTTAGGAAAATTCGCCGTGAGGAATATTCGCCGTGAAGGATGAATTATAGAAGATATAACTATTCAAATACCTATAAGTATTGAGAGAAAAAATATTGATAATTATAAAGTAAACCAATTTGTTAAATAACTACGACTGAAAATTATAGATAATTTTAGAATTTCTTTATAAGAATTTATAATTGTAAATAGTAATTGTAGGTGATTATGTAATATTGTATATCTGATAAAACTAAGATTCCTAAAATTTATGTAACTGTTCATACATGCAATGTATATCTTAATCAGTAATCGTATAATTTTGTGTGACTTAAGAGGTCGCTGTATAAAATTTTTAGTGTTTTGATTGGTTGACTAAATAGTCGTAGCTAATTTCTTTGGTATAAAAAATGTTCAGTAAGATGAATAAGATCACTAGTGGTAGTCAGCTGTGTTTTGGCTAATCCTAGTCGGTTTGCATCAATTAATGTACTATTCTGAGTTATTGATAGTTTCATATCTACCTAATTTTTTATTTTTTTTAAATTTATTTATTCGGTATTACATTGTACGGTTTACCCACAGTACAGAGAATATATAGTATCCCAGAGCTATAGGGGGGATATTACGCGTGTCCCGGTAGGCTGTGTCGTCACATGTCAACAATGGTGCGTACGTTTGTACGTACAGTGCAAACACAAAAGATGGCTGCCACACACCCAACTTTTGTTAAATAACGTTTTCGGTGATATTTTTTAATTCCATATGTTATGAACTATAATTTCAATAAGAATAGCTATACCAATATATTTCAATAACTCTTGAAAAAACATTGTTTATTTCTCAAAAGTATCGAATGATGTTAATTGCTTACATCATCTCTTTTAACCCTTACCCTAAAAGTCCGTTAAAATACCACCGTAAGACATTCTTATTGTATCCGTAGGATTATTATTGAATATAAGGCCTAGGTATATAATGAGCTGTTTGTAATCGATTCGAAAATAAGCCTAACACTGATTATTTCCTGTCTTAGATTTTGGTCCTCTGTTAGATTGGCTCTAGACTTTGTGGAGTTAACAACAACGCTCTACATTTTACCCTCTTTTCGATTATCCGCAATAAGTCCATATTTGCCAAACTGTGTATTTTTATATTTGTGCCTACAATAAAATTGAACCGGTCATTACCCGCTTTCATTTCCTGTGTAATTGATAGACATTAATTAGATCAGTTACTAAATTATGGAAATAAAGAATAAACAATTGGTTCTGAAGGGATAATTTCACATATATTCCCATTAAAATTTGAAAGTCTAGTGTCAATTCTCAAACCCAAGAAGTGATCATAACACACATTACCGCATGCTATTATCCAATCTTTATAGTCATACGGACGAAAATTAAAAAAATGACTGTTGATGAAATTGCTACTGGTCTTTTTACACCCAAAATAGTAACAAATTTTTAGTCTTGAAGAAGACGATTTATTAAAGATAATTAGATCATTAGTCAGATCGGTCACGTTCGCCGCCATCTTAATTCTCTATTCCACGTGACCCACAGCAATTCTGTTTACTATGACGTGACCTCTTGTTTACATATACATGACGTCACAGCCTACCCAGAATAAATTTGAATAATACATGGAACTGGGGTACTATACTATTCTGTTTACTGTGGTTTACCTCTTGAAATCTGAATTATTGTGCATGGCACAAATATTTCATGGTAGTACACTGTTAAGAATGCTACATTTAAAATATCTCTATTGTGAGTGTATGTGATCTCTCTAAACCAAAATTCCATTCATTTCTATTTAAGAATCCATACAAATCTTCGTTGCTGCGATTCTAACGTAATATGAAGAATAAAAAGGAATATAATATGTTCAGTCATATATTATTTTTAATATTATTTCCATACAGTTATTAACATACATAGAAATAAATATATTCAGTTATATTATTAATTAAAAATTCCTCACGGCGAATCTTCATAACGGCGAATTTTCCAAAGGGTGAATTTTCCAACGGTGAAAATTCCGGCGGCGAAAATTCCGACGGCGAAATTTCCCACGACGAATTCTCCGGTCACCACAAGATTGATAGTAGAATTATCAAAGATTTCTTATCAACTGCTATTTGTTCCAGTCGTAGAATATACTCTCTTAGACTTTCATACTTCAACTCATTCCTACCTGAATTACCATTTCCATCACTAGTTTGAGCCTCTTCACTCACTCACTAACTAGCCTCTTACTCCTTATATGGTAACTCCATTTATCTACCATTCTTGCTGTAGATAATTATAACTTCATAGATATCATCATTATATCATATAGGTACACTTTGACCTTTAATCATATATTTCATTATTCATATAGGTTCGTTTCGACCTTTAATAAAAATTATAAATAACTTATTTCAATCAAAAACTTGGATATCCTTCATCCATTATTAAACTTATATACATCAAAATCTTATTCTATTAAAGCTTATACTTCATCAAAATATTCACCAACCTTTCTCTCAAAGCTTATTCATTACGCTTATTCACCAAGCTTATTCACCGATATTATATACATACTCAAATTGCATGTACGTTTTTATGTACCTTTTTCTTAGTTACATTATTTACATCTCTCTCCTACGTCACTCCTTACATCATCTCTCCTTTTCTCTCCTACTCTCGTCTTCTACTCTCATCTACTGTCATTCTTTTACCTCTATCATATAACTCACTCCTCTTTTTTTTGTTTTGACGTCAGATTTATCACTGATTGTGCGTCAAGAAACTTAGCACAGTTGGGCGCCAATGTGAGGCTGTCACCCACGCTGTTTGGGCGCCAATGTAAGGCTGCCTATGTTAACGTAAGTATTTATGTTAGATAAAATAATATAACAGGGTTTATTGAAACATATAGGGAGTAAAAAAAACCTTTATTATATGTATCTTACGTTACAGGTTTTGGCAACCTACAAATATAATAGAGAATAGATAGAGTAGAGATCCATATCGTTGGACATGATAGGAATCCCAATGGGAGAGTGTGTCAACACAAGCCAATCTACTGCTGAACTACCGTGTGGACGTCACATTCTAAGTGAGTGTTGCCACTCCACTCCACACTAAACACTCCATGAGTGTTTCACTACACTGCTCTACCTACACTCCTACTAACTCTCAAGGCATTCAGTACTTGCTATTTATATGCTAACTATTACAGGGTAATCACCTAATAACACATGGACTCTACAAATGAAAATAATGTAACATATTTAGTTGTATACCATTTTATTACCATGCGTTTATCTAGACCTCTGGTTAAATACATGCGCTGTTGCATCACATTGCAATTTACAGCAAAAAACCGACTAATATTCCTGTAAGTGATGTTACTAGTGCGATGAAAAATGTAACGCATCAGCGATTGTACTTCATCCGGGTTTCAGAGACCCAATTTATCAAAAATGATGTAAAAAAATAGAATTGCATTATTAACACAGACAATTATATGATGAATAAATATGTCATAGATAGTGAAAGTCACAAAGTTTCAACAACTTAAGTCTAATTTATTTTTCAAATTATGCATCAATATTTCAAACCGGACCGGGCCTCTGAAGCACACTGGTCGTTTCAGAGTTAAACCAGTTTATTGATGTTAAAATGTGAGTTGTATCAATTAAATCAAATTAAATTTTACAACAGTTTTTACTTTTAAATATTATTGTGGATAATATTGCTTTAAAAAAGCTTTAGGGGAAATAAGACTAATAGAATAGTTTCAATACATTTTACTTAATTGAACATTTGTTATCAGAGATTAGCTCATTCACTATGGCAGGGTTTGAGAACCATTGAAGGTAGACTCCAATTTCTTCCACGGAAAAACATCAAACGAGTAAATAACTCATTGAAAGTGTATTGTACAATCAGATTTCTCATCATTGAATCTTTAAGGATAAGCTGCGAAGACTGGCAACCAAGAAAAAAGTTCACTTCAAATAATTATGAATGATAATTCAGGTTTATGAGCAAATTGTTGCAGAAATCTGCACATATGACATCTGGGATTTTCATTGCATAGTTTTTTATGTTCAAGACTCTTAAATTTGGACATTTTGAGCAGATTTCACTCTCCACACCTCTCAACAAAGAAAAAGAAATTTCCAATGAATGTAAGGCATCAGAGAAGAATATCTCTCTTATCAAATATGAAGTTTCCATAGTAATTTCAGAAAATCGGATATCATTCAAGTGAACTACTTCGCTCCTAATTTTGGGTAATTCGGTCTCAATGGCATCATTCGATAGATTGAATTGACCAATCAAAATAACATTCAGTAGTTTCTTACATTTGCATAATTGTCTCAGCAAATGTAAGTTAATTTCTCCATCGTATCTGAATTCCAATAAAGTTTCTTTACAGTTATCCACAATCTTCTCCAGTATCACAATATCATTTCCTCTAAAGGCTAAGCTGGTCGTGTTAGTGGGATGGTAACTGAGTGTGCGATCAGAACCAGCACCTTCAAAATTTGGAGTAAAGAAGAACATGACGTGGGTAAAATTGGTGGAAGTATAGAACCTGCATCTACTACCAAATTTACTCAAACTGATGATTTCATCCCGAATCTTCTGATACAGTATTTGCAATTCATAAGTGTCATAAACATCTTGGCTAATAGGAATCTCTAAAGTTAAAGATCCAACGCATTCTGATTGTTTGATTTCTTCTAGTAAGCGTTTCATGTAGATTATTCTTAACATTTTATTATCTAAGAATCGCCGGTACTCTTCTCCCTGAAAAGAAAAAAATAATCAATTAAATAACTTGTACGACATTTTATTATAAGTTTTCAGTTCTCATTCTGCGTCAGGTGAATCTAGCTGCAAGATATATGAAACCACATTTCGAATGATATGTAGAAAAGTTTAATTATGATATAGGGAAAAAGTGTTCATGTCCTCTGGTTCAAAACGAACCTCTTAATAATGGGAAAATGTCGAAGAGCTTTTATCATCAAATTGATGAATTTATTATGTTTTTGAACAGAAATATTACGTGTAATATAATATAAATTATAATTCTTGAATTCTAATCACCATTAATTGTTACATGTACGTTTGTATGTATCATACTATCTCCAATAAAAAGAATATGAATGAAAAAGACTGCTAGGAATAGTGCGCCGACAATTGGGTCCCAGACAATTGGGTCCCACAACAATCAGGCCCCAGACATTTGAGCCAAAGAAATTGTGCCCAGAAAAGATAGGTACAGTTGACACAATGAAGAAGTGTTACTTTAGTTATTACTAGAGCCCGGACAAATGCCATAGAGTCCTAAAATGCCATAAAGTCCTTTAAATGCTATAAAGTCCAAAAATATCAGAAATTCTTAAAATGATGAAAAGTCTTATTTTGGGCTTTTTTTATACTATTTAATAATTTGGTAAGTCGGTAAAGTTGATGGGTTATTTTGACAAATTTATAGAACGTTATAATTCAATCAAAATCTGTCTGAATTATTATACAAATAAACTACTTATATCACTTCAAGAATTAGTATAGTCACCACTGTATCTAGTTTTCTGTGATTCTTTGCATCATTTTTTTAGCACAGACTCTGCCATGCACAAAATAGTGAATAATAAACTATTCAAAGAGAGAGATATGCAGAACCTAGGGATATTTGTAATATTTATAATAGAAAAACTGCCAGGCGAAAAAAATTGTGTTTCCTCTTGTAAGTGGTTTTTCCTATACAACAGTTTCAGAATATCTTAATTGGTCTAATTATCTAATGTATGATTTGTTTAATCTGAGGTTGTCTACTACGAGGGTTTGCAATAAGTACAAATTTCGAATTTGATATTGGAATTAATTTCATTTCATGAATTTTAATTTACCTAACCTTTTATTATAATACTTTTAGGCTAAATTTGAATGAATACATTATAAACTAGATTCATTGAATTTTTAAGGGATGAATTGTTTATTTGTTTTCACCATTTTTTTCATTCAAACAGACTAAAAGGTGTCAATTTTATAATTCAAAATGCTGATTTATTCGTTGTAAATACCTATTTATTAATTTTTAAAGTGTATGCATAAGTCCTAAAATGCTGTATTTAGGTCCTAAAATGCTGTATTTAGGTCCTAAAATGCCTCGATATAGGTACTAAAATGCCATTTTTTAGGTCCTAAAATGCCTTTTTTATAGGTCCTAAAAGTCCGGGCTCTAGTAATCAGTATAGTATACTTAAATTATTTTTGATCTGTTCCACTTGCATGATGATTATGCTTGTAATAGTTACGGCGAAAACAGCTCAAGCTGAAAACTACCGATAAAATTGTCAAAAGTTACCCCTCAATTAATTTCCATATCAAAAGAAATAATTATGAGACAAGTTCCTTAATTATTTGACTTGTCATATGTGCGAGTTATAATAAGTGTGGGGTAAGCCTGTACATTTGATTTTACCATTGAAAATTTTTGTTTCCCGTAATTGAACTTTGAACACATTTATTGTTACTTTTTTAACTATAAAAAAAACTGTATCTAATTTCTTGTAAGCTGCTTTCTCCTTTATTAGGTACTAAGTTTCTTCAAAAAACCTAATCAACTGAAATTAAGGTTCATATTTCTCTTATATGTTAATGTTATGTAATTAATACACACAAATAATAAATGAATCCTATGTGTACTGAACATACGGAAAATATGACTAAGAATAAAATGGCCGGAAATAATATGATCTGGAATCAAATGGTTAGGGGATCAAATGACCCGGGAATAAAATGTCCGAGGGTCATGAACTGGGATCAATTGACCTAGACCCAACTTATAGCACATTATAAACATTCTAATAAGTATAATTTGCAAATAACATAATTGCAGAATTCTAATTATTGTATGAAAATTGTTAGTAATTAGTAGAGCCCGGATCCAGTTCTTATGCCATAAACGCTATTTTGACCATAAAAATAAAGTTTTATAGTGTTTATAGCATAAAAACTATTTTGACTAGAAATTAAAAGATAGAATTAGTAATTATGGTATAAACGACTATAAAAACTGTGATAAACCATCTTTTACATGTAAAATATATTTGTAACAGATAATTATATAATTGATAAATTAAACATGCAAGAGACATTCAAATTAGTAGGCCATTTATTCACATTTTTTATAGTAATATTCCATAGAAAACGTACGAGCATAATTATTGGTAAATTAAACTGAATTGAAAAAAAATCACTACTAAATACAGTATAATATCATACAGTTTTCTTAAATAAATGGAATGATACATGAAGAATGAAGATATACCTAATAAAGTTAATATATGGTATTTATTTATTGTGACCAGTAAATTTCGCTTTGTGTAAAGAAGTTACGTAAAGCACACGCATTTCTGAACGTACGTGCTATTTAGTTGAGTGCACATGTAAAAAAAACATATCCAAAGTGAAACAACCCGAAACTGTTTTGAAGTTGAAAAAAGCTTTTAAAAATTGAAAATAACTTTTAAGTGACAAGAGACTAAGCATAACAGCCAAATATGTAAATAAAATGTTGGTAATTTCTCGTAATGAAGTTTAATTGATTCATTAAAAAGTAGCATATTCATTATATTAAGAATTATTGTTACTGTTTGTGCTGTTCTATTTGAGTTTCGTAGTAATATTTTCTTAGATGGTTGTGACTTGGACAACATAGTTTTTAGGGTAGATTTTGTTTAGTTTTCATTCATCTTGTTAGTTTCTTGTAAAATAAAAGCTACGTATAAATTAAGAAACATAGGTTTTATTTACTATTTATTAAACTCATAGTCTTATATATACGATATTATACGTACACATTTGCCATTAATTGTTGCGTAAGTTCTGTGAATAATAATTAAAAATCTACTTTTAACAAATAAACAAGAATGGCATAGTTACTCTGATTTTTTCAAAATTTTCTATAACGCGGATAAAAGAAAGGAAATGCATCAATTTTAGGACAAACTCAGCTATTATAAGGACTTTTTTTCCGACTTTAAAACTCTTTTTTAGAGCTATAAAAACTTTTTTTGGGCGATATTTCGACTACTTTCGTTAGAAATATAAATCCGGGCTCTAGTAATTAGACTTAAATCTAATCCAGTACAATATTAGGACGAACATTATTTAAAAAATAGCAATAAATTAGGGAAAATGATAAAACTAACTGGTGATTCCATATTATAACGTAGAGATGATAATATTATAAATTAGCTACAAATCTGAATGAATTACGAAAAATGACTTACTGAAATGAAGATGCTTTTTCTCCACATTTTGTTGTTTGCCAGCCTATTGAACTTCTGGGAAACTTGCACCACTTTGGGTGTGTCGGTCTGTCCTTCCAAATCTCCAAGATTTTTCACAACTATTTCATCTGGGAGTGCATCAAAATTGTTCTGCAAAAGGGAAATATTTTAGTATGAAGTGCGTAAAAGTTATAAATTCGTTGTTTATTCATAAATTTGTAGTCAATACATTTTTCAGAAATAAAAACAATATACCAGAGGAGAAAATAAAGTCATTTCAAAAGTTCACCGCATTGACAGGATGGCGCTACGATCGCATTCTTTATTTTATATCATCAGCTGTCTTATTTATTTTTAAGCGGCGGTACACTCATAATTAAATTTTCGCTAATTGAAGGGATCGTTTACTGGTTTTGCTAGAACCAATAATACTCGTCCGATTGAGCTGAGATTTTGACATAAGATGTAAAATGCCCCCCAGGAAAAGTCTCTAGACTCAATGGGGGTTGGTCCTACAGAAATTTTTTTAGGCGCTAATATATTCAACTCGACCTTCCTAAGATCGCCAAGTGAGCCTAATTTTAATTTTTATCTAAATATTTAGTTATTTCATTTTTTTTAAATCACATTTTTTTTTTCACATATATTTTTTTAATAAAAAATGTTACAGTTCGAAATTCAAAATTTCTCACTTCACGATCTTAGTGATTTCGAGCTAAACAGATTAGCTCCATATAATTTTCATCTTTAAGACCAACCCCATTGAGTCTATAGACTCTTCGTGAGGGAGCGGAAACGAGAATTTTTCGAAGATTGAATTTGCTTTAAAAGTCTTGAATTGTTTGTTTAGTGTATCAGTTTTAAATTTTTTGAAGATGTTAATTTTCATTAAAAACAGATCTTCCTGGCTACGACGAAACCAACAACCAAAAATGGGAGGCTATTACACAACAACACAAAAACAAACAAAGTTTCCCTTCCTCCTCCATTATTCGCACCCCTGATCCACTTTCAGTCGCCACAGCGAACTGAAAATTTTTGTACGTTTTCTCTAGACTGTTTTCTTCGGAATTAAAGTAAAAAGAATCGGTAAAAATTGCAACAAAAAAAAACAGCAAACAATTCCCTTAACACGTTCCCCGCGTATTGTACCATATGTGTACCATGAGGTACTATCCACAATCGCGTATTAGTACACATGTGGCCCAAGTCAGCAAATTTACATACATCTGAATAAATGGAATACACATGGAAACTTAGGTTCATTTGATTATTCCAGGGTTAGGAATACATGATTCAAAAAATGTTAGGTTTATCTATCAAAACAAATACATTGTCCTCTTAGAACATTTTCTAAATTAGAAATATATTTTTTCCAAAAATTACAAAAAATAGTCAAAAATTCATAAATAACGAAACTAAATATTTAATTTAGTCATTTCCAATATTGCAAATATATTCATCCTCTATATTAGGAAAATATCGATCAAAAAACGAAACATTTGAACAATTCATAAAGTATGCAAATACATATTTTCCTCAAAATTAATGAAATGTGAACAATACTCAGAGAACAAAACATAATATTGCATATGATATAAATACAAATTTCTACTAACTGAAAAATATTTTACACAATAAACCATAAATTGTTCATTTCCTAAGAAGGAGAATAGACGATCTCTTGCAGTCACTGATTGCCATTCATTTTCTTCATCCAGATTTTGTGGCGCATCATCTTGGTATGAAATAGGATTCGCAGATTTCGTATTTGATGTATCCTCACCAAAATCATCATCAGATTCACTAGTTTCTAGTACTAAAGGTTTTTGCGAAAATTCCTCACCAGAAGAATCACTTTCAAATTCATTTTCATCATCTTTCTCAGGAAAAAGATCAGTGATGATCTTGCGGGGGGAAAATGAACCATTTTCCTTGTGTTTCGTTGTTTTCCGTGTTAAATTAGTAAACGATACCCGAAAATTAATTCGTCGAACCCTAATTCGCTGAACCGGATTCTCCGAATGCAAATTTGCCTAAACCAATATTTGCCGAAAATAGATTCATTAAAGTGAGGATTTGCTGATAGACTTATCTAAAACAAAATGTAAAATTGCACAATAGTTACAGAAATGAAACGAAACAACGAAATCATAACCTATTGGTAACACTAAATGATATCTCTCTGTCTGACTCTACGTTATACCAATCCTTACTTTACTACAAATCCTTACCCTACAATTTATCCGTGTCCCAGCAATTAGACCCAAGACAATTGGGCCCCAACAATTCTGCTTGCCGACAATTGGGCCCCGTACAATTGGGCCTCACGACAATTGGGACCCGGACAATTTGGCCCCAAGACAATTAAGTTCAGTAAAATTTGGGCCAGCCGACACGATAAAAAAAGTTACTATGTTATTACTATGTGACAATATTTTCTTTGAAATATGCGTTACATTCTCTTTAAAAAATAATTATATTCTTTTTATTCATAATTCATAGATGTGCTGTAATTCAATTGATAGGATATATTAGCAAGCTCTTTAAATTACACTTGATACTAATCTCATGTTTCGATGTAATGGAAATCTATGAAAGTTAAATAAGTCGCATTAACTTGAATCATGTCATATCATATATGGAACCAATGTGAAGTGTTACTGTCACTACTATAGTGTACACCGTTCAATTTTAAAGGTTATTCGTTACATTGAACTTTGAAAATTGACTTATTGTTGGGATAAATTGATATTATGATTTATTTTTTATGAATTTATATCCCGTTATATAAATTTATAAAAAATCAATATTGAACACTGAACAGGTTCAGACAAATTCACATTATCTTATTCGGCTTGAATGTTCCTATAATTTCGAAATTACTAGGTGGGCAATGGTCTACTATAATATATACATTCTTCTTTTCTATTGTTTCTTCTTCTATAATATCTATATTCTTATTTCCTATTGGCTACATTCAAACTCATTCACTACACAGGAGTTCACTGTAAAGTATTTACAGTGTATCTAAATTTTTTTTGGCTTTAATGATATGTGTAGTGTATTTATAATAATTTATTAGAAATAAATCGGAACTCTCGGTTTGAGGTATAAATATAAATTATAAGTTCGATGTATCGGGTGGCGTCACGCCCCCGAACCAAACTGCTAGGTTATTAAACAACCATGAAGTTTGCAGTTCAACAAACTCGCAGATACAATAAACTAGATAATGACCATTAATGTAGAGAGGCCATTTATAATTCCGAGACCGAATTTTCCAGAGCAATTTTTCCAAGACCGAAATTTCCGGCCATCTATTTATTCTCAACTCACTGACACTCCCTACCTTACTACCAACACTTACCTGTTACCTTACTACCAATCCTTACCTTACTACCAACACTTACCTTACTACCAACACTTACCTTACTACCAATCCTTACCTTACTACCAACACTTACCTTACTACCAATCCTTACCTTACTACCAATCCTTACCTTACTACCAACACTTACCTTACTACCAATCCCTACCTTACTACCAATCCTTTACCAGTTAGCCTAGAGCAGCCATCACAGTAGGTTGTGTACTGCTGCGCTCTGATTGCGACCTTGATTTTCTGATGGGCTGTAAGTACCTGTTCACCTCTGTTTCTGCTTGCTCAGCGCTTTGTTTATGCTGCCCTAGTTATCACCTTCTGCCTGCTGTGACACCTAGCTTCCTCTTCTTTAGCTTTTCGCGGCACGCTCGGGTGACAAGCAGTCAATCAGTTTGTTTAGTCGGTAGGACGTGTACAATCAGGTCAGCTGAAAACTTCCTTAACCCACTAGTGAGCATATGGCAGAAAGGGACCGTTGTGTGTCATGTTCTCTTATTAACATCAGGAAGCGGACTGTTGTGTGCACTTGTTGCAGAGATGTTTTTCACCTCTCTTGCGTGGGTCTGTCTAGGCGCCAAGCAGATGCTATCCCTCGATGGTCATGTGTGTCGTGTCTGGGGCGGGGGGTGATAACACCACAACCCGCCACGGATGCGACGATTGATTTGGAGGCATACATCTCTCGGTGCCGTAGAAGCATGAAAGTACTGAGGATAGTCCCTAAAGGAGCCATCTTTTGCGTAGCGGACGCGTTGCAAAAGTTACTTGAAAGAGTAATTCAGGAGGGAACCCCCATTGCGTGGGGTAGACTCTTGAGCTTTTGCTATTGGGCTCTCAGGAGTCCCGGACAACGCAGTTCGGAAGCAAAACGGAATACTTCGTTAACAACGGAAGTGAAAAGACAGGTCGCGTCTTTCATGGAAGAGCACCTGTTAATCATTCCGGAGGAGGGCGCTTTAGGTATGGGAACAGTGAATAAGGATGTTCAACTGGGGAAGCGTGTGTCGGATAAGTTGTCTGAAGGAGACATTACCGGAGCAGTGCGTCTGTTGGCTTCGTCGTCGGAGATTTCGCCTGAAAATGACGAAACATTGACGGCTCTCCAACGGAAACACCCTCCTGCTCCTGAGGACCTCTTGTTGCCTGCAGGGCCAGGGGATGACTGCCAGCCGCACGTTGCCAGTGAGGAAGACGTCAGAAAGGCCTTGTCTTCGTTCAGGAAAGGCTCAGCGGGGGGTCCCGATGGGTTACGTCCGTGTCACCTGCAGTCTCTTGTCTCCCGTAAAGCTTCTGAGGCAGGCGCCAGGTTACTAACCACCCTAACGATGTTCGTTAACCTCATTTTGAAGGGGGATGTTCCAGAATTTGCTAGACCTATATTCTATGGAGCCACTTTGACTGCTTTGGGGAAAAAGGACGGAGGCGTGCGTCCTATTGCTGTAGGGAACACTTTGAGACGTTTGGCTGTGAAAGTAGGGTCACGTCCCATGATAGCTAGTCTTGGAGAATCCTTGCGCCCTATACAGTTAGGGGTTTCAACTCGAGGTGGCTGCGAAGCGGCAGCTCATGCCACTCGCAGATATCTTGGGTTGGAAGGTAAAAAGGTTATTTTCAAGATTGACATGGCCAATGCTTTCAATAGCCTACGACGAGATGTGTTCCTGAATGCGGCTAAACAAAGGACTCAGGGGCTTTATAGACTGATTTGGCAGGCTTATTCTGGTCCAACAACACTTTTTTATGGGGGAACGAACCTCGTATCCGCTACGGGTTTACAGCAGGGCGACCCTTTCGGTCCAGCTCTCTTCTCTTTGGGAATTGATGAGATAACGCGAAGGGTGGACACTGAGTTGAATGTCTGGTATCTCGATGACGGGACAATCGGAGATTCACCTGAAAAGGTGTTCACTTGTTTGCAGCGTCTAATCAGTGACCTTGCTGAAGTGGGACTAGATATCAACCGAGAGAAGTGTGAACTGATTTTGCTGAATCATTCTGAGGAAGAATCAATAATTACGAGGAATCTATTTGAGGGGTTGATGCCAGGATTGAGGGTCGTTCCAGTGGAAGATTTAAGCTTGCTGGGAGCACCACTCATGGAGAGGGGCATACCAGCAGCTGTTGCTGAGAAGAGGGAGGATTTGGAGAGGCTTTCGTCAAGGTTGAAACTGATTGAGAACCATCAAGCTTTTGCTTTGCTCAAGAACTGTTTTGCTTTGCCTAAGCTCCAATATATCCTACGTGCTTCACCAGCTTACAGGAATAGTGAGGATCTTTCACAGTTCGACAGGGTCATTGTATCAGCCCTTTCGATGGTTACCAACGTTAAGTTTGAGGGAGACTCACTTGTGCAGGCATCGTTGCCCGTACGGTTTGGGGGGTTAGGAATCAGGATGTCTAAGGACATTGCGCTACCCGCATTCATATCTTCCCTTCATGCTACCGAGGATTTGGTTAGATCCATTCTGTGCAGAACACAGATTGGGGATGACCGAGAGCTTGGAGCAGCAGTGGAGAAATGGCAAAGTGAGGGTTTAGCCTTAGCTGAGGGAGCTAATGAGAGTCGGCAGAGGTCATGGGATGACCCTAAGTCGGTAGCCACTGTGGCCAGACTGCTCGAGGAGGCTGATCAATTGTCTAGGGCACGTCTGCTGGCATCTGCATGTAGAGAGAGCGGACTTTGGTTACATGCGCTTCCAGTTCCTACACTTGGAACGCTACTCGACGGAGAGTCTTTTCGGGTTGCGATTGCGCTACGTGTTGGTGCGGACATCTGTGAGCCACACGTGTGCCGATGCGGCCAGAGGGTGGATTCAAGGGGACTTCACGGTCTATCATGTCGCTACAGTGCTGGACGCCATCCGAGACATACAGCCCTGAATGATGTTATTAGGAGAGCTTTGATTTCGGCTGGTATCCCTTCAGTGCTTGAGCCTCTGGGGGTTGATAGGGGTGATGGTAAGCGGCCTGATGGTATCTCAGTCTTCCCTTTTACAGATGGGAGGTGTCTTTGTTGGGATGCAACATGTGTAGACACTTACGCGGCGTCTCACTTGATCGACTCGGCATTGTCACCTGGTAGCGCAGCCAAGGAGGCGGAGGGGAGGAAGCGACGCAAATATGCGGCTCTTGGCATTCGATATCGGTTCGAACCCATAGCGGTGGAAACGGCAGGTAGCTATGGTGAAACGACAGGCGCACTCCTTACTGAAATCGGCCGTCGCATTACCGACGTCACTGATGATGTGAGAGAGACCTTTTGGTTAGAGCAGAGAGTTGGTTTGGCAGTTCAGAGGGGCAATGCTTTCAGTATCCTGACGTCAGTCAAGGAGAAGTATGATGACCGCAGTTTGGGTGTTGCCCTGTGACCTGCTATAGGCACCTCACAGTCGGTTGGAGGCCACTACCATTGGCGATGGTCGGAGCCATGGTCGTAGAGCAGAGAAGCTTATCTTTCATTTTTTAATGTTCATTGTCTTAATAAAGATAATAGCTTTTTTTTAATTATTTAAAGAAGGTTTGCTTAAAAAAAAAAAAAAAAAAAAAAAAAAAATCCTTACCTTACTACCAATCCTTACCTTACTACCAATCCTTACCTTACTACCAATCCTTACCTTACTACCAATCCCTATCTTACTACCAATCCCTACCTTACTACTGTTGAAATTTTAGTTAAATGTATTACACACTCGTTATATATTTAATGTTAACTTCCTGTTAGACTAGCTCAGCTATATTAAATTACCTATTGTTTCAATAACTAAGTATTACTTTTAATGAGAAACGGACATAAGGTCTAAAGTCGATCACACTTCCGTCGAGGGTTAAATACCCTGTCTTGTAGTTTCTGATATCAGTCTGTCTTGAACATTACTCAGTGAGAGATGAGTTCCACTCATCTCTCCATAGACTTCTAATTGTATAACATATTTACTCTTTAAATAAACTCTATGTCTTAACGTTGTTAACCCACTGTTATTTAACCTAATTCTAACAGGTTATGGGCCCAGTGAACGATAAGAGTTTATAAATCAAATTATGTTTAAACAAATTAGAAGTTTATAATAGTAATAAAAACGAAGTGCTGTGAAAAAAAAAAGTGTTAACCTATATGAAACATATCACTCAAAACGCTTGCGTAAGCATATCGTGTTCACGCGCTAATGAGGTCAATTATAATGATTGCTCTAGCGAAAAATGCACTTGTGTTATAATATAAAGATTTAGTATTTTTGCGGAAGAGGTGTCAAGAGAGGTCACAAATTACCTTTAAATCTGTGACCTTATCCTTTGGTAAACAGTCTTTCAACAAAAGGTTCTTGCGAACTAAGACGTGTGTTACTGTTCCAATTAAATATTAATAATTATATTCAGTGAAGTTATTCTTATGAATTAGAATAATTTTAAAACATCAAACTCAGTTAAACAGTAAATCAATTTAACTGCTGTGGTTGTTTATGTTTGTTAAAGTATTGAATGATAATAAATACTTTCAACAAAAGGCTCTTGCGAACTAAGACTTCTGTTGTTGTTCCAATTGAATATTAATAATTATATTCAGTGCAGTTATTCTTATGAATTAGAATAATGTTAAAACATCAATTCAGTTAAACAGTAAATCAAGTTAACTGCTTTGGTTGTTTATGTTTGTTAAAGTATTGAATGATAGTAAATACTTTCAACAAAAGGCTCTTGCGAACTAAGACTTCTGTTTTTGTTTCAATTGAATATTAATAATTATATTCAGTTATTCTTATGAATTAGAATAATGTTAAAACATCAATTCAGTTAAACAGTAAACTGCTTTGGTTGTTTATGTTTGTTAAAGTATTGAATGATAGTAAATACTTTCAACAAAAGGTTCTTGCGAACTAATACTTGTGTTGCTGTTCCACTTGAATATTAGTAATTATATTCAGTGAATTTATTCTTATGAATTAGAATAATTTTAAAACATCAATTCAGTCAAGCAGTAAATCAATTTAACTGGTTTGGTTGTTTATGTTTGTTAAGTATTGAAAGATAATAAATACTTTAAAAAACATGACTTCAAATAAGTTACAGGGGATTGTTCCCCTAGACGGAAATAATTACCCTACATGGAGGATACAAATGAAGATGTACCTCTTACGAGAGAAACTGATGGATTTTGCGGATGGATCTAAAACAGTTCCAATTGATTCAGCTTCAACTGAGGCGAAGAATGTCTATGCTAATAATTATAATAAAGCTCTGGCAGATATAGTACTATCTATTTCACCGGATCAATTGTACTTAGTTGGACAACCGACGGATCCACACGCTGTCTGGACTACTCTTCAAGAAACGTTTCAGAAAAACACGTTTGAAGAAAAAGCTCTACAATCTAAAATTGAAGTCTCCTGATCTACTCGACTTTCATTTGAAGGAACTAACTGAAGTTTTTCAAGAGCTTGCCTTGTTAAATCAAGTGATCAGTGAAGAGGATAAAGTGATTTGTCTTCTGTCATCACTGCCAGGGCCGTTTGAAGTGCTTGTCACTGCACTTGAAGCTCAGACAGACATCCCTAACTGGATTACCGTAGCTGACACACTCCGGAGAGAAGCTGAAAAGTTGAGTATTCTTCTCAAACTAACAACTACTCATCCCAGAGCTACCCCAATCTGGATACACCCAGCAAGGAGGAGGATACGGCACTTGGAACAGTGGGGGGTACTATGGACAGCAGCAGAATTACTATGCACAGCAGCAACAGACACCGCCAACCCAAATCTCTTACGGCAACTGGGGACAACAGGCACCGGGCGGTTGGAGTGCTGCAACCACTGGACAAGCTGCCGGTACTTGGAGTGGCTATGGACAACAAACCGGACAAACGCCCCAGCAAAGCTGAAGCAACTCCACGCAGGGTGGTGGCTATGGGAACTACAACTACAAGAAGTAAAATAAGTAAAGACTTGTTTGTTTGTAAATAGCTACACAAGAAAGTGGTAGTGTTAAGTTGCTAAAATGACTAAGTTTAACTGACATTTAACTTACGCCATATTGTAGTTCTATTCACAGTAAATAAATAACCTGATGTTAGTCTAGTGGTAGGTTTAGTTAACTTTCGCCTCTACGGTTCTTGCACTGGTATACAACTTGCTTCAGCATTTGTGAAGTGAATTCTCAAATTAATTGAAATTAGTCTTTTGGATAGTAGTTAGATAGAATTTTTATTGCTTTTTAATGATCAGCAGATTAATCTTTGAATCGTAACAAAAACTACCGACACAGCATTTAATTATTATTTTAATTGATGACTCAGCATGTTTACTTAATAGAAGTACGCGGTCTATTAGGTGAGCATATGAATTGAATACAGATGAGTTGATATTCATACTGTGAATATTTGTGAATATTTAGAAGTGAATATTTAGAAATAAATAATTTTTCATTTTGAAATACTAATTAGATTTTGATGATTAGAAAATTTTAGAGTCAAAATAAATTAGGAATTTGCAGGAATGAAATATTTTTAAATTAATATACATAAATGAAATGGTTATATTTATAACTAATTTGCAGTAAAATATTAAACGAACTTTAAATTTTTCTGAAGAAAGAATTTAATAGTAAATTTTATTCAATAAAATAATTAAAAAATAGAAATTCTATTTTTTAACGGAAGGATGTTAATTTTAATTGCATGATTATTAATCAATGTTAATTTTTACAAGTTAAATTGAAATAAAATTATTGATTGTTTAAAGCAAGAATGTCAAAATATGTTAAGTTCAGTTTTGATGTGTATTCATACTATTTTTTATGTTATATGTAAGTTTGAAATATTTTATATACATAGTACATTTTTTTGGATTTCTGAAGACTCTATTTTATATCGACATTCAGAAATAAAAAAGAGGGGAAGAAAGGAATTATTTGAAATAGAATTAAACCATTAATAAATGTTTAAAATTCTTGCAGTTATAGGTTTGATGTTTATGATTGTTCAATTTGAATTTCAGAATTTTTCAATTTGAGTTTTAATGTTTTGAATTTTAGGATTGATTAAAATGAGATTTATGTCTTTAAATTTAGAATAATTCATTTCCTATGTAAATTGTTGTTCATTGTTTTTTTTTTGATCGTCTGACATATTAAACACTAAGAACGGTTTGAAAAATATTTCTTTTTTGTAAGTGAAACTATGCTTGCTGACATATTCACTAAATCGCTGCCTATTGATAGATTTACCAAATTTGTTAAATTAATAGGTATGAAAAATATATAATGTCGTGTGAGGAGGAGTGTTGAAATTTTAGTTAAATGTATTACACACTCGTTATATATTTAATGTTAACTTCCTGTTAGACTAGCTCAGCTATATTAAATTACCTATTGTTTCAATAACTAAGTATTACTTTTAATGAGAAACGGACATAAGGTCTAAAGTCGATCACACTTCCGTCGAGGGTTAAATACCCTGTCTTGTAGTTTCTGATATCAGTCTGTCTTGAACATTACTCAGTGAGAGATGAGTTCCACTCATCTCTCCATAGACTTCTAATTGTATAACATATTTACTCTTTAAATAAACTCTATGTCTTAACGTTGTTAACCCACTGTTATTTAACCTAATTCTAACAACTACCAATCCTTACCTTACTACCAATCCCTACCTTACTACCAATCCTTACCTTACTACCAATCCTTACCTTAATACCAATCCTTACATTACTACCAATCCCTACCTTACTACCAATCCTTACCTTACTACCAATCCCTACCTTACTACCAATCCTTACCTTACTACTAATCCCTACCTTACTACCAATCCTTACTTTACTACCAATCCTTACCTTACTACCAATCCTTACCTTACTACCAATCCTTACCTTACTACCAATCCTTACCTTACTACCAATCCTTACTTTACTACCAATCCCTACCTTACTACCAATCCTTACCTTACTACCAATCCTTACCTTACTACCAATCCTTACCTTACTACCAATCCCTACCTTACTACCAAACCCTACCTTACTACCAATCCTTACCTTACTACCAATCCTTACCTTACTACCAATCCCTACCTTACTACCAATCCTTACCTTACTACCAATCCCTACCAACTGCACAACAATTCGTAAACTGTATGGTAATACGGGACTACACGGTAATAAATATCTGTACGGTAATACGTAATTTACTCTCTCGTTTCACAATCAATTACAATCACCGTACAAAACTGATATCAATATATATAATTTTCAGGTTTAAAAAGACATTATTTTTCCATTAAGAACAAGAATTGAAATGAAACTATAGGAATATTTAAATACATGCATGGATGTACCTAGAACTTGAAACATATGTGTGTGGTAGCTATATAATAGACTCATTGGGTGAAATTAGATATCAACTGATAAAGCTAATAACTTACCTTGTTACTTTCAGCCATTGTGATGTTCTCTTGTTCACAATTTAGTGGAATTATTTGGTACACACGTGGTTCTGGAAGGTGAAGTTTTTGGAGCACGGAGAGGAACTTGTTACTGCGACAAACGAAGGAGAAAAGTGATTGGAGAAGGTGAGACAACCAGCAGAATGTTTCGGAAACAATTGGTGCTTTTAGGCCTAGTACTTAGGCCTAATTTCATAAAAGAAGAGTGAGTTTCATTACGTTATAGTATTATGTATTATTAATAATAATAAACGCTAGTGATAATGAACCATAATAATAATAATGAACCCTAATAGTATTACTAAAAAAAATTGTAATACAGTGAAACTCTTCTATAGTGAACTTCATCTAGTCCACTATAACTCTACTATAGGGGACATATGAAAAGAAAACTGGTCTTTTCATGGCAGACTATACAAAATATTTTCTTTCGTTTAAAAAAAATTCATTTTTCCAAAGTTTTTCGTTTCTAAGAGATGAAAATTCATGATGACGTGGTTCACTACACATGACTTCATTATAGAGTAGTTGCACTGGTAGAACTCTTTATGCTTTATTAATAACTATTGATGGTTGTAATAAACATTCACCATATGCTTTATTAATAACTATTGATGGTAGTAGTAATAAACCCTTCACCATATGCTTTATTAATAACTATTTATGGTTGTAATAAACATTCACCATATGCTTTATTAATAACTATTGATGGTAGTAGTAATAAACCCTTCACCATATGCTTTATTAATAACTATTGATGGTAGTAATAAACCCTTCACCATATGCTTTATTAACGGTAGCTGGTAAATTGCACCAAAACTAGTGCTAGAATGAAGGTTGAAGCTGTTAATAACAAGATATTAGGGATGTTAGAATTAGGTTAAATTACAGTGGGTTAACAACGTTAAGACATAGAGTTTATTTAAAGAGTAAATATGTTATACAATTAGAAGTCTATTTAGAGAGATGAGGGAATCACATCTCTCTCTGAGTAATGTAAAAGACAGACTACCTTAATGATCTACATGCAGTGTTATTTAACACTCGCCGGAAATGCAATAGACTTTAGACTTTAAGTCCGTTTCTCATAAAAGTAATACATTGTTATTTAAACAATAGGTAATTTAATATAGCTGAGCTAGTCTAACAGGAAGTTAACATTAAACATATAACGAGTGTGTAATACATTTAACTAAAATTTCAACAAGGGATTCCTCATTGAAAAACGGCCGGAAATATAGAAAATGGGACCAAGTGAAGATAACCGATCAGAAATGAAGCTAATAAAGATAATGGACCAGAATTTAACCTAGCAAAGATAACTGACCAGAAATAATCAGGTTAGGTACCTTACATATTTTTAAATTTTTATTCTGAAATTTATTCTTCATGGAGGAAGCTTTCTGGATTAGATAAGGTTGAGTTGCATGGATAGATGAGGTATAGATAATGATGATTTTTATACATGAATTATATAAAAGCCATTTTAAAAAGAACTTTGTTTGATATTCAGTGACTGATCTGATTCTGAAGGAACTGTTGTACAGAAGTATTTTCACAATACTTTAAAAATACAGCTCAGTTATGCTGAATCAGAATCATTATATATTTAACACGCAGCTGATTGAGAGTCTACTCTTCGGTAGGTTATTAATTCATTGAATATTACGCACACTTTGTACTAGTAACTACCTAGTACAGTTTTCTTACGAGTAAATTAATAACACAATAAAGGTAAGTACATATTTCTGAAATGAAAAATCAGTAGGTAGTACATTGTTAAAATTAATGTAGGTAAAGTCAATGATATTCATTAGCTATTGATTTCCACTTTCCAGTCAGCAAAGTGTGTCAAATCTGTCTCAAAGATTTAATTTTGACTTTTAAAACAATTTGTCTCCAAAGATTTTCAAATCCGTCTCCAAAATTCTCTAAAATGTCTCCAATAATAACATGTAAAGTTGTAAACATGGGACTTAATTAGGAATTTGTCTCCAAGGGCTAAGCCATGTTTCAGAGGCTGGAGAATTCTAAATTTTAAACCAATTTTTGAGCCAAAATTTCATTAAAATTTTGACTTCTGAGCCAATCCATAATCCTCAAGCCAAAGGTCCAAAATTATTAAATTGAAATGGCAAGTTTGGACATGCTTTTTTATCTGGTAACTACTAATGGACTCCAGTCTGTATTTGGTGCACCAAATCCCACTGACTTTTTCAAAATGCTGAAAAAATCCACCATAAATTTGGCTGATCCACCAACATTTTCCCAATTTATCCACCGAAAATTAATGGTAACATAGGAATAAATAGCTAAAAATCCACCGACTTTGCCAGAATATTACTTTTCAAAGGGGGAAAAAATTCCACCGACATGTCTGTGAAATTTACCACGAAATACAGACTGGCGTAATGGTGGCCATGTTTCAAAATGTGGCAGGAATGTCGCCAGTTTAGTGAGAAAATAGATCCAGATCGCCACATTTAAGATAGTATTTTAAACTTTTAAAGGAGGAATTTTACTTCCTAGTGAAGATTTTACACTTGGTCCTTGGAAACATCCTTATGACCCCAGTCTGCAGAATGTGTCTCTTCTCCCACAGAGATTTCAATTTGAAAGACAGTTACTCGCTGACTCTCAGTAGCAGATTCAGAATCTCCCGCAGCTAAATTAATGGTAACATAGGAATTAATTCAAAATCTCCCGCAGGCTCGCAGCTAAATTAATGGTAACATAGGAATTAATACGAGATCTCCCGCAGAGATCTCAAATTTCTAAAATTCAATCAAAAACTCCTTCAGAGAGTCTTGGAAAAATGTTCCATATTCTGCAGACTGGAATTATATGGCCCAGTCTGCAGAATATGGGAGATATTTGAGATATTCTCTCCGAACAATTTTGAATTAATTCCTATATTTACATTAATTTTGCTACAAACAGAATAAGAGATCTCTACGAACACTTTACCAGTTTCTGCAGACTGGCTTATGCTTCAAAGTTCATGCCTGCCATGTTTTCAAGTATGGATAAAGTCGCCAGTATATTGGCAACTTTTGATGGGTTAAATAAGTTGGAAAACCAGTAAATGACATGTACCTAAATCTCTGAAAATAGTCTCAAGAGATACTCAGATACACATGCATCAGGAAAAGGCATAACTTCATAAGGATGTTTTCAAGTATAAACAGTCTGCAGAATGTGTCTCTTCTCCCGCAGAGATTTTAATTTGAGAGACAGTTACTCTCTGACTCTCGGTACCAGATTCAGAATCTCCCGCAGAGATCTCCAATTTCTAAAAATTCAATCTAAAACTTTCGCAGAGAGTCCTGTCTTGGAAAAATGTTCCTTATTATGCAGACTGAGTATCTTTAATGTGGCTACCCGCCTAGTTTCATAGAATGTTCATTAAGTTGCCAATACCAATATATTTTTTTTTTCAAAAATAAGTAAACTAAAATTAGTAATGCAGTCGCGGCTGAGTCGCCAGTTGTCAAAAGTTATTCCAATTTTGATAGGCGACAGCCGTCAATTTACCTATATTTTTATACCAACCTAATTATCACCCATGTTACCAGTCTGCAGAATATGGAATATTTTTCCAAGACTCTCTGCGGGAGTTTTTGATTGAAATTATAGAAATTGGAGATCTCTGCAGGAGATCTTGAATTAATTCCTATGTTACCATTAATTTAGCTGCGGGAGATTTTGATTTAATTCCTATGTTACCTTTAATTTAACTGCGGGAGAATCTGTATCTGCTACTAAGAGTCAGAGAGTAACTGTCTCAAAATAAAATCTCTGCGGGAGAAGAGACACATTCTGCAGACTGGCCATGTTACAGAGTATGTCAGTTAAAGCCAATTAATTGGCTTAGATTTCAAAAGGTCAAAACTCAGATATGTCTAATTGGCTTAAAATTTTGAATGAATTACTATGTTCTCATTATAATTTTGACTTGAAATCTTATTAAAATGAGCCAAGTTGGCTTGGCTCAGAATTTTTGTGAAATTTTGGCTCAAAAATTGGTTCACAATTTTCCAGCCTCTGAAACATGCCACATGGAAAGTAAACATACCATAATATATAATTGAGAGCGTATCAGCCAATCAGAGAGAGGCATACAACTGATACCAGTCAATCACAGAGAGCCTGAGAGAAGCATGCTTTCTTTCATAGTTATTCATTTTTTTTTTTTTCAATAATTAGTCAGAGAGCATCAATTTAAAATGACAAGTAGTGACCACATCATTTATAACAAAAGATTACAATCTTTCCCAGAAAACTGATATATAATTATACATCGCAGAGCGCGCGCCATATCAAAACAAAATGGCGGCTTTGTTTACATTTCAACAAAGATGCACGGTTCCGCCATTTATGATTATGAGTAGCCAATTATAATTTTAAATCTAATTAAAGTGCTCATTAGTCGTCTATATATGTGAAAGAGACATATTTTCACAAATTTTAAGTCCAAAATTAGTCGTCGACTTGTACATACTCCTAAACTAGGGTTACCTGGATCCATTTTTTCACTAAACTGGCAACTTTCCTGCCATACTTAAAAACATGGCATGCCTGATGCATGTGCATCTCTGTAGACTATTTTGTTAGTGATTTACTTGTTATTTACATGTTTTTCAACTTATTTAACCGCTCAAAAGTCGCCAATATACCAGATTGTATTTGGTGGTAAATTCCAATGTTATATCTGCAGATATTCAATTTCTCTAACAAATAAATTTCTGCCATGTTGAAGATATTTAGCTATTAATTCCTATATTACCATTAATTTTTGAAGGGGAAACTGGAAAAATGTTGGAGGACTAGACAAATTGAAGAAGAATGTTGGCAGCTATTTCTCAGATTTTTGAAGAATTTAGAGGAGTTCAGTGCACCAAATACAAACTGGCCAATTATCCAATATACTGGCGACTTTGTTCACATTTTAAAACATGGAATGGTGGATTTTTTCAGCTTTTTGAAAATGTCAGTGACAGTGGGATTTGGCCTGATTTTGTGCACCGAATACCGTCTATTGACCAGTCTACAAAGGATGCACAATCAGTCTCTAGATATTTAATTTTTGGAGTGATTTGTCTCCAAAAATTTTCAAATTTCTCTCCAAAATGACCAAAAATCTCTAAATTACATGTTGTCGTCGGATAATTCAGGAAACTAATTCCAAGGCCTAAAGAGTCGCTGGATAAGCTTCACAACTTCATGCATCTTTTGCACCAGACTGCAGGAACTGGTAAACTGTTCTCCAAGAAATCCTCTATTTAAGCTTCTGTTCTCAGTTAAATACATGTAAATATAGGAGAAAATTAAGGATTGTTCACACAAAAAATGTTTAAAATGTCCCATATTCTGCAGCCAGGCTGTAATTCAGAAGTGTTCGTAGGAAAATTAATGTAAATACAGGAATCAGGGTTTTTTAAAAAGTAAAAACCAATGGTTTTTTTTTTGAAAAAAAAAACAAACCATGGTTAATTTGTTTTTTATTGGTTTATTTGTTTTTTATATGGAATTATTTAATAAAAGTGCATATAGATGCTGATTAGTTCATAACTGATCACTATACATAATTAACAAGGCCCAGTTGCCAAATACGACTCCTTTGAAATACAAAAATTTGATCAGACTCTTCTTAATTTACATTCGAGTATTAGTAATGAAACCATTTGAATTCAATAATAATTAGAATAAATATAATAAATTTTTGTATCATAGTTACGTCAAACTATGCCAACTTATTTATGTGATTGCTTCAAACATTTGAGGAAGCATATTTAATTGTATTATAAAGTTCATTAAAGGTTTAATAAATTGTACTTATTGAATTTTACTTAAATTGAAATGAATGGTATAAACATAGAAAGGCTTTTTGCTATTCAATTGAAGGTAGGTTAGGTTGTTCTTACGTTTCGTATAACATGAGGAGTCGTGTTTCGTGACAGCCATCATTAAAAACACACAAAAACCCTTATTATCAATTGTAAGGAGTTGTATTTCACAACTGGGCCATTAACAATATGAAACATCGTTCATATTTTGATAAATTATGAAAATAAATTAAGAAAAAATTAACTATTGCAAATGCTATGTAACATTTTACTACCAATTCATGAATAATTCTTATTTGCTAGTCTACTTTAATAAGCTCTTAAAAATTATAACTCAAATTTTAATCAACATAGTTAGCTTCAAATATTTCTTGAATTCTTATATTGGCATTTGTTTACATTTCAAATGTAGATGTTCAAAGTTTCAAACTAAAATATAACATATTAGCTAATGGATATCACAGTGTGACTCAAGACTAAGCTTTTTTGATATTTACTAAATCACTATGTAAAATATCTTATTAAAATAATAATAACACACTATGATGAGAAGAAATTCCTGACCCTATTTCTATTTTCCTTTGGTTTTAATGTCTTGCAATAAAAATTACACTAGTAAGATTAACTAATTATATTTTTATATAGCTACATTATATATTTATATATCTAAATGATTTAATAAAACTATTTTAAAAGATATAAATATATTATGGATGATTAATGATAAATTAAAATTGATTTTAGAGTTGCAAAGGATAAAAAAAAACATTAAAAGTTAAAAACCAAATTAACCATTTTTTTTAAACCAAATTAACCATGGTTTAAACCAAACCAACCTGATAGGAATTAATTCAGAATTGTTCTCAGAGAATATCCCAAATATTTCCCATATTCTCAGTATTCTGCAGACTGGCCAGGTAATAAAGCATGTCCAAACTCGCCATGTTAATGACGAGTTTCCACTCTGGAATAAAGGGGATTCTTCTGATGAATCAACTACTCGGGAGCTTGACTGTATCTCATGGTAAAATCCACCTACTTGTCAGTGGAATTTTTCTCCTTTGAAAATAATATTCTGGCAAAGTCAGTGGATTTTTAGCTATTTATTCCTATGTTACCATTAATTTTCAGTGGAAAATGGATAAAAATTAAAAATGTTGGTGGATCAGCCAAATTACTGGAAATTCATTGTGGATTTTTTAAGCGTTTTCAAAAAGTCAGTGGAATTTTGTGCACCAAATACAGACTGGCTCTGGAGTTTATCAAACTCCAAACCTTAAAATACAGTAATAAATTTATAGGAACTGTATAATATGCAGCATTTACTCTCTAAAATTCATCTGTTAGCCTTAGGTATTTTCCAGAGTGGGCCGAGTTTATGACGGTTATTTTAACTTTTAAGCCTTTGGCAAGAAATATTTTATTTTCTCCTAGGCTACAGTGTTATTTTGGCAAGTAAAATAGTATGTCTCATAAACTCTCCATTTGTCTCTCCAGCTCTCTTCAAAAATCACCAAATTTCTCTCTAAAATGATCAAATTATCATAAATTCTCTCCAAAATCACCTTGTTGCATGGGAGAAAATTAGATATTTCTCACCATTTATAATTGAAGGGCTCAAAACCTGTTACAAACTCGCCATTTAAAAGGGAGTTTGGATATGCTTTATTACCTGGTAATATTTTGGAGAGAATTTATGATAATTTGATCATTTTGCAGATAAATTTGATCATTTTGAAGAGAGATGGAGAGACAAATGGAGAGTTTATGAAACATACTATTTTACTTGGCCAAATATAGACTGGCTGGCTGGCAGTGGCTGCCATCATACCCCTGTCCCCAGCCAGTTTGAATTTAATGGTAAGTAATAAATTCCACCGATTTGTCAGTAGAATTTTCCCCTTTGAAAATAATATTCTGGCTAAGTCAGTGGATTTTTCCCTTTTTATCCCTATGTTAATGTTACCATTAACTTACTGTGGAAAATGGGAAAAATGTTGGTGGATCAGCCAAATTATTAGAAATTCTTGGATTTTTTCAGCTTTTTATAAAGTCAGTGGGATTTTGTGCACTAAATACAGACTGGGTCCCCAGTCTGTTTTTCACAGTATTGGTTGCCAGAAGATATACCAAAACTTATCAAAAACCTGTAAGCCATCTTTCATAGTGTGGCAGGAAAGTCGCCAGTTTGATGACAAAGTAGACCTTGGTCGCAACATTTAAACTCTGTAGATAATTGGCTTCTTAGTGAAGAATTTACAGTTGAAAATAGCATTATGTTTCATGTCTGCTATTTTATTAGTGATCTAACAGTTAATTACAGTTTTTTAATTAATTATACCCCTCAAAAGTTGCCAATATATTAGCGAGTTTGTGCATACTTTGAAACATGAGCTTATTAAAGTAAACTAGTAGCTAAGACTTATTCATGAATTGGTATTAAAATGTTACATAGCATCTGCATTAATTAATTTTTAAATAATTCATCTCTAATAAATCTATTTTTTCCATAATATATCAAAATATGAATAAGTGATCAATTTTGAACTAATCAGTATTTTTATCCACTTTTAATAAATAATTCCATATAGAAACCAAATAAGCCAATAAAAAACAATAAACCATGGTTTATTTTATTTTTAAACATTGGTGTTTGGTTTTATCAAAAAAAATTGTTTTTTAGCAACCCTGCTTCAATCTAAAATTAAGAGTCTTCTCACTTTTCAAATACTCTTTAATTTGTTGACAGATTGTTCTGCAATATTCACAGTAGCTCTGTGTAACTTTTAAAGAAACTCATTTTGTTAGTAGCTATAATTTTTTTGATTTAGATATTAGTTTATGCAGTAGCTATTTTGAGAAAATAAGGATTTATAAAAAATCATCAGTATATAAAAATATATAGAAGTCTATTAGGATACAGGTATGCTTGAACAAAAACAAATAGTTTTAGAATTTTTGTAACATTTCTTACGAAGGCTGATTATCCATTTTATTTCCCATTTTCTTTGATGTGCGGTTTTTGATGACTAACTGAAATTTTTGAAGAAACACTAAATTTTCAGTTAAGAACTTTGTTAGAAATTCTTCTAGGATTTCAAAACTGTCTTTGCTTCTCTTGTAGTGTGAAAACTCATTGACTTCTATTCATTTTTAGGCTGAAAATTCCAATTTTTGAGTGAGCCAAACACATAAAATATTCAAGAGGAATGTCTATTTTATCAGTAGCTTTAGATAATTTTCAATTTATTTTTTGTTGTGCCATTTACCAGTTCCTGCACTCTGTGATACTTTAAATTTTCCTATAAAATGAGTAGTAATAGACTATAGCTAGTTCAGCTTTCACCCAAATTATTGTTGCAATTGTTTACATCATGAATTTCTGTTTCAGAAAATGCCTAACAAGCGTAAGACTGCGTTACCCGCAGAAGAGTCCAAAACCTTCACAGTGGACTGCTCTATCCCAGCTAGAGATGGTCTCTTTGTCACTCAAGATTTTGTAAGTAACCAATGGTGTTCCTATTCATCTCATCTATAGAATAGAATAAAATATTAGAACTACATCTTAGAGAATCGTTAGAATAATTTAGTTACCATTTGTTAACAGAGTCATGCTCTCCCTGAGTTTTAAATTCTGCACAGACTTCTATAACCATCCTAATTTATAGGTGACTGTAGCAATTTAATTGATTGGAGGTTCAAAATGCAACATGTCGTTTATAACAGTCTCCTGTTTTTTCAATATTAATAACCCTGTTTAAAGTACTTCAATATCAACTTATATCATCGAAATAATAGAGTTCCTACTAAGTCAAATATCTTTTTTCAAAATATTGATATTTGTTTAAATTATCAAGTTACTCTGGAATGTTAATTGTGTTCAGAATATTTACAAAAACTTTGATGACTTAAATTGAAATGCTTAAATATTACTGTAAGTAGCTACAGATTAAACACAATACAGGGAATTCTGGTTGAGGGATTATTTTATAATATCAAAATTTCATTTATTTTTTTATTTGATAGCTATATCCTTTAATACTCATGATGTCATAGACTCCTAGATGCAAGCTCTATAAGATGTTGTTGCTTCTTCACACTTTGAATTAGTTACTATCTATCACATAGCTTGTGAATTCATTAGCTACGTGCTCTATAATAAAGTATTTTTTACTATTATATAGTCTTGTATTCATATTTACATTGTATTTTGTTTACCAATAAATATTATCAATATTTCAAGAGGTTAATTATAACCTCAACATTGAATTTATTTTAGGATTTGAACTTAGAAAGACATAACTTAGAATATTAAAGTATTACTCTAATACCTATTCATTTTAGATATGAAAAGTACATTTAGCTCTAGAAAAAGAATTTTGTTCAGTATATCTAGTTTAGTATCAAACCTATTGTTTTTTATGAATTTTCATTACTAAATCATAAGATGAAAAAGTATAATATAGTGTGGTGAGCTTATATAGAAAGATGGTATCCAACATATGACAGTTGGTCATAGAATTCATTGTTCGGTCCATGTTTCCAATAGAGTTATGATAAACAACTCTAGAGAGAGGAAGTGTTGCAGGACGCTAAGGAAGACGGTGTAAAACCTTATTTTGTTTCAGTTATATCATTTCTCCATTAAACTGACGCTAGATTGCCAGTCACGTGACCCAAAAATAAGGATTTTAGCGTCCCGCAAGACGCGATATTATTTTGGCCACTGACTCGCCACTTGATGTTTCCCCACTTTGTTCCTGATGATGTATAGTCATCTATCTATTTGAAAGCTTGAAAGCTATAAATACATTTAAAGGATTATTATTACTCTTTGGATGAAATGGGAATTATGTTGAATGTGGATCTTTTCAATCACATTATTCACATGTATAGTAGCTAATAGCTAGTTTATTTAAAAGTATAGAAGAATATACATTTTATTTATGCAATATGTGCATTGTCACTAAAACAGTAGGTAGCTTTGTTCAAGTCTATATGGAGCGAAACTTCTAATTAATGTATTTTTGTTTCAATTTCCAGCACAGATTCCTGACCCAGAATATGAAAGTCGGAGGCAAAAAATATAATTTAGAAAACATCAAGATCACTACTGATGAAAGTAACAAAATCCTTTTTGAGGCCACTGTTCCTATTTCTAAAAGGTAAGCTTTTCATTGTTTATGTAGGTAGCTAATGCTTTGCAGAATGAATGAATGAAAATTATGAAAAGTTAAGCTCTGTACATATTTTTGTGTTTCATGGACGAGCACCGCTACGTCTTGAGTTTTAGGTAAATTATTTGAATGAAAAGTTGCTCGAATGTTCATTTGGGATATAAATTGTCAATACCCATGGTCTTAGTATTCAAACAATTTTTGAATAAAAAAAATGCTTTAGTTACATTTCGAACAACTCGAATTATAACCTCCATTCTTCGATCAATTGTACGTTCGAGTAATTTACCTGGTCTTAATACAGTACGAGCCAAAAAAAGCGAATTCGAAATTAAAATTTCCATAACTTTATAAAGAATCACCATATTTTCGTTTGGTTTTCTTTGGCTAATGCAATTTTTTACCATCTATAACAATATTATTAGTTTGTTTTTGTTTTTATATTTCCAAATCTGCATTAGCCAAAGAAAACCACACGAAGATACGGTGGCTCTTGTAAAGTTATGCCTATTTTAATTTCGGATCCACTTTTTCTTCAAGAATTGACTTCATTGATCCAATGTTCACTTTAAATAATTTGAAGTAAAATGTTGCTACCTGCCTCTCAGTTTTCCTTTGTGTGTGTGCCTCAGGGTTTCTACTTGTTCTCTAACTGAAGTACTAGTTCGGATAGGTGTTCTAATATTTAACTTTTTCTCCATTTTTTGCAGATACATCAAATTCCTGACTAAAAAGTACCTCAATAAGAACCACCTGAAAGATGTTGCTCGAGTCAGTGCTCCTAACGGCAGAAACAACGACTACATCATCAAGTACTACCACATTATGAACAATGATGAAGTCGACAATTCAGACATGGAGGAATAAACTTAAAGCCGTAGACTTCTATTTTCATTTCCTTGTTTTGAATACAGTAGAACTCCTCTATAGTGAATGAGTTAGGATGTAGCCTGAATAATGAACAAATTTTCTTCAGTCGGGCATAAAATAGCCTTTAGTTTTCTAAACACTGAAAGCAAATCATCGCAGACTGAAGAAAATATTTTTTCACTATACATGCTACATCCTAACTCATTCACTATAGAGGAGTTCTACTGTAGTGGTTTACTATAATGATTCTCTTTACTTTGAGCTCCACATCAAATAAACATGTCTCTAGAAATGCCTTGAATTTGTAGAACTGGTTACATACCATATAACAGTTAACAGAAAAGAAATTGATCAAGTATTCGCTTCGTAATTAATTATATATGAATTATTCTCTCTCAACCTTCACTGTCCGACTTTTCTAAGATTAAATAGAAGAGTAAGTGAAGCTTACAGAGTAGTATGAAATGGTTAATACGTAGCTAGTTCTCCAGTGTTTTTTTTTTAGAAAATTTTCAATTCAATCAAACGAGTATTGAACGTGTTCAGTTCTCGTCCATTCGGTGCGTTCATAAAGAATCTGTTTCAGAGAGCTTGTGGAAGTATTGAGAGAAACATGAAGTCGGAGCTACATTTAAGTTTAGCGAAAGACCTATTTTCTTACTGAATTAGATGTAAAGAGATTCTATCAGTTGGAACTTTGTTGATTCAAAATGACTAGTCAAATAATTCTCCATGAATCGAAACGCAACCAATGTATTTTGATAGTCTTGAGCCAACATAGTTTTAATAATGCTCATTGGAATATTTCCATCCGGTAATTAGTAAAAGAAAAACATCTGGTTAGTCCATTACTACTTAATATTTGTGATCTACTATTGCGTGTGAAAAAATATTAAAAAATGGATGGAATGAGACTAAGCTTCCCTTCACATCCACAGATTGGATTGTGTGTGCAACTCGTAAGGGTCCCCTCCAAGAAAATGTTTTTTTGCTTTAATCGATGAGACTAATGTTCCTTATCATTTATCTGCAAACCCCATGAAATTTGATGCATTTTTTAATGTTAAATGATTTTTTATAATCCAAACTCTAAAATACCTATTTCCCTTTCAAATTTTTAATTTTCAGTCCCAAGAAAAAGAATGTACACCATTTGTTTTGATTGTCAGCTAGATATTAGGTATAATAAAGCCATTTAATATTCATGTAAAGGTATAACATTGGATAACCTTATAAAATCGTTTCTATACTTCAGGAAACAATTAATATCTTGAACGATGACTGAAAACGCTTTGTTTATTTATAAAATTATATTTTGAGTGTACTTTGGACAATTGTTGCACACAAAGTATTAACTCTTAAAGGTCCCCTTCAAGCAAATATTGTTATTGCCTTATTGAACGAGGCTAATGTTTCTTATCATTTTGCTGCAAACCGCATCGAATTTGGTAGCATATTTTAAATTTTATATGCTTTTAAAGATTTTTATAATCAAAACTCGACAAAACCTATTTTACGTCCGACTTACTAATTTAAGAAATTTTCAGCCTGAAGAAAAAGAATGAACACCATTTGTTTTGATTGTCAACTAGGTATTAGGTTTAATAAATCCATTTAATATTCTTGTAAAGGTATATAATTGAATGAACTTATAATAGAAACGTTTATATACTTTAAAAAGCAATTATTATCTAGAATAAAGGCCGAAAACGCATGGTTTGTTTATAAAATTCCAATTTACAATCAAAACAAAGAGTGTACAATCTTTTTTCTCAGCGTCAGATTAGTGATTCTCTCAATTGTTGCTCACAGAGTACTAAAAAACGTTAAAAGCAAAAAATAAAATATATACTGAACCGAATTGTATGCGGTTTGCAGAATAATGATCGCAGACCTTAGTTCTATAATATTATGTAATAAAGTCATTTTTTTCCCGGAGCCTGGAGAGGACCTTTAAAGCAAATAATAAAATATGCACTGAAGCGAATTGTATGCGGCTTGCAGAATAATAATCCTAGATCTTAGTTCTTTAATATTTTGTAATAAACGCATTATTTCCCGGAGCCTGGAGAGGACTTTTAAGGGAGAAACTAGAAAAAATATTCTTACTTTAGGGCAGCGGTTCCACATACCATTTTCTTCATGGACCCCTGCTTAGAAAACTATTTTAACTGTGGACCACCGTAAGATAAAAATGTTCTTAGAGTAGATTTTATAGGATCTCATTACTTTTAGGGTCCGATTTTTTTTATATACTTTTACGGTCCGAATTTTTTGTGATTTACTTTTAAGGTCTGACCCTTTTTTGCTAATTATTTTGATAACTTATTTATAATTGGGAAAAGTGTTGTATAATGAATGACTTTTCATTGAAAAATTTGCCATCTTGAATTTTGAAGAGTAATAAATTTGATATCTATGTAGAGCTCCTCATACAGTGTGTCAGCAAAAAATGTATCCACTGGCATTGATTCTAAAAATTCATAATTCTACGATAACTGGCATATTATATTGGTACCATAGATACGTAGATTAATTGATTAATTTTGCAAAGTACTTCAATCAATGGCAGTAGATACATTTTTTGCGGACACACTGTATAGGTCAACACGTATCATATTTACAAGCCTATATGTTTAAAAATTTATGAAAATTTTGATTTTCATAGATGATTTTGATTTTCGTTTCGTTGTTAAAACTTTATTGTTTCCTTTTACGGTCCGAAATTTGATTTTTATTTACTTTATAAAACAAATTTTAAAAGTTTGTAAGTTGAATATAAAAAATGTTATAGAAGACTTGGTATTTAGTAATTGATGAATAAAATATATAATAAATTTATTTTAAAGAGCTTCACAAATATGAACACTAAATTAGGGAATGTTTCAAAATGAATGTAATCATTTATTTAAGTAATTAAACGCAAAAAAAATTAAATCACCCAATTCTTGTCTCCGAATTATCGGTCAGTACTACATTTTCGGTCATATAAGAAAAAAACGATATAAAAGATTGTTATTATTAGATAACACTGTGTAATAATAACAATCTTTATATTGTTTTTTCTTATATGACCGAAGATGTAGTACTGACCGATAAATCGGAACTTATCCTAAATGACAGATGAAAATTTCAATAGATATATTGATTGTAGATAATGCAAAGTTCTCTAAACAAAACTATATTTATGAGTTTTTAAATAACATCCTATTGAAATTTTCATCCGGTATTTAATTTCCATCTGGTAATTAATCTCAATTCAGGTAAGTTTCAACTAACAAAAATTCCATCTTGAAACTCTAATTTAAACCAGCAAATTCCTTTTCAGAGATTGTAATATATTCGAATGTCCAACTGTGTAAAATGATTTAATCTATTTTTTGTTAATAAAACTAATCTAATTTAGTAGGATAAAGTTTAAATTGAATATAATCATAGTTTGTGGTCGCTCTAAAAGCAGTCATTGGCAGGCTTTGATAGGAGATAATTGGTTATTGCATTTGTTTTGGCAATTAGGAGGTTATTTTTAACCAGTGACGCTAAGCCAGTGTAGGTAATCAGGGTCCCAAAATACGTTAAAAAACTAATAAACCTACTGTTAATTGTGCAAATCGAATCAGATGTAGAAGAACATGGTGGAAAAAATTAAATAACATTAATAACAGATTGATTCAATAATTCAATTAGATATTATTTAGAAAATCTCTTAGATTAACTATCAATCATAGAAGAGAGGTAAGTAACTTGACAGTATTTGGTACCTAGTTTAAGTTTTAGAGCACTTCCTTGACCGGTTAGTACCATACGGCTCTAAATCTCGATATATTTTCGTTTTTTTAATCTGAAACGAAAGATTTAGTCTATTTTGTTTTACTATTGCTCCTATTTTCTGTAAAGGAATAGATTAATATTTCAGTTAAATATAATTTAAAAGTAGAACTTATGCCACATCCTAAAAATTAGAAGTTACATATGAATTTTTAGTTTGTAGTATACCTAGGGTAAGTTCTTAATTATCGGTCAGTACTCCATTTTCGGACACGTAAGAAAAAGCGATATAATAATAATTATTATATCGCTTTTTCTTACGTGTCCGAAAATGGAGTACTGACCGATAATTAATAACTTAACCTTGTAATATTTAAGTGTTTTACTTTAATCATATAAAATCATTGTATTTCTAAATACTGTAATACGGAAAAGACAGAACCGTTTCATAACATCTAACCAAATAAAATTCCCTTTTATTTAAACCAATTGTAACTGATGCTTTAACTCTGTATTTATCAAATTAAATTGGTTTTCTTTATTTTATTCAATCAGAACCATGCAAGATATCAGAACGTTGTTAAATTATTGGTCAAAGTAGTACAGTCGCTCAGGCAAACTAGTTTCTAAGTTTATGACTAGTGAAATGTAGGAAACACATAAAAAAAGTCATGGTCAACGGGTGCAGAAAGATGAGATTAGAGAACTAGCTTGCGGGTCTTATATTTATTATGTCACCTAATGCGCAACAATATACATACCTACGAGGCTACGGTACAAGACAAAGCAACAATCAATGTGCAATCTTTATCGTCTAGATAAAGTCCACCCATCTAAATATTTCATTCATTTATAAAGGACTTTCATTTATAAATGACTTTCGTTTATAATCGTGATAGGTTTCTAAACCGATAAATTAAACTTTGTAATGACATTGAAATATAGCTACTTTCAAGCTTATTTTCCTTAGTTATAGCAAACACGTTACAGTATGCATACGGCAATGCAACATTACATGTGCTTATTGCATGCATCTTTTTAGTTGGTAGGTAGTCTTTAGATGTTACTGCAACCTCCCAAGGATAGTGATTAGGTAGTGACCTCTGGTTAGATAAGATGTTGTTAGGTCTTCAGACAGCAGTGTACATCTTATCGTCAGTAGTAGCGGTCTGGTGTAGAGGGTGACTACTGGTCTTAGCGCTACCTACTTATGATAGATTCAATGGACTTATAGGTTCATTCTTACGAAAATTGATGATTGATAGAGTATTTGTGATTTATCATAGTGTTGTGATATATAATTATTTCATTGAAGCGCTTTACAGTGTTTCTCCAAACATCAACGAAAGTGTGGAATTCATGTATCTTATATAATATAATAATTCATGCATCTTATATAATATTGCCTTTGTTCTCAATTCTCTAACTCTTCATAACTAAATGGCTGGTCGCACTGGTATGATAAAATTGTTTAATGAGTGTTAAAAATAAATCTTGAACGGACACAAGCAATCAAATTATTCCTAGATGTTAAAAATGTGGTCTGAAACTGGATTCTCTGAGATTTCGTTAGGGAAACGTCTCGGCATTCGAACACTCACAGTACACTGAAAGTAAGTGTTCACACAGGTCATGAACCTATCTGACCTTTAGAAATTTATAATTGACTTATCTAACTAACACCCACTTTTCAAGTACTACGAGTGTGCGAGTGATGAGACATTTTTATTAATGGCAATGTATCAGACGGGATTTACATCTTTAATTTTTTTTCCTCAAAGACCTTCAAAATAACACTTTTTGAATGTTACCCATTTGAATAATTCGTCGCAAGTACTAAGTAGTAATTGATCAATTACCCTAAATCTTCAATTTCTAAAAAAAACTGAAACTTTATCACATGGACTAACGGGTGTAGGTCATAAGCCACCCGGTCATGAGCCTCCAGTCACGAGCCCCCCTGTTTTTAAGGTAAGGGGTACGGTCAAGAGCCCCCCGCGGTCAAGAGCCCCCCTAGGTCATAAGCCCCCCCCCCCCCCGGTCACGAGCCCCCCTCCATGTTTTTTAATCCTTATTTACCTAGTTAAACAAATGAAGAACTACTTAGATAGAAATAACTGAGAGTTGCTAATGTAGTTTTTTGTATCCGCTAGTTTGTTGTACTGCACACTTCATGGTTGTTTAATGACCTGACAGGGGGGTTCGGGGGGCGGCACGCCCTCCGATAAACATATATTTTATGTTTAATCAGTAATGAACTACAAAAGTTTCAATAAGGATTAAATAATATAGGTAAATAAGGATTAAAAACAGGGGGGGGGGCTTATGACCTACACCCGTTTTTTAATCCTTATTTACCTATATTATTTAATCCTTATTGACACTTTTGTAGTTCATTACTGATTAAACATAAAACATATGTATAAAGAGGGGCGTGCCGCCCCCCGAACCCTCCTGCCAGGTCATTAAACAATCATGAAGTGTGCAGTACAACAAACTATCGGATACAGCAAACTACATTAGCAACTCTCAGTTATTTCTATCTATGTAGTTCTTCATTTGTTTAACTAGGTTAATAAGGATTAAAAAACAGGGAGGGGTGGGCTCGTGCCTGGGGTGGGGGGGTCTTATGACATAGGGGGGCTCATGACCGGGGGGGCTCTTGACCGTACCCCGAACTAATATGCTTTAAGAATTTGTGTGGGAGTGTTTCACAAACGGCATTTTCATTATATTCATTCTTTAAATGTATAGTTTTGAAATTAGTAGCAATGATCGTATGACTGCATTCAACACCCCCTCCCCTCAAACCTAGATAGGTACTAGGTAGTGAAGATAGTTAGCCTCGAGGATTTTTTGATAAAAAATAGTTACGGTCCAAACACCTGATTGTTACCTAACTTTTTTTGCAAAGATCATACATGGTTATTTGTATCTCCTAGTTCTCACAATATTATAATTCTTGGAACTTTTTAAGACTTTTTGATATTCATTGAATGTGTTAAAACATTTAAGATGATTTTTTAAGATTTATGATAAGAGGGATGAATAAATTATCAATTTAAACCCTGCCTGTTATATCTAATTTGATAATAATGTTAAAGCAGAAAATACAAGGGACTCTAAGAAATAGTAATTACGGAAATTAGCTCCATGAACAAAGTCACCAGCCATCAGTTTGTAACAAAGCACATGGATGCAGAAAAGCTACTCCGTGAATGCAGTCACTAACCAAGTAATGTGACGAAAAGGGACACAAGCACCGGTGACAGCATTCACGGATGAAAGAGGAAAATGAAGAGGTGATAATATAGTAAATGAAGTAAACGAATCTACCTAACACAAAATCTAAGACCTCGTAGTTGAAGAATATAATTTTTATTTACGTAGTTAAGAGCATAACCCTAGCACTAGGCATAATTCTTATTTACGTATAGTTGAAAAGCGTAACCCTAGCACTAGGCATAATTCTTATTTACGTATAGTTGAAAAGCGTAACCCTAGCACTAGGCATAATTCTTATTTACGTATAGTTGAAAAGCGTAACCCTAGCACTAGGCATAATTCTTATTTACGTAGTTGAAAAGCATAACCCTAGCGCCTTTAGAACGACGACAACCGCTTGAACCGGTGTGAGGTAGCGTGGTTTCCCCAACAAAAATTTTCCATTTTAATTTAGTCTCTAACTACTATTTCTTAAAATGTACAAATTGGTGCACTATAACCTTTTTGATATCATTGCCAATTACTTTCAGGCGGAATTACCTGTTGGTATCATTTTACGAAATGTTACAGTTTAGATTTAAAAAGTTACATTATTTTTCATATGGTAATTTAGGGATTTGGAACTTTTTGCAGTCATGTTTTACTGTCAAATTTCTGCAATTTATATCAATTATTCTATTTTTTGGAGCGTAAACTTGAAGTATTGATATGATTATTCCAAATATCTCCAGACAGAAGATAATAATTATTTTTTGTGTATTTACCCTTGAAGAAACCACAAAAAAGTTACCTAACAACTATAACAAGATTATTCTACAAATTGGATTTTTAATATTTTTTTCATTCTGATATCATGGCAAAGTTTATATTTTCTTGTTCTTTGCCATTAAAATAAATTATTTAAAATAGTTTAGGTATCATATGGTTACTATTCATTAGTCCGACGCCCCATTAGTTAGTCACTTTTGTAGTTTATTACTGATTTAACACAAAATATATGTTTATCGGGGGACGTGCAGCCATCCCGGACCCCCCTGCCTGGTCAATAAACAATTATGAAGTGTGCAGTACAACAAACTAGCGGATACAACAAACTACATTAAATGATGAAATCAAATGAGGGATTGCATAATATTAATATTAGAAATAAAGTAAAATAAAATTTCAAAAATGAAAGCAATGAAAAATTATTATATTAATTAGATTATTTATTAATTGAGTAGGCTATACCTAATTAATCGTATTTTTTATTTCAATCAAAAAAAAAATAAGAAAAAAAAACACAGAAAGATATAACTGTCGGACTATTGGGGCGTCGGACTATTGGGGCGTCGGACTA
The DNA here is from genome assembly GCA_947561585.1 of Caprella mutica. Lineage (NCBI taxonomy): Eukaryota > Metazoa > Arthropoda > Malacostraca > Amphipoda > Caprellidae > Caprella > Caprella mutica. The sequence goes on along the minus strand of CANNZV010001201.1, from coordinate 72,031 downwards.
TTGGGGCGTCGGACTATTGGGGCGTCGGACTATTGGGGCGTCGGACTATTGGGGCGTCGGACTATTGGGGCGTCGGACTATTGGGCCGTCGGACTTATATGGCGTCGGACTTATGGGGCTTCGGAATAATGTGGCGTCGGACTAATGGCACGTCCCCGGTATCTATAATTACCAGAAAACTTGATTACTTCAGAACGTCGTTAAAATTTAAGAGCGAGGTTATTTAAATTAGTTAGTAGTAAAACGTCTGTCTCAGAATCGACGGCAATATCGCTGACTTCAAAAGGAAATGAAATACTAGGGACTGGGAAAAAAACAGTCAGAAGAAAGTGGCTCCATGAGGAAAGTTATCTGTTTGGTTTCACATACGAATGCTATTCTTGTTCAAATAATTTCAGCGAGGTTGTTTACTTGAACCTTAGCCACACCAGTTGAGGTTATATTTGCTTCACCTTCTCATGTCATTTTATAGAAACAAAGTAGGTACCTACTTAGAATAAATTCACAAAAGGTACGGGAATACTTTGTTTCTATAAAATGACATCAGAAGGTGAAGCAAATATAACCTAAAATGGTTTGGCAAGAATTATGAGTTTATACAGGTTTTTAGCATACAATAAAAGTAATCACCTACATTAGCACATCACCTATAGTCCTATACCACAGTCGGTGACAATGCTCATGGATGCAAAAATGTTACTTCGTGATGGAGTCAGAAAATATTAATTCAGCTCTTAATTTAGGTATGGAGGAATGGGACGAGCTAATATCACTAATTAGGTATAAAGATTTTTATAATATATGAAACCCATTACAACAATACGACACTGTCGACACACACTTTGACTATAATGTTAAACACATGAGGATGAATTTACCATGTGACAATAATCAGTTCGTAGTAACCACTATGAACTATGTTAGGGCAGATATTTTTGTTTCAAATATTGTAGTATTTTGAGGCAGACAAGAGAAAATTCCTTACTCCGGAGACTATATAAATATTCACTATACAGGATTGCACTATAGAGAAGTTCTACCTACTGTACATGTCTAGGTTATAAGGTTCAAACACGATATCTACTCAAGAAATCATTAGTTACTGACAGTTGTGTGTATGTATGGAAAACATAATCTGCAAGTCATTGCCAAAACTATCCGCAGTTAAAAACCTAAATCTATTTAATGAAGAGTATTAATAATAGTAAGTACTATCCGTTCGTAAAAGTAGGGATTCTTTTTCATAACCTAAGGGTACCTACTCTAAAAATCTAATTGGAAGTTATTCTAACAGATTTGATTTATTAAAGAACCACTTATGTTTTCTCTCTGTTGTATAACATTCTATTTATTATTAAAAACTGAGAAGCTGTTAAAAAGCCATATTCAAAAGATTTCATAAGCAGTATTCGAAAAAATGAAGCCTACGAGTCCACCTTACACAAAAATCTAAGACCTCGTAGTTAAGAGCATAACCCTAGCGCTAAGCATAATTCTTATTTGCGTAGTTGAAGAGCATAACCCTAGTGCTAAGCATAATTCTTATTTGCGTAGTTGAAGAGCATAACCCTAGTGCTAAGCATAATTCTTATTTGCGTAGTTGAAGAGCATAACCCTAGTGCTAAGCATAATTCTTATTTGCGTAGTTGAAGAGCATAACCCTAGCGCTAAGCATAATTCTTATTTGCGTAGTTGAATAGCATAACCCTAGTGCTAAGCATAATTCTTATTTGCGTAGTTGAAGAGCATAACCCTAGCGCTAAGCATAATTCTTATTTGCGTAGTTGAAGAGCATAACCCTAGCGCTAAACATAATTCTTATTTGCGTAGTTGAAGAGCATAACCCTAGCACTAAGCATTATTCTTATTTGCGTAGTTGAAGAGCATAACCCTAGCGCTAAGCATAATTCTTATTTGCGTAGTTGAATAGCATAACCCTAGTGCTAAGCATAATTCTTATTTGCGTAGTTGAAGAGCATAACCCTAGCGCTAAGCATAATTCTTATTTGCGTAGTTGAAGAGCATAACCCTAGCGCTAAGCATAATTCTTATTTACGTAGTTGAAGAGCATAACCCTAGCGCTAAGCATAATTCTTATTTGCGTAGTTGAAGAGCATAACCCTAGCGCTAAGCATAATTCTTATTTGCGTAGTTGAAAAGCATAACCCTAGCACTAAGCATAATTCTTATTTACGTAGTTGAAGAGCATAACCCTAGCGCTAAGCATAATTCTTATTTGCGTAGTTGAAGAGCATAACCCTAGCACTAAGCATTATTCTTATTTACGTAGTTGAAGAGCATAACCCTAGCGCTATAGATATTATTCTTATTTACGTAGTTGAAGAGCATAACCCTAGCGCTAAGCATAATTCTTATTTACGTAGTTGAAGAGCATAACCCTAGCGCTAAGTATAATTCTTATTTACGTAGTTGAAGAGCATAACCCTAGTGCTAAGCATAATTCTTATTTACGTAGTTGAAGAGCATAACCCTAGCGCTATAGATATTATTCTTATTTACGTAGTTGAAAAGCATAACCCTAGTGCTAAGCATAATTCGTATTTACGTAGTTGAAGAGCATAACCCTAGCGCTAAGCATTATTCTTATTTACGTAGTTGAAAAGCATATTCCTAGCCGTGACCGGAAATTTCGCTGCAAGAAAATTAGCCGTAAGAAAATTCGCTGCAAGGAATTTTCGCCGTGAGAATTTTTTCAACTCTCGACTTGAAAACCCAAACAAATTAAGTGATCACCGCAATAATTGTTAGAATTAAGAGAGTCACAATAGTTTAACAAGACATTTGATAGCAAACAATAACAATTTAATACAAGGAAAAAACAAAATTGGATAGACAATCAAACTTAATTGTTTGTTCTTAGATTGTTCTTTATTTTTTATTAAACGTAATTTTGACGATGTCAGGAAAATTTACATGATATCAGTTGGTAAACTTGTTACCAAATGCAATTACAGGATCAACTTGTGTTATGTTCCATTGTCAATCAAATAATTTTTTTTTTTTAATTTTTACCATGTTTATCAATTTTTATAACGCTACTTGCATTTTTAGAAGATAGCGCTAGAATTATCCTCTTCAACTACGAGGTCTTAGATTTTTTTTGTTAGGTAGTCTCGTATTCTTCTTTTACTATCACTTCTTCATTTTCCTCTTCCATCCGTGAGTGCAGCCACCGGTACTTGTGTAATTTTCCCTCACATTCAATGGTAAGTGACTGCATTCACGTAGTAGCTTTTCTGCATCCATGAGCATTATCACCGACAGTTCACGAAGCTTTGTTCACGAAGCCACAATCCTTTCTGACTGCTTCTTCCAGTCCCTTGTACTTAATTTCCTTTTGACATAAGCAATATTGCCTTTGGTTCCTAAGCATACGTCAAACCTATACTAAAATTCAATTAAAATAAAACTGAATATCAGAATAAAGTCACTATTCATATATAAATAGTCTGCTTTCTCTTTTTATCAGTATCCTATTAACGGGGGATGGATAAGGACCCTAGCAATTATTGTGGTGATCACTTTATTTGTCTGGAGTTCTTAAGCCGAGAGTTAAAAATAAAATTTACGGCGAAAATTCCTTGCGGCAAATTTTCTTTCGGACTTGCATTGCAAATAAACACATAGCTTCTATTTCCCTAAAGTATTCAGTCATCTCTGTTTATTTTTTCCATAAAGTAACACATTCCTTCCATAATATTTTCATGTACAGTGAAACTCCTGAGTTATGAAGTATTGGTTACTTCATAACTCAGGTGCACTAGATAGTTTTTTATGATTGAAATCATAGAAAACTATTGAAATTGAGGGATTACTATGATTCAATTCTTGCCGAATTTCATTTTCTATAATTTAAACATAGAAAACTATTTCATAACTCAAGCGTATTTCATAATTCAGGTCCTTCATTGTTCGAGTTATTCATAACTCAGAACTTCATAACTAATTATTAATTATTATTTCGATTTATTTATTGATTTTAACCAAATTATAAATTTCCAAAAAATATTTCTGTATTCCAAAATTTCAAGAATTTTATTTCACTCATTTAGCAACCCCACGCTGACGTCAAAAGGAAATTAAGTACAAGGGACTGGAAGAAGCAGTCAGAAAGAAATGAAAGATAATTTAGAGGATTGTGCAAGGCACCAAAAAACTAAATTAATCAGTTTAACAAATTATAATTATATATCAATACCTTAATAGATTTTAGCATAATACTTAATGATGTTTTAAATGAATCTTTTTTAAATAACTAAACCTCTCTATTACCCATCTTTTTAATCTCTGTTTTAGTGTAACGTGGTTCTTGAAATAATTGTTATACAGGTTAGGTTAGCGGTCCGGTGGGGATTTGATAGTGACAAATTAATACATTTTTTAACCTTTTAGAATAATGATTGTAAATATATAATGGATTAGCTACATTTTTTTACCATTTCCGAAGAAAAAAAAAACAATATTAAATTATGAAGATGTCAATTAGTGATGGAACATGAAACTTTTAATGCATTGGTGGTACCACACAGTCTAATCTGTAAAACTTCAATTTTCATAACTCACAAATACATAAACTATAGAAAATAATAAATAAGATGCACAAATTCAAACTTGAAGAGGTAAGAAATCTAAAAGACCGGTTCATAAATGTTCAGACTTCTTTCATATAAATGTTCAGACTCGTTCATATAAATGTTCAGACTCGTTCATATAAATGTTCAGACTCGTTCATATAAATGTTCAGACTCGTTCATATAAATGTTCAGACTCGTTCATATAAATGTTCAGACTCGTTCATATAAATGTTCAGACTCGTTTATAAATGTTCAGACTCGTTTATAAATGTTCGGACTCGTTCATATAAATGTTCAGACTCGTTTATAAATGTTCGGACTCGTTCATATAAATGTTCGGACTCGTTTATAAATGTTCAGACTCGTTCATATAAATGTTCAGACTCGTTTATAAATGTTCGGACTCGTTCATATAAATGTTCAGACTCGTTTATAAATGTTCGGACTCGTTCATATAAATGTTCAGACTCGTTCATATAAAGGTTCGGACTCGTTCATATAAATGTTCGGACTCGTTTATAAATGTTCGGACTCGTTCATATAAATGTTCAGACTCGTTTATAAATGTTCAGACTCGTTTATAAATGTTTGGACTCGATCATATAAATGTTCAGACTCGTTTATAAATGTTCAGACTCGTTTATAAATGTTCAGACTCGTTCATATAAATGTTCGGACTCGTTCATATAAATGTTCGGACTCGTTTATAAATGTTCAGACTCGTTCATATAAATGTTCAGACTCGTTCATATAAATGTTCAGACTCGTTTATATAAATGTTCAGACTCGTTCATATAAATGTTCAGACTCGTTCATATAAATGTTCAGACTCGTTCATATAAATGTTCAGACTCGTTCATATAAATGTTCAGACTCGTCTAATAAAGTTTAAAAATCTCATAGCGAAATCTTCATTTTTATGGCGCAAAAAAAAAATTAAATAGTATTGAAACAAATAAAACGGTATTCAAATAATCAATATTTTCCATATTTAACTTCATATTTCAGAATAATATCACTATATCATCTTATAAATTTTTCAAAATTTCATCTAAAATCTGTAATTTTAGATTATTTCTTCTAATTTTCTTTTTAGAAAATGTACCTACCGTTCCTCAATTGAAGATCAACTTTATGACACAATTATGACTTATCTATGTAGAACACTAATTAAATTTAAATAAGCCAGTAATCTCTCAGATAAAATATGTTATTCCTTCATCCTATCTAATCAAATTGATATATAATTACTCAATATACCTATTAATAACACATTAGAATAAATGCCTTTAGATAGTCAACCAAGATTCCATTTCTTATCAGATATAAGATTAGCAACATATCTAATTAAAGTAACCCTTATTGTGTAGATAAATAAAGACCATCATCACTTGTTTGGTGGAATAGTTTGTATCTATTTATCTCTAGTAAATCATACAATAATAAATTATTGTCAGCTGAACAGTCTTAGATGGTAGCTGTGATCTACTGTAGGAGAACGTCACAGAGCTCTGACACTCTCAGTACTCGTTAAGTGGGTGCTAACACCGGTCATGGTAGGTCCATCAGAACATTCTAAAAGTTGGTTTATTACCTATGGAACTACCCATTGTCCGAGAACTGTGAGTGTCGGGTACTGAGTCGTTTCCCTATATACTTCTGCATGGTCACCCACTTTCTTATCAGTGTTTATCTACATCACGTGTAAATTCTAAAATCTAATTCTAGAAAACCTATTTGAGTGTATAAGGGATAGTAGCTACTTGCAGTTTTAGAGGATAGCGCTAGGGTTATGCTGTTCAACTAAAGCCCCGTCCAGACGGTCAAATTTTTCAGAGAAGTGACAAACTTAATGACAAACTAAATGACGATAACTTCCTAGCGTCAGCAAACCGTCAAACTTTTCATCAGTTTTTTTATTCCAACATGTTGGATATTGTCAGCAAAAAGTTTGTCAAACTATTTGCTGACGATAAAGTTTGAAGTACACACTGACTTTCCGGTAATAATATTTTTTTATTTGCGCGTCATTTTAGTTTGTTACAGCTAGGTACACCTACAAAAACCTCATTTTTTCAAACTTAGTATCTATCTAGTTACAATGGCTGACGACAGACTCTTTAATACTTGGTTGTATTAGAATGTATTAGATCTAAGTTATAGGTAGGCTACCTACGTTGTGAATTGTTTTCTATGATCTATTTTTGACTATCCTTTTCAAGACGATATTTTGTCATTAAAAACAAATTATTTTTTCTGGTTTCTTACTGTTCTAAATTTAAAAAATATACATACCAAGTTATATCATTTTTTTTTTCACGATATATAACATTAATTTTGACGAAACTGACGCCAGTGAACCTCAAACTTTTGGCGAGAAAATTTGACCGTGTAGACACTCCTTGAAAACTGACGATAAGTTTGTCATTTAGTTTGTCATTAAGTTTGTCACTTCTCTAAAAATATTTGACCGTCTGGACGGGGCTTAAGAGGTTGTAGATTTTGTGTAATGTAGACTTCATTCACTGTCACCTCTTCATTTTCCTCTTCCATCTGTGAGTGCAGCTACTGTGCTTGTGTCCCTTTACGTCACATTCCTTGGTAAGTGACTGCATTCACGGAGTAGCTTTTCTGCATCCATGAGCTTGTCACCGACTGGAGGTAGCTGAATTTATCACGGAGTCTCTTTCCTTTCTGACTGCTTCTTTGAGTCCCTTTCATTTAATTTATTTTTGACGTTAGCGATATGGCCATTGGTTCCGAAGCAGACGATAAATCCCTGATCAAATTCATCATTGTTAGCTGTACAATTTGATTTAAATCACTCGTAAAAATGAGTTTTATTGGGTATCTGTAAAAAATGAAAAAAAAAATTGGTCATTGCTGGAGTCTCTAAATGTAAATCTTTCGATTATTTCAGATCTTTTCAATGAGTTATTTTAAGTGTAGGTTCTAGTGTACATTATATCTGCTATAGATGCCTATCCAACTTTCTACCATGGAGGACCCGAAGCAACCTCCGCACCTGGACCTAACCTTTAAAGATCTGGAGTACTGGGTTTCATCTGGTAAAAAAGGTAAAATAATTTGATAATTTACATACCAATTCAAGGTGCTCTTTTTTTGAAAAATCTAAATGGTAGTATATGTGTAATGCGCAGTTTCTTTGCGCCTTATTTCTTTGCATTTGTTAATATTCAAAACATAGACAGTTTTCTAAACGGTCATAGCTACTTCTAATATTGTTTCTAATGTTTAAATTATGTAAATACAGGCGGACCCTGCTTTAATTACCAAATTACGACTCGGTTTAATTGCCAAACGGTAATAACTAAAGCAGGGAGAAGTAACAAGAAATGTATAATTGTCACTCCTTGATTATACATATTATTTTCTATGAGTTATCATGAAAGAAAATTTGTTTTAGAGTTAGAATTTCAGTGTTTGTGACTGTGAAGAAAGTTTAAAGTAGTGAATTTATTGAATGTTTTAAAATCCAATCATAGCTTAAGAGGACCGTCTCTCTCAAATCTGAAAAAAAAATTGAATTATTTTTATTTCTTCCCGGATATCGTGTTAAAAACAATTAGAAGTACTTCAAAAACAGATGGACAATATTGTAAATTATACAATATGAGGGTTTTTTTGGATCTCTCATCAAATGATTTGTTGACTAGATGCATCAAAAAGAGGACACAACACCCAAACAAGAGCCTCGACGCTAATTTCTGGAACCAGAATTATTTGAGTTAAACAATTTTTTCCAAAAAAAATCAGTAAAATAGCTCTCATGGAAAATTCATTTTTTCGATTGCGAAAGGCATCAACTCGTACATTTTTTTAGCTAGAGACATTGGGTTTGGCTCATTTTCTTCATAAATGAGTTGCTCACCAAGCTACAAACGTTTTTTTTAATTTCTCAATGGGTGAGGAAGTATAATGAGATGTATGGAAAAATCGATGTACTTGAAAAAAAAATTGTTTACAATTTTTCTTAGACGAAATTGAAAAATAGCTCTGTAACTTTATAGACGACTAAATTATGAACAAGATGAAACCAACACCATGTATCTAGCTCGAAAATAGTATGGGTTGGTACCCCCACCCCCCATATTTAATAATTAAAAAATTAAAAAAAAAATTATTTTAGATAGACGGTCCCCTTAGCTCTAACTCAGTATAGGTGAATAATTAATAGATACTTAGATTTCTATAATTATTGTGCTACATTGAACAAACAGCAATTTTATGCTCTATGAAATGTTTTTGGAAGAAGGGTACTAAGTTCCAAGTTATTGGTACGTTCTACAGAATCTAAACGTCAGAATAGAAAATATAATAATTATTTTAACTTCTATTCAAATTGGTATCATGAATACCAATTGAAATAAAAGTTAAATAATAATTATTATATAAAGATTTTTACGTGTTCGAAAATATGGAACCGTGCGATAACACGGAACTTACCCTAAAATGGGACATGTTGAATTTCTGAACAAATTGCTTCTAATAACCTAATATGGATTATAATATTGATTTTTTTTTTCTAGTTACCGTGAAATAATCACAAAAAATTGTCTCAGTTTCCTATGTACCACTTTCATTTAAGCAGGATATAATTAAACAGGGGCCTGCCTGTATAAATAAACTTCTTCTATCACTTCAAGAATTAGCATAGTCATCACTGTATCTAGTTTTCTGTAATCCTTCATATTATTATTTTTTATCAGCACGGACTCTACCATTACATCTGACACAGACTTTGATTTAGGTTTTATCTTAAAATCAGAAAATAATAAATACAATACACTATTCAAATTAATGATTTATCTTAAATATAGAATTATAATTACCAACCCTTGTAATATATACACTATAATAACTGTCAGGTAACAAAAATTATGTTTTGCCTAGTACGAAATTATTTCCATTACAGTTTCAAAAATATCTTCGTCAAATACGAGGTTCGTCCACTAGGAGATTGGTCTACTAGGAGTATTTGCTATATATAAATTAAAGTATACATATTTTCACAATCGAAACAATAATTCCTAGTTTTCTCTCCATCTTCAGATCGCCGTTCAATCCTTAAAGGCATCAGTGGTACTTTCCGTTCAGGACAACTCACAGGAATTCTAGGACCATCTGGGTCAGGGAAAACATCTTTCATGAACATCACTGCCGGTTACAGGTACAGTTTTGATGATGAAGGTATTAGGGGGATTTGTTAGACTGGATACTTGCTAGACGAATAAAATATTTGTTAAAAAATATTGAAGTCTTTCGAAAAAGCACCACTGAGAGCCAATTTAGAAGTTGAAAGGGATTTTGCTCTGTTGAAGCTCTCCACAACAATTTGCGAAGATTTCTAAACGCTCTAGAACTTGAAAACCTCATAAAGGTCTTATTACTTCAACATTTTATTATTTTTTTGCAATGTTTGGTGATTAATGAGCTCAAAATAGCTAATATGTTATTTTGGAAAAATAATCAAGAATGTATGTTCAATTATACTTTCTCTTTTACAACATCTTTCGATGGTGAGCTACATTGAATGGAACAGAATCCAAATATTTATACTAAATAATTAGTTAAATCTTTACGCGAGCTTAATGTTGGATGATTGACTCTCTTTTTGATCAACTGTAGGTAATAAGTATTTTAAGATTGTGTTAGTGGTGGTTTGACAATGGATTATCATTGTTTTGTATCCACTTTTCGCTAGGAATATTGTAGTGTTGCCTGCACTTCAGCCTTTTAAAACCCAAATTAACAAATACAATTTTTCAGTAACCATTTCTTTCCTATAACAATTGCTACTACTACTAATTATATCATCATAAAGTATACTTCCTATCAAAATCCTAGAAATGTTTCTCACCTAACATTTTCCCACAGAACAAAGCACGTGACAGGGGACATCACAATGGGAGGGAAATCTCGTGACCTGGTGCAGTTCCGAAGACAATCCTGCTACATCACTCAGAGTGACCACTTGCTCCCTTTTCTCACCGTTAGAGAGGCTCTAGAGGCGGCAGCTCTACTCAAACTAGGCAAAGCAGTCAAAAGAAGTGAACGAGCTGCACTGGTGAGGTCTTTAATTCTAATTTATTAAGTACTATGGTTGATTAGAATTATTAGAGAGCCAAAGTATTTTAAAAATTGTATAAATTCTTCAGAAAAAAAATAGTATCAATTCTTCAGAATGGTCGAAAAGTGGTGAAATTGACGTAAAACTATATTTTTAAATGCAACCACAATAAATTGAAATAAAAAGTAGTTTCACTTCACGCGATATACACTTCGTTGCCATAAATTAGATGCCTAACTTTTTAAAAACAAGGCAGTGACCACGATTTAACAGAGACAATTATTGACGACTGTTTCGATGTTAATTATATTCAGTCAAAGCTTCCATAACTTTTCTTCAATTTTAAAATAAATATTGTTATAATCTAATATAATTTAGATAATAATGATAAATTTTGTCACTGTATTTTCTTTGGCAGATCGAAGACCTTCTAGATCGCTTGAGACTGGCTGATTGTCAGAACACCAGAACACACGATCTGTCTGGTGGAGAGACCAAGAGACTGTCCATTGCTGTTGAGATGGTGAACAACCCACCAGTGATGTTCTTTGATGAACCCACTAGGTAATTAAAACTATATTTAATGTGCTGAGTCAACATCAGCTTGGTAGGTGTTCTGAGTGAGATTTTTGTAGTTGTGCAGAGTGAGCACCCATCTCTGCGGGTGTGGTGAGTCAACATCTTCTTAGTAGGTATGATTACAGGTTCTAGGTAAATTCCCACGCGGAAAATTCCACCAGGAAAGTTCCATCGCTGGTTAGTTCCACCACGGAATATTCCACCGCCGGGAATTTCCTCCGCGGAAATTCCACCGCATAATACTGGATTTCATTTACAAAATATATAAAATTTGATAAAGCTGATTCAAAGAAAAATGTGTTTTTGGTGGTAACCGAACAACATTTTATTAGTTAAAAAGGGAAGAAATTATAAGAATATGTTATATTAAGTGAAGGCCTAAAAAATATAAGTTAAGGGAGAACATACGAAATAATAGACAGATCAATCTATCTTTTTCTAATATGAATCAATTCAATTTATGATAAAATTTAAATAGTGTAAATTCAACAATAGAGTTCCACTGCCCAAGTGACCAACAAACATAGATATGATGAAACTGAAATTAAGGATTATGTTTTGTTTGTAATATAAATTTTATTTTATATATATAATCTATCACCCTAGTTTTTAAATGTACCAATATATATTTCAATTTAATTTAAATTAAAAAAAAAATTGACACTACTGAAATACGGTAAATTGTTTAATTAGTATCGATATATCTTATTATAAAAAAGAAAAATTACCAAGATGAAAAAAAAAATTGCGGTACATTAACTAGCTTCGATCTGAAACCACAGATACACGAATAAAAATCATAAATTCAAACTCACATAGGATATAAAAATCATAACAAATATAGAGTTTCTTTTGATGTGCAACATCTTAATATAAATCAGGTCTCTGATTTAAATTGACTCTAAAGAAATTGACACTAAAAACAGGCTTGTCAGTTGTCATATTGCTGCTAAATATTAACCTTTTCAATAATGAAACCTAAAAAAATATATTTTGTATCAAAAATCAAAATCTGAAATAAGAGTTTCTGTTGATAGATTCAACAAGCTAAATTTATCAGTGTTGCCACAGGTTGGTGTTCCAATACCAGCGTCATATTCTATCACGATATATATGGCCGGATTATTAATTGTTTTATATTTAAAAGAAAGATTTGTTTATTTATAATCATCAATTACCTAGACTTGGAAATACATTTTAAAATAAACTGTTTATTTATACTGTTCATTTGTATATTTTTTTTCAAAATGGTAGAATCTTCCTGGTGGAACTTTCCGCGTTGGAATTTACCGGCCACGATGATTACAATAACTATGTCATGGTATTCTCTTTACAATTTATATTTTCCAATAATCTAACTTATAATTTTATTTAGTGATTTTAACTTAACATTTATTTTATTTTCCAGTGGTTTGGACAGTCGGAACAGTTACCAGTGTATCAAACTTCTCCAAAGTCTTGCAAGAGGAGGAAGAATTATTGTCTGCACAATTCATCAACCCTCCGCCAGAATATTCATGATGTTCGATCAGATATTTGGTTTATCAAATGGACACTGCATCTACAGAGGGACCACAGAAAACTTAGTTCCTTTCTTAGATTCAGTTGGTCTCCAGTGTCCATCTTATCACAACCCAGCAGACTTTAGTAAGTTAGTTGATAATGAAGAGGTGTAGATAGAAAAGAAGAAAGTCTTCTCTCTTTAAATTTTTTCCTTTCCTGGTGTTTAATATCTAAAGTTCTAAACACTGTTTAGATTTTCATTTGAACAAACCTTTAATGTCTAAACACTGTTATAAGGTATAATTTTTTTTAAATTTGAGGATTCTTATGGATATTGAGGAACTTTGTCTGTAGTAGTTACCATGTTGTTTATCATTTTTTAACACTACTTGTAGTTTTGGAGGATAGCGCTAGGGTTATGCTCTTCAACTTCGAAGTCTTAAATTTTGTGTTAGGTATAGGCTCGTAGGCTTCATTTACTATCACCTCTTCATTTTCCTCTTCCATCCGTGAGAGCAGCCAACGGTGCTTGTGTCTCTTTTCGTCACATACCTTGGTAAGTGACTAAATTCACGGAGTATCTTTTCTACATCCATGAACATGGTCACCGACTGTTGCCAATTTCCTTTATGACTGTTTCTTCCAGTCCCTTGTTTTTAATGTCCTTTTGACGTCAGCAATGCGTTAATCCACAACTAAAATTACAAAATATCTGAAATAGCTCAAATGATTATAATTAATCTCTACATGAATCAGTTTATCAATTCCTTGACTAGAGGACTCTTACTCCTCTATTGCGCAGTTATTCGAATATGTTCTTCTCTATATTATTCTCTATTTAATTGTCCCAAACTATGAAGAAGAGTAACTTTTTGATCTATTGTTTATGTTGATATTTGTTTCAGTGGTTGAAGTAGCAGTGGGTGAATATGGCGATCAGACTGACAAAATGGAGGCAAAACTCAGAGGAACAGATTTCACAGATAGTCCCTTAGATGTTGGTGAGTGTTACCAAAACTAAAACTAAAATATTCAAATTAAACCAGTATTTCTTCTAAATTAAATTTTGCATAGGTTTCAAGAAATAAAATTTGAATAATTCTATAATCAAGGTTACGCTCCTATACTTGGACACTTAACTAGTCTTAAGGCCTTGTTACACGGTGCGAGTTACTGTCGTGACTGTAGACAGCAGCTGTCCCACAATACCCGCATGCCAGTAGCTCAATGTTCATAGCATTGAATTTCCATAACAGTAACTCGACTGATGCGGTCGCACTGTGCGAATAGCTGTACTACAGTAACTGGCAAGGCCAACTCGTACATTAACTCGCACCGTGTAACAAGGCCTTTATAGTACTCGGAAAGTGGGTGTTATCATAGGTCATGATAGGTCAACCCGAAATTTCCGAGAACGTTAACTAATATTATAATCATTTATAATCTAATTATTTCTAATAAACAATAACTTTTAGTAAGCTTTGCAATGTAATTTAGGCAACATATCACTATCTAAAAACCCATAAACTCAACTCTCAAATTTCTTTTCACAGTGCCAGAAACTGAAAAACTTCTACCTAATAACAACTCTTCCGAAAATATTGAGATCAAAGGTGAGACTAATTGAATAGGTATTTATTGATTCATTATTAAATATACCTTCTAAGTGGGGAGAGTTTTCTAACATATAATTTAGGTTTTGCATGTATTTATTTTATTTGTCGTACGTGAACCCACCCATGCTATCAAATTGCCTGACAGTCTTGCAACAGATATTTCTTTTAAAAAAGTAGCGTGCGAAGTTTCAAGTAACGGCTGAAATTTACCCACGTTTCACATTGTGGCAGCGAACTCAAATATTTGTCCTAAAACAGGTTATATAACTTAGGTATATATAAACTACAATATTAGTTTTTGCCTTGATACTACTATATCCTGGTCCTATTTCATTTTAAATTTTCATAAATTAAAAAATATTGAAAAGTTTCGGTTGAAGTCATACTAATAAATAGGCTTAGATGCAAAACTTTAGACAAAACTGAATTTAGAATCCACACTATGAAACATGGAATTCTTGAAGTTAAGCTAGGAACTTGGAAGTATACATACTTCCCGGTGTCATAGTGTACGAGATATTGTTATTATGCTAACTAACTTAAATGATTGAAATCTACTTACCATGAATAATATACTTATAAAATTCTTCAAATCAGCGTCATTACAAAATTTTATGGAGGCAGTCATCTTGTTTGGATGTTCTCAATATGATCGGAACATATTTTTTATTGGGCAACATTTATTTAACAAAATGATGATATTTTTAATTTTCTTTTCTTGCATTTTCAACTGAGCACTTTATTCTTGAAGTACCTATACTTTTATCACTTGATATACATTTAACACCCGAATTGAGAAAAAATGTCAACAATATTTATTACCTAATGGTAGGTAGCTTAGTTAGTTAGTTTTACACAAACAAAACTAGGGAAGTCAACTGAATGTCACATTAAAAATGGAAGATGGTGCTAATTAAGGTTTGAAGTAACTTTTATTATTAGGTATACCCATATTAAATAAATTGTAAAGTATGCTAAGTACAATATTGGAACCTCCGAAAATACTACACGGACGTGACATCGATTAAAACTGGTGACGTCACACAAGTTATTTTCAAATAAGAATTGTGCTATTATTCTGTTAAATGTGGATTTTCATGGAACTTAAATAAAATTTTGTTTTTATCACGTTTTACACTCTATTTGCATATAATATTAAGGGGACCGTCCGTGATTAAATCACTTAATTTTCAATATTTTTTTTATTGCTTAAATAGCTAGTTTATAATACTAAGATTGATCTCACAAAGAAAAATCAGCTGTTTATCACCCCCCCTCCCCTTCCACAGGGGTTGGGAGCTTGGAATTTGGCGCGCCATTACATCTGGCACAGCGTGGGTGAGCCGTCTAACTCTTAGATTTGGCACATGCGCGCCTAGCTAAGTGGCTGCTAATTACATCATTGTTTCACAATTGGCTAGCTGTTATTCAAAGTTAGCCTCTCAGAAGCATTCTAATAAAATAGATCTGGCAGTTGTGGACGAGAGTTCTCAAAGTGAAGGACGCTAAACTCGACAGAGTTCAGTTCGTCACTACTGATACAGCTCTTGTTCATAACTTTGGTAATGTTCATGGCTTTCTTTTGACACGTCTGGGTCTTTCTACTGAAAAGACAACTCTGAAGAGAAGGAATAGTGAGGCTAGTACACCAGCAAAGATGACACCGAAGCGTCGTCGGCGTGATGAGGCTGGACCCTCCCGTGACTATCAACCCGGAGGATATTGATGGGTGTTCGTTGTTTGTTGTTGTTTTTTTCTGTAGCGGTTGTTGTTTGGCTATGAGCCTATGTAAAACTTTACTACAGAGAGCTGGGTGGCGCCCAGTGATACCCACTACCTTTGAGTAGTAATAGCGGGGCACTTCGCCCCGCGGGGATTTAGTGCCATACATAGTCCAAATGAAAACTTTGAACTCATTTTTCTTGCAGTTGAAAAATTACTAACTTTTTGGTATTCAAACATGTACTTCTAATACAGTTTTGTAGCTACGGGTTTGCGGTTTTTTTCATTCGATTCTCCTAGTAATTCTCTACAAAAGCCCGAGGATCGATTTTTGAATTTCGAAATATAATTTTTTTTTTTAGAAATATAATTTTTTTTTTTTTTAAATTTTAGTTTTTTCACGAAAAATCAAATTTTTCGTAAACTAATTCGAAATTCAAAAATCTATCCTCGAGCTTTTGTAGAGAATCACCAGGAGAATCGAATGAAAAAAACCGCAAACCCGTAGCTACAAAACTGTATTAGAAGTACATGTTTGAATACCCAGTTCGAAATTCGTTCGAAATTCAAATAACTTGTTTTCTATGCGTCTAATCGAAAAAATGCCATGAACAAAAACATAATATTATTCAATTTTATATTTAGGAACTAAGTTTCATAACCGTAGCTTTATTAATAAATTTGTTTACAAAATTTACGGACGGTCCCCTTAAACTTAATAGCCTTCAAACTCTCCAGTAGAGTAAAGGTGCCTGAAGGATCTAAGATACATTTGCATTTATCTGATTAAATAAGAATTTTTATTGAAATTTTCATTAGTCAAATTGTGCTTAAAATAACATTTTACCATACGCAATGAGGTTTATATGTTAGATAATGGTCATTCAAGTGCTTCATTGTAAGTACAATAGGTTACTAGGTTACCAACCTACATTTTAGAAGTTTGCCAATAAGCCAACTTATAAGTACCAGCTTGGTATTAAATACATAAAGGTTATCTGGGTACTGGAAGCTAAAAAAAACTATTTTGTATTGACATATTCTATCTATTTAGTTGCTGCACCTCTATAATTCTCATTTTGACATTACTTCATCTGATTTTGTGTGACGTCACTTGTTTACATCGTTTCTGAAGACAGAGATTTAGTTCACCATCAATGAATTTGAAACTTAGTATACTTTTCAATTTATTTACTATGGGTATTCCTACCGTGAAAAAAATACAGGTCATCGGAGGAGGAGGGATGTAATGACCATTATAGTGATAATATTAATTTTTTTAATAATGATTATTAAAAATCTGTTCATAATTATTAATATACATCCCTCCTAAATTCAGTTTATTTTCCCTCAATATAAAAGTCTAGCCGGAGATTTCTCACTTAGTATAGGCTCAGCTTGCTGTTTATTTTAATTTTATATTTCTAAACTATCTTCTTCCTCTAATTTATTTGTTATTACGTTACAAAATTACGTCAAAAGATGTATATGATTTCATTGACCCGAAATATAGTATTAATAATCATGAACAGAATTCATATCATAACTAATGGCTATCACTGAAACGTAATTTATATAATGACTCTAAATTATATAACACTAAAATGAATACTTTAATCTCTGAAGTATATTGCAATTATTAATATCATTCGGCATTCTTTGGAACTGTTAGACTCGTAAACTTCTATAAAAGTCATGAAGTCATTCTCATATTAACAGTTTTATCGGATTGCTCCAAAACTCGTGTTCACTAAGTAAGAAATGTTAAACCACCAAATATTACAATTAAACCTTCTTTTTGGATTCTAATTGGTTGTATTTCTTGTACATTATTGTTGCATGCCTTGTAAAAACCTAACGGGTTGAGTACATACATAATTTATCGAGTAAGCATCTAAAACAATATATTCTTTACAGATACTCGCATATTCATGGAAAACTCTTCATCCGAATCTAGAAAGAGTTTTGCCTCTTCTACTAGTCTACAATTTGCTGTCCTTTTCAAGAGAACATTATTAACAATAGTCAGAGATATGGTGAGTGAAAGGGCAGTACCTAGCTAAACAAATTGAATCTATATCTTATTCTTCCACTTACATTCTCTGAATATAGAATCTAAAGCTGTTCTAATTTTAGGTGTAAACCCCATATTTGTAACCATTTTTCACCTACCAAAAAACTCCATTTTTTTTCTATTTTGCAACACTGGTTTCAAACTTTTTGTTAATAAATAGAGTTTGTGAATATGCAATCTGTTATCGTTAATGTGATAATGTTATTTGTTCATTTCATTCAGTTTCCTGATTTTATTTACAATATTGAACTAGGTTAACTTCCTATTTTTACAGATGTTGACTAAGTTGAGGTTAGGCGCCCATATCGTTGTTGCCCTGATGATTGGACTTCTTTACTATAACATAGGAAACGAAGCCAGCAAAGTATTGGACAACTCTAGATGTCTATTCTTCGTTGTGTTGTTCTTCCTGTTCACAGCCATGATGCCTACCATTCTCACATGTATGTACTTATCGTGAATAGGGTTACACAGGTATATTGCGGCCCTTTAATTCGAATTCAATTCTTTATTGAGAAAAAAATCGTTTACGGCGAATTGCCACTGAGTGAATTGCCACTGGGCAATTCACTCGTTCGCTTGCATTCGTTCTTCGCTTGTTCATTGCATGGTTAAGGCCCGATTCACACTTGCATTTTTAACAGCGCGGAAAAAAAGTTCTTCTTAAAATGTGCTCACGCATGCGTTTTTTTATCGCTGAAGTAATAATTTAATGTTATTCTTTTATCAAAATAAAAAAACGTAAGTGTGAACACATTTTAAGAAGAGCTTTTTTTCCGCGCTGTTAAAAATGCAAGTGTGAATCGGGCCTTAACCATGCAATGAACAAGCGAAGAACGAATATTCAGAGTGAAAACTTCTATGAGATCAAAATGTTACTGAAGTGTTTTGTTCTATTACCAAATAGTCTCCTAGGAAAAGTGTTAGCACCCCTGTATTATAATGTTTACCATTATAATTTTTTTTCCCTTTTATTCATTGCCTTTTAGTATGTAAAATCAAAGAGTTAGCTCTAAGAATAACCTTCGCGCAATGGACAAAAATAATCACCCTCAGTTTTTGCTTACCTGTTCTTAAACTGTATCCATTAGTTCAAAATTGTTTTTTACCTGTTAATAGTACAATAAGAGGCGGATAAAAAGAGACCAAGGTACAGTTTTTTCCTCCATTGGCTAATGATTTACAAGTATTTGAAAAAGCGGAAAGTCTGTGAAGCCTATACTGAACCGATTTCATATTTAAATGTTGTATATTAAATGACGTGCAATGCAAGCTATAACATATATTAATTTAATGAACGTTTTGAAACCATGATGTTTATTAGTGTTTCTGTGGTTAGAGGCCGAAGTTAATTAATGTGCTTCAATTTACCTACTTCACCCTTGTTCAAGTTGATCAAGCAACAACAAACCACACTACTAAAGTGTGCCATTGATGAATAGTAGTGCTAGATTAGATATGGCTTGAAAAATTGACAATGAACCTATGAAATATTTTTGGATTCGACTGTTAGCACAAATTACCTTTAATTGCTGATAGTTCATTATATCAATCTCATAATAATTTTAACACCACTGTACCTACTGTATTTGAACGATACATTATTTGTAAATAATAAAAACAAACTGGAGCTAACTAAACGAAAAATAGAGCATAACATGTTTTGAAGTGGAATTCAAACCGTAGTACTAAGGTCAACAGAGTGGTAATCTAAATACATATCTTTACATGCACTACTTCCAATGATGCAATAGACCTAAAAACACAATATACAAATACATATGTACATACTAAATGTGACGTCATCATTTACTCTCAGTGCAATAGAGTAACTATAATAGAACAGTAACTAATAGACCTTTACTTACCATTTACTTACTTACCACAAACCTTTACTTACCATTTATCTATATTTAAAAGCGTTATTGTGATAAGTTAATTAATGATGACGTAATATATTCAAGACTACTCGATTGGTACTGACATTTTAGTCTTCTATTTTTCTCTTTTATTTAAAACTTGATTGTTAAAGATTACCTATAAGGATTTATGTGTATTTCCACGTAATTATTACATCTTGAAATTTTATCATTGGATGCATTTATAAGAAGAGTGAGATTTCATATAAAGATTTAATATAAGAATCCATCAATAATAAGTGTTTAATAAAACACACTGAAATAAGATATCTAAACACTAAGTAGATTTCACGCATTCACGAGAAATCAATAGTTTTTATTGTGATATTTTTTTGACGATATTGTGTATCAGACATTTAAAAAATCAAATTTTATGAATTATTAAATAAATAGAGGCAATATTTACCTAACTGTTTATCTTTTGGCAGTTCCACTGGAGATGAATGTACTGATGCGGGAGCATCTCAACAGGTGGTACTCACTCAAGTCATACTACATCGCCAAAACTGTGGCAGATCTACCTTTCCAGGTATGGATATTATCATATTTCCATTCAGTCCTATTAACCTCAAAGTTAATTAAAATCATACTTAACTTTAATAGAAGAATATTTGTCCCAGCTTGTTTAATTACTACTTAAATAGCCAAGTTGATGAGACCTAGCGTACTTCTGACTTAGCCAGCTATTAGGTTTTGACACCTTAAATTTACAACCTATTTCTTACAACCTAAAATTTAAGAGGATTCTTTACACAATGATATTTAGGAAACCAGCGGCTCAAATTATACGCTTTTTTGTCAGTTAATAGCTTTTATCATATTAATGCAATGGGCAAAATTTTATTTACCCAAGATTGATGGAAATAGTGTTATTATATTGAATGAATTCAGTTTGTCGAGCTTAAACTCCTCAGTCAGCATTTTAAGGGTTAAGAGGCCCGCCCATACACGCTCCAAAAAATGCGTCAAAATATTGATATCAAAATTTTCATCCAAAATTGTACTGTCTAGGACTTTTCGATGTCTAAAAAAGATTTGAATCAAAATTTTGATTGCTCAAATCCGTGTGTTATTTTTTGACGAGTCGTAAATTGTTTCACTTGGTGGTGGTGTGAATGGACGCATGATGGCAGTGTCTTCTTTTCGTTTTTAAAGGTCCTCTCCAGGCTCCGGGAAAAAAATGACTTTATTACATAATATTATAGAACTAAGGTCTACGATCATTATTCTGAAAACCGCATACAATTCGGTTCAGTATATATTTTATTATTTACTTTTAAAGTTTTTTACTACTCTGTGAGCAACAATCAAGCGAATCTCCAACCTGTCGCTGAGAAAGAAGATTGTACACTATTTGTTTTGATTTCAAATTTAGATTTTTAAACAAACATTGCTTTTTTGGCCTTCTTTTGAGATATTAATTGTTTCTAAAAGTATATAAACGTTTCTATAATAAGTTTATCCAAATCTAAACCTTTAAACGAATAATAAATAGATTTAATAAACCAAATACCTAGTTGACAATCAAAACTAATGGTGTACATTCTTCTTCTTCAGGCTGAAAATTAGAAAGTCGGAAGTAAAGTAGGTTTTGTAGAGTTTGGATTATAAAAAATCTTTAAAAGCATATAAAATTAAAATTAAGCTATCAAATTTTATAAGGTTTGCAGTAAAATTATAAGAAACATTAGCCTCGTTGATTTAAGCAATAAAAAAATTTGCATGGAGGGGACCTTTAATGTCTCGATAAGGCCGAGTATAACTTGAGTTTGATGGAAAAGAACGTCCTCAACAAATTATTGTATCAAAGTTACGCGTCTTTTTGAAGCAAAATTTTTACACTTTTTTGATTGTGTATGGGTCCCTCTAGGCCAGGGTTTCCCAAAGTGGTCCGCTGTGAACCTATGAACCAGAGGTAGGTTCATGGCGAACCCCCTTTTGGTTCGTGGCTTTTTCGACTATTTTCAGAAGTTATATAGTTTCTTTTTATAATCGAGGTGGTCCTTTAATGTAATTTATTATTTTTAAGTATAAAAATACTGATGTAAATGTTATATTACATGTATACACGTTATAACCTTATATGTAAAAAAGTATAATAGTAAATAATATACCCCTTTTATTAGTTTTCTATGAGATACATATAAATAAAATAGAAAGTAAAGAACAACACGGACTATTATAAAAAAAAGGTTTAAATTGTAGTCATTGATATGATATCCTTCAATTATTGGTGATGTTGAAATAGTAGCGCAGTCAACCTTCTCCAATGCATTTTCTATGAAGTTTTTTTTTTTTTTTAGTTTCAATGATAGACTTAATTATCATATTAAACCATAATATAAATTTATTACCTATTTGATTCGCAATTCAATGAATAATTATTTTTATATATAAAAATCATAATGTTTTTGTCCTTACTATGTGTAATAAATAGTATAACTACTAGCTAGTTACGAAAAGGATCCGAATTATTTATCAATTCTTGTGAATTTTCTATCCACTTTTGCACTATATTGAAATATGTAAATATTTTCAATTGTTACAACTTTTGATATGCTTTCCATAATTGCATAATAATGCACTACACCTTATATTTATCAATTTATATTCATTTCCTGAAGTATAGACACTCTATGTTATACATATGAAAGGTGTTCCGTGGTTATTTAGTAATTTTCAGTTTAGGTTCGTGAGAAATGAGTGTCTGGGAACCACTGCTCTAGGCGATGAAGACCTATCTTAAATATATGTCAAATTACCTCTCAACTAGTCTAATTTTTATAACCTCAAATTGCAATGCGAGTTTTAAAAGACATATCCAATTACATTTCTAATCGGCATCTTCAACTAATTTGATTTTCTATGATTATTAATAAAACCGTTTTAAATTACCTAAGTTTGTTGATGTTACCTATGAATTGCGAATTTCTATTTTCCCTATTTTTATTCCTCCATTACTCAAGTTACTGCCTTTTCTTTCAGATAGTGTTTCCAATAATTTCAGTTGCCATAGTGTACTACCTAACAGACCAGCCATTGGAGCTATGGCGGTTCTGCCTCTTCAACTTCTTCAGCGTCATGACATCTCTGGTGGCGCAGAGTATCGGCCTTACAATCGGCGCTGCCTTTACAGTCCAAGTACGTTTTTATAATTTATTTGTTATAGTTTAAGTATTTTAACCTTATTTCGCACTGGGAGTTTTTTTCATCAAAATTGCGACATGGAAAAACGCTCAATCTAAGCGGACATACAAAACACATACATTTATTCAGTCGTAGCGTTTTTTCATGCACCATTTTCTTTGCTGCAGCATGATAAAAAAAGCCCGTGTGAAAGGGACTCTAATGATTTTGGACAGTTAGTTGAATTTAACGTACTTATTTTTCACACTACTTGACCGCATGGTTTCAGTTGTTAAGATTGTATCTAGGATCTAATTGATAATATTAACAGAAGTACAACTATTGTCTAATGAATGTAATATTGCATCCATGTAATTGGTAAATCTAATCATATTTTTAATTACTTCTCCAATTTTTAATTTTTATTTATGGAATAAGGAGACTAGGTATAATAATTTTAACCAATTTAATATAACTTGGAAACTCTGATTTATTTATACTTCATTATAACAATACTAGGGATTGACTTTTTTCATTTAGTGTAAGTAGAGATTTCATATTTAATTCATTAGTTAATAACATTATTTTGTTTCATAGGAAGCCGTGTTTCTTGGTCCTGCCAGCATCGTGCCTACTCTTCTCTTCTCCGGTTTCTTCATCCAGTACTCCACTATTCCAGTCTATATGGAGTGGATTACGTACCTCTCATTCGTCAGGTAGGTGTCATCACCTGTTGTTTTGTGCTAGCACTGAAAAGGTGGCCACACGTTTCGTCTAAATACATTTTGTCGAAAGACATTTTGTCGAAAGACGTATTGTCGATGAATTTTCATATAGGGGATATTAACACAGTGTATATACATGTATTGCCAAACTCCCAACAAGGTCATAAAACAATCATGAAGAGTACATTACAACAAACTAGCGTTTCTACATAACCACCATATATGTTGAGTATGTTAATATCCCATTCACGAAACGTCTTGTGGACGTAATTCCTGTCGACAATATATATTTCGATAATATGTCTTTCGATGATATGTCTTTCGGCGATATGTCTTTCGACGATATGTCTTTCGACGATATGTCTCAAATCATCGTAGGTAATTCGAAAATGTAGATATAGATTCGATCACAACCACTGCTTATTGAACAGAGCCGTGTTCTAAGCTAGAAAACCAAATTTACAACTCTTAAATTTTAACACTGTTCTGAAACATCACTTTATATGTATATATATATCTAAGTATTTGAGCAATTTGGTTTGCCGGTGGCGGGCAGAAATTTTATTTTAGAGAGGTTTCTGTTGATTTAAAGAGTTTTATTTTTGATATTAATTGGTATCTTGATCAGTTTCACAGTAATTATATATTATTGATTTATAATAATAGCTAATTTAATGTTAATATACTCATCAATTAAAAGGTTTTTTTTTATTTCAGATACGGGTTCGAAGGCGTGGTGATATCAATATACGGTTTCCAGAGAGAAAATCTGAACTGTTCTGAAGCTTTCTGTTACCTGAAATCTCCCAGCAAGGTGTTGAAGAGTATGGATGTTGAGGAGGACTTCATCTACTTGGACGCACTAATGCTGTCACTTTTCTTCATTGGTATTAGAGTGATTGGTTACTTTATTCTACGCTGGAAAGTTCGTAAGGAAAGATAAAAACATTATCATTGATAACTTATTACTTCTGGTTTCTTTTCCTACATTGTATAGGTGCAGACTGTACAATTGTTCCAAATTTTGTTCGATGCATCTATTTATTTAATGTACTTTTCTATTTGTAGTTTTCTTAGTAAGTCATATTACACCAAGAAATAGTCTTAGGAAGCCACATGTAATGCATCTGTGAATATTCAATGTTTAGTTTATAATAGTCTATTTCTGTCTTCAATTTTCATCTCTACCCTATTTTTCTCACATGTCACCATTCAAATTATATTAATCAGCTAATTCAGATCTCATTTTTTCCTTTGTATAAGTAAGCAACTTTTGTTGGATTCACATGTATTTATTCACATGAATATCATAATATGTGTAGAAAATCATTGTATAATCATTTATCCTGTATTTTAATTTCAAGCGTAAAAATACTAAATAGAACCAAAAGTCAGTGGTTGGTTACGACAGTTTCCATGTTCTTGCTAAAAATTTGAAAAAAAATATATATTGCAGTAATATTAAAAAGGAATATTGCCGCAATATTCACAAAAAGAACAATGAAGTTATATTAAAAAAAGAATGTTGTTCAAAATATACCTATAATATATAATTATAATGTAAAAGCTCGATAAATAAGAACGCTAAATTATGTCTCTATATATTAGAAGTGATTTAATTTACTTAACCTTCTATTAGTTCACTAGTGAAAGTGTAAGTTGACTTGTTACCTAGTTATCAATATTGTACATTGACTTGTCACCTAGTTAGTATAGTCTTCTTCACAGATTGCAGAAGGTTTTATTTTAGCCGGCATTTATTTATTTATCATCTTGTTACTCGCATAACTGAAAAAGAATTCAACCAAATTGCTTGAAATTCGGTGGGACGATTCGTAAATGTCCAAAAACCATCTTGTAAAATTTTAGGCAGGATGCGCGAGAAGGTCAAGGTCAAAATCATTTACAACTCAATTACTCAAAAGTATTCGACAAAATTGCCTGAAATTTGGTGGGACGATTGGTCATTATCTAGAAACCAGTTTATTAGATTTTGAGAGTGAACAGGTTAAAGGTTTTGGTGATGGTCATTTATAAGCGGCGGTGAAGGTATGCACTCTACGAGAGGCCTGTCATCTAGTTAATGTTATTGTGCATTCAGAATTAGTTCATGTAACTTTTCTACAATCATCATATCTCTTTTTTTGCAAGAACAACGTCACAAGCACAAAAACATGTATTTTCGAGTTCTCCTATAGACATGAAAATCTTAAAATACTGATTTATTTTAAGTAAAAGTTTCATAATAGTCATTGTAGCTCAAAATCGACCGCTAGAGAGGCTAAATGTCCTAACGATATACCATTATATGTACGTATGTACATTTCAAGTACCAAAATGCCTCTCCTGAAAAATAGCTTTTTTTGAGTTATGACAGTTTTCCCGCAAATGAGCGATATTATATACAGTCAAAGAGAGGTTTAACCAAAGCCTTTTGTAATTTGTAGTCTAATGCGATTCAATTAATTAGTTAGTAAAGAATTGGTAATGCAGGTACTAAGGTGGTACTAAGCCTAAGTAATGCAGGTACTAAGATGGTACTAAGAATAGGTAATGCAGGTACTAAGATGGTACTAAGAATTGGTAATGCAGGTACTAAGATGGTACTAAAGCAATGGTAATACAGGTACTAAGCAATGGTAATACAGGTAATAAGGTGGTACTAAGCATCGGTAATGCAGGTACTAAGCAATTGTAATGCAGGTACTAAAGTGGTACTAAGCAATGGTAATACAGGTACTAAGGTGGTACTAAGCAATGGTAATACAGGTACTAAGGTGGTACTATGCAATGGTAATACAGGTAATAAGGTGGTACTAAGCATCGGTAATGCAGGTACTAAGCAATGGTAATGCAGGTACTAAGGTGGTACTAAGCAATGGTAATACAGGTAATAAGGTGGTACTAAGTATTGGTAATACAGGTACTAAGGTGGTACTAAGCAATGGTAATACAGGTAATAAGGTGGTACTAAGTATTGGTAATACAGGTACTAAGGTGGTACTTAGCATCGGTACTGCAGGCTCTGGGCCTGATAAGGACATCCTACTCAATCACTGCAGTAACTGCATTGCTCTACTTTTTTCTCTAGTTGTCTAAGCTGTTAAGTGCTTTTTACGATGTCTGGTTAACTAGATGTTTAATGTGACTGTAAAGAGTGAAATGTACATTAAGTCTAAAGTTGTCTTATTTTCAGTGTCGATATTTATTCATCTTGGTTAATTTATCATACAAGCTAACACGAAAGTTCGTTCGTATTCGTTCATAGAAGCTTTTTTTCAGTAGTACATATTGTCAATTGGAATTTTTAAGGTTGAATTTTATCTATTGTACCGCATCAAAATGAGGGTTAAAATGCAAATGAACTGTAATATTGGTGTAGAAGCCAATCAGTAAACGGTTGATTTGCAGATCGTCTGTTGTTGACGATAGTATATTTTATTGTTAAACATCATATTTTCAACAAAATCACTAGGAATGTCCGACGAAATACGGTATAGACCAGGGGTGGGCACACGTTGTGTTTTTCAGTGCCGAAAGATGGAATGTCGGTGCCAATTTTCTTTTCGTTTTCTAAATTTCTGGGATACTGAGTAATTATATAATGAGGTGGTATATTTAATTGAAGTACGAACATGTACAACGGTACATATTTTGCACATAAATATTGGTAGTAGATTTATCATTCGCATTAAAAAGAATTAATAAAAGATATATAAAGAAATTTTCTTCATGTGAAAATATCACAATAAAAACAAAAATAAGCTATCTTGCATAAGTAATAATAAGTAACTCATAAATTCACAGGATAAATTACTTACCTAACTTATTAAAAATGGGAATTAAAAATGATTGCATAAATATTTACCACAGTGTTTGAATATCCCAAGACAAGCGTATGAAAGATGTAAATTTAACTGATCTTGATAAAAAGAGACAGAGGTAAATAAATTAAACACCGGCACTATTGTAACAATAAACAAAAATTTCTTATTAAGGGATAAAATTTACTATCAAAGTAAATATACTGTTCTTCAATTAATTGACCATCCTCTTCTATATTATCCTTTTAATTTATAGAGCAGTCAGGGCTAAAAAATTTTAATTTTCTTTGGAAGAAAATAAAGCACCGTTTCCCGGGTGGGCAGTGGTGCCGTTTTGAGTGCCAAAATAGCACTGAGTGCTGCATTTGCCCACCCCTGGTATAGACTATATCAGTGTTTCATCAAATCATTCATCATCAAAGAAGGGGAACGATGGTATGGTCCATAATTTATTCATCTCGTATCATTAATTATATCTATAATCTATATAAGTTCATCATGAATGTAGCTACATATACTATATATAGCTATATATTAATATATAGTATAAGGTTGTAAACTGGTAATATTAGATGGAAACTGAAAATAACAACACTAATTAACAATATCTATGTCATTTATCATGACGAATAGCTATAGTTACCTTTTTATTTCACTTCTTAGTTCAACTTTACATTTTCTTATATATTATCAATTCATCATATTATAAGTATTCATGAAATATAGTTTCCATCCTCCGCCTAACAAATAAATTCGACATCTTACAATTTTTTTCGTTTACCGGAATGCAATAACACTTAGGTGTACATTACTATACATACTACTAGTCTAACAATGATATGAAAGGAATTATGATAAAATATATTCAAAAATAAAAAACCAGCGTTTTAATAGTTTACCTTGTTAAAATAGAACATGATCTTTTTCTAAAAATATTTGACATATTTTGTACCGTGACAAGAAAATTCATCCACGGAAAATTCGTCCACGGAATATTCGTCCATTAAACGCAAAATAATTAATTTAAATGGAACAAAATGTTATGATAAATGTTTTGGTATAAAGTAATTTAATGTAGGTATGTAGTTGATGGTTAATTTACTTAGTTGCTTCCATTATAAAGTTTATTGTACTGCAAAATTCATGATTGTTTTGTTCCAACATTGGGATTTACAGATATATAATAATTTAATTAATCTAATTTAAAATAAAATGTTTGGTGCCTTAGTGTTCTTAACACCTGAAGATGATGTTGGCGTTAATGAAAATTTATGCGAGTATACCAATTGAGTTTTGTAACTACTTTGAAGCTACGTACATTGGAACAAAACAGAGAAGACGAAATCAACGCGAAAATCCGTTATATTATTCAGTTGAATTTTGGAATGTTTAAGAAAGAGCATCCTAATATTTGGTAGAAGAGTTAATTAAGCATATTGGTTACATGGAATACATTTTTCATCAACAGTTATAGCTGCTGAATATATGTGTTATTTTCATCTAACCAGATTTAATGCGACTGCAATTATCTCTTATATATGAATATTGTTAACACTCAATAATGTCTTTCTTTCTATTCCAAATCTGAGAAAACGGACGAATTTTCCGCGGACGAATTTTCCGTGGACGAATTTTCCGTTGACGAATTTTCCGTGGACGAATTTTCCTAGCACCCTTTTGTACGAAACCTTAATTTATTTTATTTAATCACTTTCATCATTTCAGAGACATTTCCCACACCCAGATTACATTTCGATATTCACGGAGAATATTCCTATGAGAATGTTCTCGCGACATCCTTTACCATGAATGATTCCCACGCAACCTATTTTGAGATATTCCCTCGATATTTGTCTCGATTATTTTTGCCTCTTGATGTTTTCAGAAATTTCCCGCGAAATGAATTGCTAAATCTCATATTCTATGGACATTTAAAGTGAATTATATTAATCAACAATTCGATTAATGTTTTTCCTTATTTTGCTGTAGTGCAAGTGAAATTTGATTACATAAATGTTTCCATATGCTTTTGAAGATTTTATAATAGATATCAATTTTACTTCCGAGTTACTAATTTTAAACTCCAAAGAAAATAGTTCACACCATTTGTTTTAATACCAGCTAAATAGGTAGGTATAATCTATTCAATATTTTGATAGTGATTAAAAACAGGAGAAAAATCATAACGAAAAATTTAGTTTTCTTCAGAGATTCATTCACAGTTTGAAGGTTCCCTCCACTATAAATTTCGACTACTCTATTCAGTAGAGTAGTCTATTCGACTACTGATTATAAAATTATAAACTATTTTAAATTTGAGTTTTGTATTTCTATTATAATATGTAATTTAAGTTAATCGGATGAAAGAAATTAATCTTTTTCTTTCGCGTCATTGTAGTGTTTCGTATAATTGTTGCGCTAAGAGTATCGTAAATTTTGAAAGCATGAAAAAATAAAAACAGAACCAAATTATATACGAATTTCAAATTAATGGTCATTGACCTTATAGTTGTACAATATTATGGGATATACAGGGTCGTGCAGCTAAATTGGGACTAACTTTAACAAGCACATATCTTCCGTAATTTCTAACCTATGACTAAATTCTTTTTTACAGACAATCTTTAAGCCCTTTGCTATAATATTTCAGATTAAGATCTAGCATATTTCGCTGAAATATGGTGAAATTAGCGCGAAGAACGACCATATGTGAAATGAGACGCGCCGGAAACTTTGTTTCAGACATTATTAGGAGCACTGGCTATGCGAAATCGACTGTTTATCGAGTTGTTGCTGCTTTTGATGCCGAGGGTAAGGTTCAGAGAAGTCGACACAGTCCCCGCAGTGATCGAAAGAGAACCAAAACATTCCTTGCTGGGCTGAAAAGGACGTTGAAGTCAGACCCAAGCCAGCCGATGTCAAAAATGGCACAAAAGCGCAGCGTGAGTCGTAGCACCATCAGCAGGGCAGTCAAGGAAGACCTTGGTATGAAGTTATACGTAAGGAGAGTCCGTAACCTCCTAACTACTCGCTCCAGAGCCCTCAGAGCTGAAAGATGCCCAAAGCTTCTGAACCATCTGAAACACAAAGGAGGACATGTCCGCGTTTTCGTTGACGAGAATAAGTTCGTTGTTGATGAGGTTGCAAATCGCCAGAACACTCGGGTATTTGCCTCCGATCGTTCAGAAGTTCCTCCTGTGATGCAGAGCAAAAATCACGCTTCTGTGATGGTTTTTGCAGCCGTCGCAAGTGATGGTAAGGTGATGCCTCCTCATTTCATCGAAGCGGGTCTTAAAATCAACACATCGGAGTACTTGAAAATTCTGAAAGATGTTTTGATGCCGTGGATATGTAGGAACTACGACCCCTTCAAAGTGATGCTCGTTCAAGACTCTGCGCCCGCGCATGGAGCAAAGAAAGTTCATTATTTCCTGAAGGAGAATCTTCCTTTGATGGTCCCGAAGGATATTTGGCCCCGCAGCTCCTCAGATCTGAATGTTTGTGACTATTGGCTGTTTGGCGTCATTGAGGGAGAGTCTAACGTAACTTCACATCCAAGTGTCAACTCTCTGAAGGCCGCCATTCGTCGGGCATTTCGTAATCTTGACCCCGAGGATGTAAAAAGGAGTGTTACTCCAACTATATTATTTGCATTTATGCATAATAATTGGCAAAATATGTAAAATCATTAAAATAGATTTTCAACAAGGAACAACTTAAAGGTCCCCTCCACTCTATTTTTTTCATTTCTCTATTCATTAGAACTAAGGTTACTGATTATAAAACTGCAAACCATTTCAAATTTTGTTCTATAGTTTTATTGTAATATATAATTTAACATTTTTCCGTTCTTTCTACAACACCTCTGATTTTCAAGCGAAGAAACAGCCCCTTGTGCGATAGGCTACTAGATCCGACAAATTCAAAACAATAACAAAGCTGATTCCAAGGTAATGGATATATATAACGAATTCAAGTACCTAATTAATTATTTCTTACTGTTAGTTTTCATATATCATAACATTTTTCCTATCTAGAGAACTGTTCATTTTAAAACACTGCATTTGAATAGATATGTACTATGTATATACGAACGAACATACCTACTCAATTATGAGCCTTTTTCTTCTTATGATTCTCAGAATGAAAAAAGCGAAATGTGAATATTTCTTATATAATCAATTGTGAACAGAATACTTTATCGATTTAAATTCTGTTTACTGAGATATGTTATATAACCTTAGCTCTACAAATTTAAAGCAATTCCAGATTTTTTTTAATTTAGAGTGGAGAGGACCTTTAAAAATTATTTTTCACGTTGGCGCCAATATAAATGGAAATTAGTACACAATAGTGTAATATCTGTATTACAGATTTATGATATAACCATAGTATAGGTCAATTAAATAAGTACCCATGAGTAAACGTACTTAACGCGTTCATGGTTTGTTGTGGGAAAATTGCTTTTCCCACAAGCCCTCAAGTTTTCAGTTATTAAAATCAAAATTAATTTCAGTAATTCAAATACATTATATATATATATTTCAAAATCTCATTGCTCATTTAATAAAAGATAATATAGCTATTTCCAATATTATACTGTTTAAGACTTCCTTTTCAATATGTTTTGTTGTTATTAAAAGTAGGTTTTGTATGATATTTCGTTTGAAAAATGATAACCACCGTCCACCAGTAATTAGTAATACATTAACCCTCAACCTGTGAGGTGTTGTGTTAATTACGACCATCAAATAACCCAGTAAACAGCCATAGATTGTAAGTTTTTCTATTATATATTTATTTTGATTGTAGAGTAGATTTACTTAATTAAATATTAGTTTCATATATATTATAAGATGTATATTGCATTTTTAAGTTGGCCATATATTCGTGGTACCTAGTTAGTCTGACAGTATTGTTGAGATGATCGAATACATATTTAATGTGATTTAATTTATTATTTTGTTTGCCATACTAAGAAATACATTAACTAATATTATTGATTTTGTATTGTGATTTGTCGAAGATTTTAGTTTCTATTATTCTCTATTTTATCGATTTGTATTTTGTTCTTCGACAGGTTACGTCGTCGTATTAGTGTTTGTATCCAGAATAAAAAAAATAAAGAAAACGGTGGATAAAAGTACTCATTATCCACGTCATGGTTACTTAATTATTCGTCATATAATCTTTTATTTAGATTTTAGACTATTTAATGAAGATTTTACTAATTCCATACTTAAAATAGAACATTATAGAAAAAATTAAAACTGAAGTTATACTGATTTAACTAATTGTCTTACATATGTGTAGCTATTTATCATTAATAAATAATTATTGCATACACTATAAAATCATATATTTCTCAGTATTTCTAATTAAGCAATTAACTAGTTATTTGCCGCACAATTTGCCGATTTTGCACAGTCTTGAAATACGCTGCGCGTTTTTAGGACATTGAAAATGTGCGATAATCTCGAGATTGTAGCACATTTTCAAGATCCTAAAAAAGCGCAGCACATTCTTGTATGTAATTTTATGGAAAACTTTTCTTAAATTTTTATTCAATAAAAAAGGAGATATTTTTACATTAAAATCAAAGGGAAAACAAATGAGGGTAATTCCAATCGTTTGGGAGAATGTTTAAATAAAGTTAAAATATCAGTTTTGTTCAAGTTTTCATATAGTAACTAACTCAAGCTTAATTACCAATATATTACCAAGTTATTATGTATACTATTGTATAGCTTTAACTATCATATTTTGATGAAATGGACCAATTAAATGCATAAATAATTGATTATCTACTCCATCACTCTTGGTCCAGCTGCATACCCGCTACGTGGCATACAATCTCGAGATTGTCTGGCATTTTCAATGAATCTAAAATCGCGTAGCGCATTCTAGAGATTGTGCAAATTGGCAAATGGCGTGGAACATATGGGGTACGGTCAAGAGCCCTCCCGGTCAAGAGCCCCCCGGTCATGAGCCCCCCCCCCGGTCACGAGCCCCCCCACCCCCGGTCATGGGCCCCCCTAGGTCATAAGCCCTCCCCCGGTCACGAGTCCCCCCTCCATGTTTTTTAATCCTTATTTACCTAGTTAAACAAATGAAGAACTACTTAGATAGAAATAACTGAGAGTTGCTAATGTAGTTTGTTGTATCTGCTAGATGTTTGTACTGCACACTTCATGATTGTTTAATGACCTGGCAGGGGGGTTCAGTGGGCGGCACGCCCCCCGATATACATATATTTTATGTCTAATCAGTAATGAACTACAAAAGTGTCAATAAGGATTAAATAATATAGGTAAATAAGGATTTAAAAACAGAGGGGCTCGTGACCGGGGGGGCTCATGACCGGGGGGCCTCTTGACCGGGGGGGCTTATGACCTAGGGGGGCTCATGACCGGTGGGGCTCTTGACCGGGGGGGCTTATGACCGGGGGGGGGGGGGCTCTTGACCGGGGGGGGGCTCTTGGAACATATATATATACCTACACCCGGGACATATATACCTAGTGAATTGCCAGTGACGTGGATATACATACCTAGTTAATTGTTAATTGCCCAATCATTCACGTCATTTCTTCATGAAAACCTACTACATAGTATACTACCTAAATGAAAACTTAATACCTATATCATTTAGTCATTTAAATAGGTACTACCTAACTAGTTAGGCTAAAAACATTAGATTCCTGAACTACCTATACAATATAGGTAGTGCAGGAATCTAATGTTTTTAGCCTAACTAGTTAGGTAGTACCTATTTGAATGACTAAGTTACTATAGTTTTGGTTTTGTAATAGTAAACAATTACCTAGTACCCAACTAGCTATGACACCTAGTCTCTGAGGGTACCTAGGTATATACATCTAGAGAATTATTTTGTGTACCTACTTCGACAAGAGCGAAAAATTAATATTAAGTATATCTAGGTGGGGTCACACAGTTGAATTCCAGTCCCTTATTTTTAAACTAGTTTCCTCAAGAAAGAGTCTTTAAAATTCTAAATACCCCTGAACTAAATGATACTAAAATGTTGAATATCAAAAAAAGAACATTTCATGTTATGATATATTAATTTAAGAGTATTTTGAAGCTATACTATTTTGATTAGTGTGTCTGTGGATAAAGGTGAAGTTAGTTAGTGTGGCACAGTATACCTGCTTATCTTTAGTTACTATAGTTACCTAGTTGAAATTAACTCCAATATCATCACATTCTAATTTATTATTGTTATCAAATGTTTGATAATGATGTTACCTACGAAAATGAAATTATTTTGGGTCATGTACTTTTGAGGTTATTTAAGTTCTTTCTGGATAATTAATTAACTATGAAAAACTGTGAATTCATATGTAAAATTTCATGCTATTGAAAATAGAATATATAATCCGCGTCATTTGCCGATTTACATAATCAATAGAATGCGCAGCGCGTTTTAAACCCCCCTAATACCCGAGCGATAAGTCATTTTCTTCAAGTAATCTTCATATATTAATATATAAATGAAAATATATCTAAATAATATATACACTTTTATTAACAATCAATTTCATAATAAATAAAATAAAAGTATTGGCGCACGCTCGGCATTACAGGGTTAAAAGGGATTTAAAAACAGACAACGCATTCTCGAGATTGTGCACATCGGCAAATGGCGCGGAACATATTTGAAAATCCCAACTGTCGCCTTCATTTCTATCGTTAAATCTTAGTTATTTATATGTATAACAACTCTAACCATTCACAAAATGCTAAAAAAAAAGTTAGCTTCATTTGAACTAGTGATGGAGTCTGGTCAGAATAAGGATCCTATGTAAGTAATGCCAACTATAAAAATAGTTTGCCTGAAGTAACTACCTAGATTGGTTACACTAAATTTGTGTACAAATTATGGTTAGAAGGACATTGTTCATAAAGTCAGTAATTAACATCTAGGAATATATTCCTTATTTACCTTAATATATTACATAACATATTCGACAAATGTAACAAGAGACATTTCGATCAATGATATTTAACAAGTTCGTCTAAAAATTAAATTACGTAATCTATTATGTTACATAATAGTTAGAAACATCAATGTTTGATATCATTCATGCCTAGACAATATTTTAGAGGTTGTGCTCCTTCTGCTTGCTATTATCATTAGGTTTTATTGCGTTTTTTACAGCCATTTTTACACATCACTTTTAAAATAAAGATAAGATATCAATTTAAAAGGGAGAAGTTGTTTATTTCCTTATTGCGGAAATATTTTCATTGTCTTGTACAACCTAGGTATGACCTCCAAAATATTGAAGTTTGGTGCTATCTAATATCAGGGTATTTGTCATCCAAGAAATTCCACTGATTTCATAAACAGTGTTGTATTAGGCTGTAATTGGTATTTGAGATTGATGCTGCGTAGTAGATGAAGAGTTGCAAATCATGTAAGTGGGAATACAAAGATTTAAATGGCCACATATGTACATCTTTAAAGTGAGATGTATGGGGCATTCAGTCACATAAATCTTATTTAATTAAACCCTTTGCATGAAGTGTTCTAAAATGAAGGGGTAACATTTAATTTAAGGTCCCTTCCAAGCAAATTGTTTATTGCTTCAATCAATGAGGCTAATGTTTCTTATCATTTTGCTGCAAACCCCATGAAATTTGATAGCATATTTTTAATTCTATACGTTTTTAAATTGTTTTATGATCAAAATTTACAATAGCCGTTCTATTCGTCCGACTCGCTAATTTTCAGTCTTAAGAAAAAGAATGTACACCATTTGTTTTTAATGTCTGCTAGGTAGGTATAATCTATTCAATATTAAATATTCATGTAAAGGTATAAAATTGGAATAACTCATTATAGAAACGTTTATAAATTTTAGGAAACAATCTAAATCATAAACAATTAAGGGCCAGACACGCACAGTGTTTGCTTTTAAAAATTAAATTAAAAATCAAAACAAAGAGTGTACAATCTTTTTTTTTTCGCATCATATCAGTAATGATCAACTTTAAAAGCATGTATAGAAATATATGCTGAACCAAATTTTTTGCTGTTTGCAAATTAATGATCACTCATTTTTTCCCCAGAGCCTGGAGAGGACCTTGACAAACATATCCTATAAAAAATAATCTTTATTCATAATCTGCATATAGTACAAAAATTTAAAAACAACAATTTGAATACTAAAACAGAAAAAATGAATCCCGGCTAAGTACAGAAACCTAAACTAATATTTTACTATATAATTCAGTATTAAAAATGGCTCATGCAATTAAAATATAGAGATAAAATGAATAGAAACTAACGAAACAGTACAATGAGCATATGATAGAATATGTGGAAAACAGACAAATGGATATGGTAAATAAAAACAGGTATAAAAAAAAGAGTACAAGGAAAAATAGAGAAGAAAATGACACAAATGGAGGAAAAATTAAAAACAAATCAGAAATCTACAAATTGTTCAAAAGATTCTTAGACGAATTGCACAAATAACGAAATTCTGGAGACAAAATATTCCAGAAATTTATCACATTTATATTTAAAGGAATTCTGAGATTTATTTAGATGAACGTGAGGCTGGACAAAATTGTCAGAGAAACGTGTGGAATAATCATGCAAGCTATCGTGAGAGTACAGAAGACAAAATTTCGCAATATTTAATTTTAGTAGTGAATTTTGAAGGCGATCGGTATGTGCAAAATAGTCAGAGTTGGTTATCAACCAATATATCCTATTAACTACCAGTAACTTATATTTTCATTTTAGCATCAACACTCCTTAAAACTATATTTATCAAATGAAACCTTAAAAATATTCAAAATGTAAATACATTTGTTGTAAGATAATTAATGGAACTATAAGATTTGTTAGTTTTTGTGGGTGGTTCGATAACTGGTTCTTTATCTGGTCACTTGATAATAATTTCTCACTCCCTCAAATAAAGCACGCAATCCCCATAGAGAAAAAAATCTATAGAACTTATTTGGCAGATTGATAAATGATAAATCAATCACTCCCTAAATGGAAGCGAGATCAATTAATTTTATACTTCTAATTGAAATTAGAACTGGTAAAATGCTATAGAATATTCTTATATACAATAGTGAGTTTATATATAGGCATCCAGTCAATTTCGACGAAGGAAGATAGAAGAGAAATACAAAAATGGAGGTCTCTTCGCTGGGAGGAGATAGGAAAAATATATATATAAACAAATAAATAATTAGAAAAAAATATAATGAGTTAAAAACTCAGGGATGTCTTGCTCTGGTGTGCAGCCAGTCCAACAACAGTTCCTCTGCAGGCTTTGCCGCATAATGGACACTGCAAGGCCTCCTCTGGCGGTGGAGGGTTGTGACGTCTTTCCCTTGCTGCAATATATGCCTTACGCTTGTTCTCTTCCACAAACACCACCGCCCCTCTTGTTAATTTACAGTACTCAGTTCGGACCAGTGCTACGTCCTAACAATTGTCTACGCCCCCCCCCCCCCTCAACCGCTTTCAGGTTCCTCTTCAGCAAGTCTTAGTAGCGTAGTTTCGTTTCTGGCCACCAAATGTACGATGCGACAGCAAGTTTACCGTACATTATCGCTTTGGGTAACCTTTCATCACCCATTCTCACAGCGTGCCCAGCCCATCAGATATTTGCAAACACCAACAAAGCTTCAATGCTAGGCATACCAGCCAGCCTGAGTACCTCCACGTTTGAGGTATGATCCTGCCAATTTACACCAAGCAGCAGTATGAGATGGTAGAGCTAAATAACAGTTAATTTTCTAATGTGTCTCCGATACAGAGTACAGGTCTCAAGTGAGTACAGTACGTCAGAGTCGAGACCACAGCCGCTCTGTACACCTCCATCTTGGTACACAACCTCAAGTCTCTGTTACCCCACACTCTGGTTCGGAGTCTACCAAATGCAGCACTCGCTGCCTGTATCCGTCGTATCACTTAATCATCAATGGTTATCTCGAGATATAGTACTGCCAAGATAAGTGAATCTGTCTGTCGACACTTTTGAGCACCACTTCTCCACACTGAATGATTCCAGGAAAATAACCCCCGGTGCAAAAAAAAAATCCCGAGGTCAAAAACCCCCGTGCAAAATACCCCCCGGACAAAAAAAAACCGTGCAATAAACCCCCCAAGCAAAAAACCCCCGGTGCAAAAAACCCCCGGTCTATATAAATAGCATAAATAGCTTGAGAAAATTTTCAGTGTACCAGTTCCTTTGTGACTGAAAAGCAACCCCAGATATGAAGAGTGGCAGGATGCTTTACCGTGGGGGCGACACAATCCATGTCAATTTCTTCGCCTGTTAGTCGTCAAACGAGACTTTTCCCTCTCGTACCGAAAACAGAAAATGAATTTTCATTGGAGAAAATGATTTTGCCCCGTTATTCAGCTGTTCAGTCCTGCTATTTTCTGCAAAACCGAAACGGTCCCTAAAGTTCTTCGATGTTAAAAGTGGTTTCTTTGATGCCCTCCTTGACACCAGTCCTTCATCGAAAAGCGACGTCGAACTGGTCCTAAAGAAGAATTAACTCCATCTGCCTGTCCCTTTTGTGCAAGCTCTGAGCTAAGAAGGGTGCGCCAAAGCCCGATACTGTCGATCCGCAGAGAGTTTTTTTCCCCCGGCCAGGAGCTGTTTTCGCCACGGCTGAGTTGGCTCCTTTAACTGTTTTATCAGCCTGTTTACAGTTTGTGATGACACAAGGCCTTTTACAACAATTTCCTTCGCTAATAGACCACTCTGGTGCAATAAAATGATGATGTTTCTTTCTTCTTTGGAAATTACAATTATTGGAACATTCTGAAGAATTCCTGTTGCAGGCAATCTGTTGAAAACTACAAAATAGATTACATTAGAAAATTATCGAAATAATAACTTTAATTACCTTTGTATTATCTAATATCTCAGTCTTGTTACCGTCGTTACCTAATAATCGTCGAAAATAATCGATTTCTCCACATATAATTTTTTTAACTTTCTGTAGTTTTTGTTAACTTTTTTTGATTATTTACATTACATACTTGTAAGCTAGTTAAATTTAAATTACTTTCATATGATTTCATTAGGAAATTCAGCCGTATAATGGAAGAATAAGTGTTTGCCAAACTCATTGACCACACCTGTATATGTTTTCCTGTTTTTTTATACACGTGTGTATTATTCCCAATCGTTTGAAGGAGACTGATGTTTACCTTTATCTCTTTTTGAAAGTCATAAATCAAGTTATTTGCTTGGAACCTGCCTTGAAGTTCTGCTAGGTTATATAGCAAAAAAATATCGCCATTTTATACCGTGCTACCTCAATGCAGGCAATTACTTTGTGTTGTTAGGTAGACAGATTAGTTTTATCTTCTTTTTGCTTGCAGCACAATTGTACTGTATGCGTACAATCATATACAGGAGTACCTCCTAATTCGCTCTCTCTCAATTCGTCTTCTTTTCAATTAGTGTAATATTTTTTAAAAATTCACCTTCAAATTTTAATGAGAATTTACCTCCAAATTTTAACGAGAATTTACCTCTAAATTCATCCAATAACTAAATTCAAAACATACAATTTATTGTTTGGTTTGATGAAACTTTATTTAGTTTCCTTAATTATATTTTCTTTTGAAGTTTTTACAAAGGTAATTATTGCAAAATATCTTTCCTAGTTAACGTATATTTTTAATTTGTAAAATTATAAACCCCATAAATTACGAAATTATACTGTAAGAAAAGTATTAAAGTTTGATTTAAATGATCATATTATTTTAAAATTATGCAGAAGTCACCAAACAAATATTCTCTTTATACTGAAAGCGAAAAAATTATTCAGTTTAAAAAAATTTAAAAAACATATGCTTCTCCCACGGTGAAGAATCTTCATATAATATCTATTTACAACAAATACATTATGCAAATGTATATTTAATCTACAAAATAAAGGAGTAAATACGTTATTCATAGTCTAATATGCGTTCAAAATATAATAAAGTTAGCAAAATGTAACTGCCGTTTTACCAGTGCAGTTGGTTTCAGCAATGCAGTTGAAGAACATAAACAAAACAACATGTGCAATTTCAGTCACACGGTGACTCAGCTAATTCTTCTATTGTAGCATAATATTATTATATCCCCTGCATGATATAATATGCAGTATATTAGTTTAATACTATAGGCTGCATTGAGGCTATAGGATATCAGTGATTACCTCTAGCCAGTTACTGAATGTACATTGTACCTACATTATTGCTATTGTTAGTAACTTATTTGTAGCTTTTATATCTTTAATGGCAAGATAATAAATGTTTGGAACTTGAATGAGATCTGGTAAAAAGAATATTAGGTGTAAAAAGATAATAAATAATGATAAGGACTCAAACTGGTTGGAGGTGACTTTGTTAATGGAGTAGCTTTTCTGCAACCATGAGTTTTGTCAACGACGGTGGTATAGATGGTTTTGTTCATGGAGCCATTTTCCTTTCTGACTGCTTCTTCTAGTCCCTTGTACTTAATTTCCTTTTGACGTCAGCGATATGACCTTAGATTCCAAAACAGACGTTAAACCCCTACTAAATTGTTCATAAGTATAACTATAGTAGAAAAAAAACACTGATATAATTATTCAATTCCAAATGCAGTTATTGTTCATTAGAAACCTGCCTATTAGTATTAATTAAATAGTATAC
This sequence comes from Caprella mutica, assembly GCA_947561585.1. Lineage (NCBI taxonomy): Eukaryota > Metazoa > Arthropoda > Malacostraca > Amphipoda > Caprellidae > Caprella > Caprella mutica. The sequence goes on along the minus strand of CANNZV010001201.1, from coordinate 30,562 downwards.
AATCAAATAATTTAATTAACTAAATAGTGTTCATGAAATAGTTAGATAGTTAGTAAAGATGCTGATGCCATAAATATCAATGTTACCCATATATCACTTATAATTGAACTTTAAATAATTTCTCTCTCACATGTCATTTTCTTGTCTATAAATACACCAAATTATAATATATTTCTTATGAACTCATTTGACCGAATAAACTGATAAATGAAGTCAATTTAAAATACAATATGAATCATAATATTAATATATTAAACACTAATTACTGAATATAGTAGAAACCCCTTATTCGATAGATGTTAATATACAGGTGTTCAACAGTACACCACAATATACAGGTAAAGTCCGTACAACGGACGATCTCAAAGCGGACACCATCTCTAAAGGACCCAAAATTATCCGTTCTAAGGACCATGTGTCTCCTACAACGACCTTTTTAAATTATACAGTTTAACATATATGTACCAAGTATTTATTCATACATTGATTATTTTCACTAGTTTTACAATTTACCGACTTTCAGTATATTTGATTTGGTTACCCTTGTCCCTATACTTTATCTTTGATTAGAAAATTTCTATATAAATATAAAAAGAGGTGTAACTATTTATCTGAAATGTTAGACCTGGCTGGTAAATTAAGGCAGAAATTCCGTGCTGTCGAAGAAGAAGCAGTAACAAGTGATATGTTTCGTTCTATTTTGGATTCATTGTTAAACAAACACAAAAATAAGAATTAGGGAATAAAATAATTTGTTTATATATATTGTGTTCAGTTGAATTACAGTTTACTAATTATGTTATGTATATTAGTCTGCATTTACATAGATATTTATGTATGTAAATGAAGTTTAAAATATTCCTTTTTTATCATATTCTACTGTACTTTAAGCGACATGTAGTTAAACCTAAGTTATATTTGGTATATTCATATAAGGAAATATTATAAATTTTATACAAATGCCATTAAAATTTATATTTAATAATAATCTGAGATTATTTACCTTCATTAGAGTTTTCTGAAATGCTGTTAAAGAAAACTTCCAAAAGTTCATATCCCCAACTGAAATGAATTCTCAATTCGTAATAGCGTCCATTAGATCGGTATAGCGACCATTTTTTCCGGTACATGTGTACTGGCCGTTGTACGAGCTTTACCTGTACAGGTGTTTTTCAAATGATATCATTGTAACTCCTTCAGTTGCTATCTTAACAAATACAACACCAGATAAAGTTCAAGTTGCTATAGTGTTGTTTGTTATCAGTGCTTCTTATCAGTGCTTATCTATTGCATGTCAATCAACCTGGTGACTGCCTGCAGTGGCTGCAACAGTTGTATCAGTCATGCTTCACTAAAAGTTACCTAGTCATCTTGACTAGCCATTGACTAGGGTATATGTTGACACTCACAGTACTCGGAAAGTGTGGTTTAACAAAGGTCATCCGGAAATGAAACAGTCTTGAAGTGTTCAGTACAACAAACTTGCCGATACAACTAACTACATAACAGCCATTTCTGTTTATAGTATAAAAATAGTCTTCATTTATATATAGCATGAAGGCGACAAGAAATTTATGATGATGATTACTCATAATGTAGTTTGTTGTATCCGCTAGTTTGTTACACTGCACACTTCATGATTGTTTAATGACCTGACAGGGGATATTAAACACATTTATTAGCATTCAATTTCATGGTAAATAAAATGAAGGCATTAACACACACTCGGCAATAGGAGGTTAAAGGGGTAGTGCAAGCAATCATGCCAAATACTTTTTCTCTTCCGTACTCTATATCAACTAGGTATTTATTTTATAAGTATATTGACTATATTTATCATTGATATCACATCCTAGGTATTTTCTTCCTATTTCCTTCTTCTCAAACTGTTTACTATTCACAATCTACTCTTAATTTTATGTATGTCTTAAAATCACATTATAAAAATATAACAGAATAATAACTAGATCAAATTTGCCCGCACGTTCGCATCTTCAATTTATTTGATGTTTTACATTAAAATTGGAAAACGAATTAATCGAAAATTCCATTTAAACCATCGATATATTTTCTCAAGCATATTTTCGTAAAAAAAATCACGTGTTCTATAAAGTGCGCAGTAAATGTTAATACATCATTTATATACTTTTATTTAATGCTTCAGCTAGTATTTTGATGAAAGATAATAATAATAAACTTTTTTCATAATAGATCTTAAAATTGACGGACTGGAAGATGTGAAAAATATTGACACTTTAGACAACTTTAATAAAATTAAATACATTTATAAATTCAAAATATTTAATAAAGCTCGTTTTTCAGTAGGAATAATAATTCGTTTTATTTTATCCGTTTATTCAGTTTAATTTACGGGAATTTATTGTACCTGTGGAATTTAAGGAAATACAGTGAAACTCCTGAGTTATGAAGTATTGGTTACTTCATAACTCAGGGGCACTGATTGTTTTCTATGATTAAAATCTTGTAGAAAACTATGCTCTTTGAAGGATAACTAGGACAAAATTCATGACGTATATCGTTTTCTAAAATTTAAACATAGAAAATACTTCATAACTCAGGAATTTCACTGTATTGCTGTACCTGTAGAATTTAAGGGAATATAGTGTAGCTACCTATAGAATTTCTGGAACTATAATAATCTATAACGGTATACGATCTCTTTATTTAGACTTATAAAATTAGCAACTCGCACGTAAAACGGCTATATTGTAGTTCATAGATTATAATAATCTCTAAAAGCATATAGGAAATAATATAAATTACATGATGTTTACAGCAAAAGGATGAGGAAAATAGTCGTATATTGAAACTGTCAGGAGTGATCTTTAGATCATATTATGAATTATTTCTGTATATAATATACAAGATTTACGATCTTAATTGTTCCATATTTTAAACTTTAATAATTCCATAATTATTTGAACGATTGACTTCAGTGGTTTTTAAAGGCGAGTTAATTACATAATATTTTAGAACTAAATTCTAGGATCATTCATCTGCAAATCGCATAAAATTTGAATCAGTATATTTATTTTTATTTGCTTTTAAAGTTTTAAATACCTATACTCTGCTAGCAACAGTTGTACGAATCACTAACCTGACGCTGAAGAAAGAGATTGTACACTCTTTGTTTTGATTTCAAATTGGAATTTTATAAACAAACAATGCATATTCAGTCTTCATTTAATAAAAAATTTAAATTTTTCCTGAAATGTTTGAACGTTTCTATAATAAGTTTCTCTAATTTTATACCTTAACAGGAGTATTTAGTATTGAATTAATTATACCTACATAGCTGACATTCAAAAGAAACGGTGTACCTACATTCTTTTTCTTCGGACTGAAAATTAGTAAGTCGGATGTAAAACGCATATTGTCTAGTTTTCATTACCATTTTTTGAACCATATAAAATTTAAAAAATGCTATCAAATTCCATGGGGTTTGCAGCAAAAAGATAAGAAACATTAGCCTCATTGATTGAAGCAATAAAAATGGTAAAAATATGCTTGGAGGAGACCTTTAAACAATCTCACGACTAAAATTTTAATATTTAGGTTTATATTTTACAATGCCTATGACTAAATTCTGATGAGTCTGGAATGAATCGATATTGTTGTGCAACGTTTCCTCTGTTACTTGTGTAAAAGTTTGACAGATTTTGTTTTTAACTCATTGATATAAACGGGTTGAGTAAGATAAACTTTACTCGTGATGAATACCCATAGAAAGAAATCACCAGGTGTAAGATCAGGTGATTTTGGTGGCCATTAATGTTCATGTCACCATCTGAACCTCTGTCAATTCACCTGTTTGGAAACTTATCATTCAGTCACTGACTGACTGTTCTTAACCAATGAGGTTGGGCTCTCTCTTGCCTTATAAGAATTCTGAATCTAGTAGAATCGAAAAACAGATCCAATATCAGACTTGTTTCTTCAATATCCATTAAAATTTGTATCAATGAAAACTGGGCCGAAATATATCTCCATCCCATATGGTCGCCCACACGGTTGGTCGAGGTGAATCAAGTGGTTTCTCTCTAGATATGTATTTATTAAATAAATTATAAAGTCTTAAAGATTCTTTTGAAACCAACCGAATTCAAATAAAATCATAAGGAAGTTATAAAAGTTTAGAATATTCGTATTGACTAAAATACAAAGGTAAAGCTCGTACAACGGACAGTACATGTACCGGAAAAACTGTCCTCTATTCCGATCAACAAACGCTATGCGCGATTGAGGTTTTACTTCAATTGGACTTTTAAACTTTGCAAGTTTTCTTTAACAGCATTTCAAACAATATTAGATTATTATTTAAAGAAAAATATAATGAAAATCTTAATTTTATTTATATATGTACGAAATTATAAGTTGGTAAAATATTAGCAACTAAATAGAAATATGAATTTCCTGAAAATATAGCATAGTTACACCTCATTTTAATTTTATAGAACATTTCTATTCAAAGAAAATGTGGTGGAAAAGGGTAACAAAATCATAATACTGAAAATCTAAAAAACAATATATTAAGTGTTGATTATAAATTGTAATGCCTCTGAATATGTAAAACTAGATAGTTGGTAGACGAATGAAATATTGATTAAATCATATAATTTAAAGAGGTCGTTGTAGTGAGCTGCATATTCTGTAGAACGGCAAATATCGTTTGTTGTATGAGCTTTACCCTTACAAATATTTTTTTCTGCACCGTACGAAATCATTCATCAAAATGCTTCAGAATTTAAAATCAGATGTGTAATCTTTTGTGTACAATAACAATTACTCGTGTGAATTAAATACCTAATGAAAATTGCAATAGGTTATCGATTGGAAATATATTCATTGTGGAAGAATAATATTCTTTCCACAATAATTTTTTTTTTAGAATGTGACACCTTTTTTAAATTTTACCATATTGCAATTTCATCCGGTAGTTACTTAAAATATATGCTGCAGCATATATTTAATTGAAATTATTCATTCTGACGCATAAAATATGCTATATAATAATAAAACCACTATAACTGTATCCTAATTCTGCCAATTAATGATGCATTCAATTAATTTTAAACTAAATTCAAAATACGAACTAATTTACTGTATAAATCCTCATTCTTATCATCTTGTAGGTAATATATTAGACCTAAATTAATGTTTAATGCACTTTTAACAGAAAATTACCTTTTAATTGATATTAGTATCAGCGAGTCCGCCATCCAAAAAATGTTCCCCTGAATTCGTAAACGATGTTTCCTGCGCCTATAATGTTATTTAAGATTGAAACTGCGTAAAAGTTGCAAATCATGTAAGTGGTAATACAAATATATATGTATATATTATTCCCCATGCGCTGTCAGTTAAATAAAACATAAATAAATTCTTGCATGAAGCCTTCTAAGATGAAGGATAAACACTCCATTATAAACGACCGGTATTATAAATTTCCATGTTAGCAAATGAAACCAAAAAAAATCCACCTGTAAATACATTTAAGTGCTTGGATATACTTAATGGAAATATAAGATGTGTAAGTTTTTGTGGGCTGTTCGACAACTGGTTCTTTATCCGTTCGCTTGATAATGGCAATATAAAGCACGCAATGACTGTAGAGAGAATAAATCTTCACAACTTATTTAGCAGATTCAATCAATCACTCCTTAAATCCTGTTTTAGTTGAGAAAATTGAAATTAATGGTTCTGAAATTATCAAAATGGTTAGATGTTGTAGAATACTCTAGACAATAGTAACCAAATTAAAAGACAATAACTTCCAAGGTGATAGAGGAGGATTGAGGATTGCAAGTAATTTGAAGAATGAATTTCAGTTTTAAAATAAGTCCATTCATGATTGTATTATATTTAGGAGCGACTGCTGTTTAGGTTATCAATTATCAGGTCTTGTATTTCAAAGGCACCTACCAATATCAGAAGATGATTTAGGGAATATAATGTGAAGCAAGTTTATTTGGTAAAAACAAATGGTGATATCCATGCGTCTTCACTCTAGTTCTCTCGTTATGTGGTTTCTTCAACGGCCGAGAAGTACCACAGAAATTGCGTTAAACGTTTTCGAGTTACGAAATGGTTTTGTGGTCCCATGGTTCCACAACTGATGAGTAGAAGTCAAGGGTAAGGATTAAGTTTAAATTTGGAAACATTACATTACAGTTAGAGAATGAAGTTAGGATAAGGACCGCGTTTTGGTGGGATACGAAAAGTCTGTTGACCGATTGGTGACGTAAAGGGCCGTACACACGTAGGGTTTTTTAAGTCTTTCCACCAGACTTTTTGCTAAGCTCCTCCTACTTTTTCCACAAGAATATAAGAAATCATGGATACCAAATGATAATTATACGATATATGGGTCTAGGACATTTCGTCCACAGACATTTCGTACACGGACATTTCGTCCAACGTACATTTTGTCCACGGACAATTCGTCTACGAATATCTTTATTTTGTATTTTAAATCGTATATGGGATATATTTCATATTATTTTTCACTATTACATTAATAGGCAGGTGTAAATGTATAATATTATTATTATGATTTAAGCTGAACCATTTCATATGAATACCATAAATAATGTTTATTTATTAAATTGATTACAGTTAGAAAATTAGATGTGTTGAACGGGTTGACTGTATCATTAAGTTATTTACCTACTATAATATTTTGCATTAATTAATGATTTATGAGTATCCAAAATATGAAATAAAAGGGTACTAATAAGACTAAATCTTGAAATGTAAGAAAGAGAATAGAATAATTATAATAGAGGAAAATACTAATTATTTTATATGGTTTTATTATTAGTCTGAAAATATTGAACAATCAGATAACACAGATGTTTTGACGTTTATATAATTAAACGTAACACTAAAATGTACCAATATCTAGTCATTCTTTTACATAAAATTTTAATATCAATCACTTGCTTAGTAGTATATACAATTATACATGTATGTATTTTACGTAGTCTCTGTTGAAAAAAATGTGATCATAAAAACTAATTTCTGAACCAATATTGCTTCTAACAAGCTAATCGAGTAATAATATTGATGTTTATGGTACTTATTGTGAAAATACACTGCAAAAATTGTAGTTATTGTGAATATATAAAGAAAGTCTCCGTTTTCTATGTTTAAATAAGTACTATAATAAGTTCGAGACATGTCTCACTATTATTACAGATTTTATAAGACCGGGGCACAAGAAAAGCGAGGCATGCCTGCATATCATTAAATAAAGCAATCAGTTTTAATATTTTCTTGTTGCCGGTCAGCAGGAGTAGGAGAAGAAGATTGCAATAAGAATTAAGGAAAAGACCATTAATTTCTAATTACCATCAAAAAAGGTTTTTTTTCTACTTTTATATTGCAGAATATATATAAATAATACATAATAAACAATATATACACATTATAATTACAATGCAAAATAAAGCATTTCGTGGATGAATTGTCCGTGGACGAAATGTCCGTGCACGACGATATATACGGTTTTTTCTTATATTCTTGTGGAAAAAGTAGGAGGAGCTTAGCAAAAAGTCTGGTGGAAAGACTGAAAAAACCCTTCGTGTGTACGGCCCTTTAAGATAATTTCTCTTGTTGGAACTACCCAATTGGGAGTTAGAACCGTATCTAGGGGCTATACTTGGAACTCAGAGAGGAAAAGGTTCGAAAAGAAGTTCGGAACTTTAGAACTAGTTTCGAGTCGGAAAAAGACTCTAGAATCATCAGCCAAACTGAGACCTATTAGGCAGTCATCGTAACAACAAGTTAGGAGATATTTAACAAGTATTTAAATAGTCTCTAGGTTTAAGATGAAGATCTCCTATTCAATGCAGAACAAAGACCCTCGAACGTGTCGTGCAATCTATTATTGTGTATATGAATATACCTACCCATTCACTTTCATTTAAAAGATATTTAGGGTATTGAATATTTAAGTACTTTTGTATAAACCGATTTATAGGATTGTGCATTCATTTGTTTTTAAAGGTTATTACATTTATCCTTTCGCAATATCTTGATTCAGTGTAATAATAAGTTTACTTTATGGCACGTAGGCTTCATTTACTATCACCTCTTCATTTTCCTGTTTCATCCGTCAATGCAGCTACCGGTGCAATTGTATCCCTTTTCGTCACATTCCTTGGTAAATGACTGCATTCACAGGGTAGCTTTTTTGTATCCATGAGCATCATCATACGTGACTTTGTTCATGATGTATACTATATAAATTGCATGCTATTACATTAGAAAATGCTTTATAAAGGAGTCGGAAAAAAATTCATCTGTAGATAATTCAAATAATATTCCACTCTAATGGTGAAGAACATCTATAAAATATCTATTTACAGTGAATTATAAGTTCGGACCTTTCACCATCAATAATTGAACTTAATAAAGTAAAATATTTATCAGCCATTTAATTTACACCTGGTAATTGATTTTTTATCTTACATCATTTTACAATTCTGTTAAAATTCTTCATTCTGTAATAAAATAAAACCTAGTTAAATTAAGTAAAGACGCACTAAAGTAATTAAAAACTAACTAGTAAGCACAAGAGACTTCATTTTTACTGTGCAAAAACAGTTTCTTATCACCTTTTAGATAGTATTTTTGGGCTAAATTAATGTTTATTGCTTAATGCGCTTTTTAAAGAAATTCGCAAAAATTGGATTCTAGCAATAATTTTTATACATTATAATTAAGGACTGGTTGGACACTTTCAGTACTCGGACAGTGGGTGAAGCTGTCTGTGGTAAATGGAAGAGAAGAATGGCGTCCCTTGGTCCCCGAACTGTTGTAATTTGGATTATGAATTGTCTCTCTTATAATTTTCTAACGCTACTTGCAGTTTTAGAGGATAGCGCTAGGGTTATGCTCTTCAACTACAAGGACTTAGATTTTCGTGTTAGATAGGCTTCATGTACTATCACCTCTTCATTTTTCTCTTCCATCCGTGAATGCAGCTACCGGTACTTGTGTCCCTTTTCGTCACATTCTTTGGTAAGTCATTCGCGGAGTAGCTTTTCTGCATCCATGAGCTTGTCACCGACTGTGGTATGTGACTTTATTCGTGAAGCCACTTTCATTCCTGACTGCTTCTTCCAGTTCCTTGTATTTAATTTTCTATTGACGTCAGAGATATTGTCAACGGTATATGGCGGCCGAGCAGACTTTAAACCTCTAGTAATATTATTTATTACATAATTCACTGTAGGTCAATTAGAATTTCTAAAGGTCGGATTGATTCAACATCCACTTTCAGAGTACTGTGACTGTTCACTATTTTAATTTCATAATTGATATTTTACTTTGTAAATAAATAGTGGGATTACATTTGCATTGTTTTATCTCCTAAATGTATGTTCTAAATCGATCATCACGTGTCGAAATTAGAAATCTCTAATTTATAAAAGTCCAGGGCACAGTAAAAAAACATTTAATACTTCATATTCTAAATGCCATTCTCTATTTTTATGGGTCAAAACTAAGAAAAATCAAAGAATAATTTTTGTCCTGATTACAGCATGAGGGGCTATAGTTCAGCGAGTTTTTATAGACAATAAATCGAACTATTCGATGTCAAGATAATTTTAAATATCCAAGTGATAGAAAAAATTTGATATCTAACATTAATTAAAAAAGTTTTTTCGTTACGATCCCTCTTCATTTTACTGTAAACCACATTCAATTTGGTAGCCTATTGTAGTTCCTATATGTTTTTGTGTAATTTAATCAACCAGTTTAGTATTATAATCACTTGATAAATGGACTAAACTTGTCCAATTTTTCATCCAAAATACTCATAGCCTTCATTTACTATCACCTCTTCATTTTCCTCTTTCGTTCAAGAGTGCAGTCACCAATGCTCGTGTCCCTTTTCGTCACATTCTGTAAAATAAAGTAAACGTACGCAATGTGGCTTTTGCTTTAAAGACTACCAACTATAAACATATAATTACAAATTTGATGAGACTCATATACTATCTTTGGGCTAAAAGCCATTTCGACCACAGTTAATGGTCTGTGTTGAAATGGTTTATGGACGAAATGGTCAGTGGACGGAATGGTCTATGGACGAAAATTTTCTGAGGTCGAAATGGTCTGTGGACGAAATGGTCTATGGACGAAAATTTTCTGAGGTCGAAATGGTCTATGGACGAAATGGTCTGTGGACGAAATGGTCTGTGGACGAAAATTTTCTGAGGTCGAAATGGTCTATGGACGAAATGGTCTGTGGACGAAATGGTCTATGGACGAAAATTTTCTGAGGTCGAAATGGTCTATGGACGAAATGGTCTGTGGACGAATGGTCTATGGACGAAATGGTCTATGGTCGAAATGGTCAGTGGTCGAAATGGTCAGTGGTTGAAATGGTCAGTGGTCGAAATGGTCAGTGGTCGAAATGGTCAGTGGTTGAAATGGTCAGTGGTCGAAATGGTCAGTGGTCGAAATGGTCAGTGGTCGAAATGGTCAGTGGTCGAAATCGTCAGTGGTCGATATAGTCAGTGGTTGAAATGGTCAGTGGTTGAAATGGTCAGTGGTCGAAATGGTCAGTGGTCGAAAAGGTCAGTGGTCGAAATGGTCTGTGGTCGAAATGGTCAGTGGTTGAAATGGTCAGTGGTCGAAATGGTCAGTGGTCGAAAAGGTCAGTGGTCGAAATGGTCTGTGGTCGAAATGGTCAGTGGTTGAAATGGTCAGTGGTCGAAATGGTCAGTGGTCGAAATGGTCAGTGGTCGAAATGGTCAGTGGTTGAAATGGTCAGTGGTCGAAATGGTCAGTGGTCGAAATGGTCAGTGGTTGAAATGGTCAGTGGTCGAAATGGTCAGTGGTCGAAATGGTCAGTGGTCGATATAGTCAGTGGTTGAAATGGTCAGTGGTTGAAATGGTCAGTGGTCGAAATGGTCAGTGGTCGAAATGGTCAGTGGTTGAAATGGTCAGTGGTCGAAATGGTCAGTGGTCGAAGTCGTCAGTGGTCGATATAGTCAGTGGTTGAAATGGTCAGTGGTTGAAATGGTCAGTGGTCGAAATGGTCAGTGGTCGAAAAGGTCAGTGGTCGAAATGGTCTGTGGTCGAAATGGTCAGTGGTCGAAATGGTCAGTGGTTGAAATGGTCAGTGGTCGAAATGGTCAGTGGTCGAAATGGTCAGTGGTCGAAATGGTCAGTGGTTGAAATGGTCAGTGGTCGAAATGGTCAGTGGTCGAAATGGTCAGTGGTTGAAATGGTCAGTGGTCGAAATGGTCAGTGGTCGATATAGTCAGTGGTTGAAATGGTCAGTGGTTGAAATGGTCAGTGGTCGAAATGGTCAGTGGTCGAAATGGTCAGTGGTCGAAATGGTCAGTGGTCGAAATGGTCAGTGGTTGAAATGGTCAGTGGTCGAAATGGTCAGTGGTCGAAATGGTCAGTGGTCGATATAGTCAGTGGTTGAAATGGTCAGTGGTTGAAATGGTCAGTGGTCGAAATGGTCAGTGGTCGAAATGGTCAGTGGTCGATATAGTCAGTGGTTGAAATGGTCAGTGGTTGAAATGGTCAGTGGTCGAAATGGTCAGTGGTCGAAATGGTCAGTGGTCGAAATGGTCTATGGTCGAAATGGTCAGTGGTCGAAATGGTCATTGGTCGAAATGACCTTATATGAAGTAACTTGACACACTATCATTGACGATCTTTACTTAATAGTACTGCTGGCAAGTACTTGTATAGCAATTAAGATAACACTGAGGAAAATTTTGCATCAAACAAAGTAAGACCATGTATGTATATAAATTACCTACTGATATATCACCTTATATATTTGAATTGGAAATTCATTATACAAACACTAAGGCCCAAGATATACTGGGTGTTAATTATTTATCGCTACGGTCTACTTAATATGTTTATATACGACTATTTATATCCAATTATCTCAAATTTTAGTAAGTATTATAAAAGTTTAAAAATAAGTTCAATATTTAATGTATTACACTCTGCCACAATATTTGCTAAATGTAAATAAGAGAATAGCATTATCATAAAATCGGGTCTAGGACATTTCGTCCACGGACAATTCGTCCACGAATTGCTTTATTTTCTATTTTAAAGTGTATATGTGTTATATTTCACTATATTTTTCGCTATTTTATTAATAGCCAGTTATTATTATAGTGAATTATTCCCAACCATTTCATATGAACACATAAAAAAATGTTTACCTATCGATTGCAGTTATGAAATTAGATGTGATGAACTGTTTTACTGTATCTTTTAATTATATACCTCCTTTAATATTTTGCATTAATTAATGAGTTATGAGTATTTAAAATATAGAACTGAAATAACAGTGTACTAACAAGACTAAATGTTCGGGAAGGTAAGAAAGAGAATAAATAATTACAATAGAGGTAAATAATAATGATATATATGGTTTTATTATGAGTTCGAGTCTGATAGCATGGACGTTTTTACGTTTAAATAAATAAAGGCAACACTAAAAAGTACCAATATCTACCTAATTCTTTTATAACATACTTCATTATCAATCACTTTGTTAGTAGTATATTATGTACTATCAGAGAAAAGAGTCTCCGCATGATATGTATACATACTGTTTATCTCACATCACAGTTTCCTAATTTTCTATTATTTTCAAATCTTACATATTTGTCGTCGAATACACAGACCAAATTTAGAATATCTACAAGCATTACAAATTCACAATTAGTATCGTTAATTTTGGAAATAAAAAAAATAGTAAATTGTCAAACAATCATTACGTACGGATGCACTTTTCTTCGACTGTACATGTATCATGTATGTATTTTATTTAATCACTGTTAAAAATAATGTGTCATGAAAAACTAGTTTCTGTACCAATATTGCTTCTAATAACCTAATCTGAGTAATAATATTGGTGTTTATTGTAATTATAATTATTATGTTATTTTCAATGTTCATATACTCTAATAAATTCGAGACATGCCTCGTTATTATTACAGATTTTATTAGACCAATGTGAAATAAAAGCGATTCCTGCCTGCATATCATTAAATAAAGTATTCAGTTTTATTATTTCACTATTGAAAGCCATCAGGAGCAGGAGAAGAAGATTGCAATAAGAATTAAGGCAAATAGCATAAATTTCTAATTGCCATAAGAAGGGTGTTTTCTACTTTCATATTGCAAAATATATATAAATAATGCTCAATATAAAATTTATACACAATATAAATATAATGCAAAATAAAGCATTTCGTGGATGAATTGTCCGTGGACGAAATGTCCGTTGGACGAAATGTCCGTGGACGAAATGTCCGTGGACTTATAAAATAATATAGGTAATCAATGAAAATTTCTAAATCCCTCTGTGTTAACATGAATGATAGTTTGAATAATAATTAACTATATTAATAATAAATATAAATATAAATTGTAAGTTACACAAATCATTTACCTTAATTGATTTATAAGATGCATATCATGTAACAGGGAGAACAACAAGTGACAAGAGTAAGTACCTCATGGCTCAGTTTTTCCATATTACCTAACACATTCGGTTACAATATTTTCCGCATTCTTTAAGGTACTTAATCATTATTAATTAATAGTAATTGAAAAGACATACCTATGACCTTCTGCTCCATGCTATATATAAAGTATTTTCCTTGTAAATATACTAAGGAACAAATATGCTTATGACCTAAATAATATATATTATGTGGTCGAAACATCAAATTTCCAGTTTCTAATTTAAATTCATTGATTTTTTCTTTCAATAGACCACCAAAGTGAAGTGAGTTGGGTTCCTTTTTAGAATATTGGCGAAATATTCCTATGTTATTCGTACGGAGAGAAAAATTAGGTGGTACGACATTCATTACAGCTGACTATTTACTTACTCTTGGAAAATTTTAAGTCAATATTTCGATACCTAATATCTAAACGCATTCATTGCTACAAAGTTCATTGAGATGTGTATTTCAATTAAAAAGTTATGAGCAATTTAATTAGAAGTAACGTCAATTAAGACATATCCGTAAATTAGGCAATCAATACAACATCTTTTTACGCGAAAAATTTGAAAGATTGTTTCCCAAATAACATCAAGTTATCTCAAATATCTATACTACTAGTGTACTTTCCCGTTAAAAATAATGGATCATCATTAATACCAATTCATTATCCGTTATTAGGTTACTTCTAATGAATTCAATTAAAATTAAATTTTCTGCATAGTCTAATATATTTTATAGATAAAATACATTTAAAAATTGAATAGAAACATGATATTAAAATATCAAGTCAATATATTCCCGTGCGTATCATAGTTACATTCTTCATGTTTAATACCCGTCGTGAAAAAGCGGACATCAAATAAATAAATAAACACACTAAGGAAATTATATGTATAGATAATAAGAGCCGCGTCCGTCTGTCCGTGTGTCACACATTTTATTAAGAAATATATATTAAAAGGATGAAAAATCATTTGTGGCAGTATAATGACTACGGACTACAATAATATTGACACTAATTATTGAAAAAACTAAATTTTATATTCAAGCTTTGGAGATTTTTTCGTTTAAAGGCTGTTTCACACTGGGACGTCACCGGTTTGTGATTTTTATCACTGAGAAGAGCCGGTACTGTATGAAGGTGTCCGAGAATGTAATGTAACGATATTTTTTTTCACTGACACCGAATCACTAAGAGAAGAGTGACGGAGACAGACCGGTGACGTGCCGGAAGGATCCCGGTGATGTGTGAAGCAACCTCTAATCAGAATATGTGTATCCATAATACATGCATGCATTCAGATATAATTTAGATTCAATAACAGGTACTGTACTAGTCTATACTATAATAAGAGCTGCGTCCGTCTGTCTGTCCGTGTGTTATACATAGAGTTATGATAAACTACACTAGAGAGAGGTATTGTTGCAGCGATTGAGGGACGCTGAAAACCTTATTTTGTTTCAGTTACTCCATTGAATTTGCCAGTGAAATGACCACAAATTAGGGAATTAACCGTCCTACAAGACGCAATATAATTTTGACCACTGGCTCACCACTTGGTGTTACACTTTTATTAAAAAATACATATTGAAAGGAGAAACAAATCATTTGTAGAGGTAGCATAACTAGTATTTAAAAAATAATTCACTATATATATAAAATTATATTTTGGCTTTTTAGAGACAGTTTTTTCATTTAATCATAATATATTTATCCATCATACATTCTTGCATTCGAATATAATTTAAATTCAATTACAGGTACTGAACTAGTCTATACTATAATAAGAGCTGCATCCGTCTGTTTGTCAGTCCGTCCGTGTTTCACACATTATATTAAGAAACATATTAAAAGGAAAAACAAATCATTCGTGGCAGTATCATGACACGGGCTACAATAATAATTGACACTAATTATTTTAAAAAAAATTATATTTTGGCTTTGAGATTTTTATTGTTTAATCAAAATATATGTATCCATAATACATAATTTCATTCGAATATAATTTAGATTCAATAACAAAAAGGTTAAACAGTCATTCTATCAACAGCGCTTCATAAAGTTGGTGTAAATAAAAGAAAAATCTAAGAAACAGTAATAGAAAAGTAAAACTAATAATTTGCTGCAGTATCATTACTACGGGGGTCACACGAAAATTATTAATTAAAAATCTAAGAGTTTTGATTCTAAAGAGTAAATAATGTAATTTTTGATAAATTGTGTGCATTTAAATATAATCTTAAACCCATTATATTAACTAGCAAGACTCGTGGTAATTCCATGGGATGAGAATCAACAAAAAAGTTTTGACAAAACTGATCATTAAAAAAACACTGTTTTGACTAAAACATAAAATGCACCAAAAGTGTTCAGTAACATGCTTCTGAAAATAATATTCTTCGTATTTAATTATCTTGGTCACAGTACGTACTTCGATTTACACCAACTTTATGAGACTCATATGGATAGAATTTCTGTTTAAACCGTTTTGTGACAGACAGACCGACTGGCACGGATTCTTTTATAATAGGATACAGATTATCCCTTATAAATATCCTCATGATGACATTATTTTGATTTACACCAACTTTATGAGTTGCTACTGATAGAGTGTCTGTTTAACGTATTTTGTGACGGACTTACTGACATTATGTCCAACTCACGGACATTATCACCGTACAATTTTTTCTAAATAAAGGTATATTTTAGCTCCACAGCCCCCCTTCCCCTCCCACTTCAAATCCCCTACCTCCTCTCCCCCCATCTTCAATTCCCCCACCTTTTAATCACTAATTAGATATAGGCACATGTAAAAAAAATAAGGGGAACAAGATAAAAAGACAATAAGATGATTTGTTTATATCTAATTACCCAAAGCGTAACGGGGACTCACTAAGGAAGGAACACGTAGAATTATAATATGATTGAACACTCAATGAATGAACAACAGGTACTGTATAGTCTATATAATAAGAAGGTTCTAGGACAATTCGCCGTGAGGAAAACTCGCCGCTAGAACAACTCGCCTTGTGATTTATGTTTTTCCTATGTATACATCATTTTCATATATTTAAAAATATTATAAATTTGAACAATGATTGGTTTCTATATGCTCAAGACTGACGTAGATCAGTAGTTGACAAATTTCAGCATTTCAATTAATTAGTTTCTTTTGTTATATCTGGGAGAATATTTCGGGCCGCAAAAATGACTAGAACTATTAATATGAATTTAGAAGCATTTAACGTCTGCTTCGAAACGAAGGACTTTCTAGTTGATGTCAAAAGGAAAATAAATACAAGGGATAGGAAGAAGAAGTCAAAAAACAAAGTGACTCCTTGAACAAAGGCACAAACCACCAGTCCGTGACAAGCTCATGGATGCAGAAAAGCTACTTCGTGGATGCAGTCACTTACCAAGAAATGATAAGAAAAGGAACACAAGCACAGGTGACTGCACTCACGCATAGAAGAGGAAAATGAAGAGGTGATAGTAAATGTAACTTATTAGCCTACCTAAGACAAAAATCTAAGACTTCGTGGTTAAATAACCTTTATTTCTTTATTTCCACTACCGTACTTGTTTTATACTAAAGTAATTTTCACAAGTCCTTAATTAAATGTATTAAAACGACAACTGAACTCGTTTTCTTTCCATTAGCAAATTATTTTTAGCACAATAAATTCAAATAGAAAGACGAAAATTGTATTGAGAATTTACAACACACACTATGTTTATAGCATAATAATTTAAAAAATTGTCCGCGGCGAATTGTCCGGCGGTGAATTGTCCAGCGGCGAGTTGTCCGGTCACTAATAAGAACGGTCCGTTGTCTGTTCGTGTGTCACAAAATGGGTTTAAGTTAAACAGTCCTTCATTCTATCAAAAGCGCCTCATAAAGTTAGAAAAAATGAAAGAAAAATCAAAGAAACACTAATTGAGAAGAAAATCTGATAATTTGCTCGAGTATCATCGGTACGGGGGTCACACTAAAATTATTAATTGAAAACATAAGAGTTTTTGAGTTATAATTTTAATAAATTATATATATTTTATATGTATATATAATTTATATATACAAACATTTAAATATAATCTTAAACCCAATATATTAATTGAACTCTCACTGAATGAACAACTGGTACTGTACTATATAGTTACCAAGAAATATACAACAGCCTCAGGGGCTCTATCCTGAAACTGTCTGTGGTGAATGGAAGAGAAGGGGATGGCATCCATTTGACCCTGAACTGTTGTAATTTGCACTGTGTATTGTATTTTTTCATTTCTACCATTTTTATCATTTTTAACGCTACTTGCAGTTTTAGAGAATATGTTTTGTTATGTAGCTTCTTTGACTATGTACTATGAGAGATAGTGATAAATTGTTTCTTGTTAATTCTTTTTGAGTTTTAATATTTATAATATAATTTATTACGAAGCGAATTCTTAATCAATTTCTTTTCTACATATCCTTAGCTCTACAATTTGATGCATTTTTAATCGTGGACGGGACCTTCATTTTTTTTATTACTACGTACCTATGACGACATACCAAATTACCTAACTACTAAAATGAATACAGATATTCCTTTAAAGGTTCTTGCTTGAAGGTTATTGTACATGATTTAACCTGCAGTCGACTGAAACAGTTACTCTTAAATGCAATCATATGTGAGGAACTACCTACATGTAAGTACATAGTTAATAAAGTAGTATACCAAGGATAATCGACGATTATGTAAAGGCTAACTAAACTGTTACGTACGACTTAAACCTGTTCTGTAAAAACATTGAAATAATCTGAGTAAAGATTTATTCATTTATTTACAGAATAGCAACCTTTACAGTAGATACAGGGCCGGGGCCTCCCTGATCTTCACCTAAACTATTATTCTATACAAGTCAGTTACAGAATGGTATAAGGCCCGGAAAAGAACTATTGGCTTCACGGGCTACCTAATCATTTAATGATAAATTGAAATCAATATTAATACAAGGCATAAAATCATGCGTGAGGGACAAGAGATAAGAATACAAAGGATCTATCTACAGTAAAGGATCTATCTATAGCAAAGAATCAATTTACATCAAAAGATAAGAATGCTAGTAAATCTGTGCAAGGCAATAATCTTACTTAAAACCTGACAATAGGATCTTATTGCTGAAGATCAGACAATAAATATACCCTTGCATTACGTTTAAATGCTTTAACAGTATTATGTAATATAGTTTCACTAGGTACAAGGTTCCTAATTTCAACTATGCAGTAATGAATATGGCTATTAGTTTTATTCGACTGTCAAATCCTTCTATCATCAGTGTCTTGAACATGTACAAAATTATATTCACTTTTATATAAATGTGACAGCCATAAGTTTCATAGTGTACGATCATTATATGGAAAGAATTTTAACACTAATTATCTTCTGCGGAATTTTAACTTTTTTTACCACATAGGTTGGAGTTGCAACAAACCATACTTCTATACTATAGTTTAAGAAAGGAAATATAAGTGTATGGAAATATCTTATATTGAGATGAACAAACTTACTAATGTGGTAGTACAAGAAAAGGATAATCTATATGGATATGGTTATTCTGCTATTTGTGATACTATTTTGTCATTTTGGTGGCTGATTATATATTGCATATGATTATTTATGCTTCAATACACAAATATCGTATAAATACAAATAGCATTTTTGAGCTACTGTATGATAATTGCCATTAATTTAACAGTTTGTTTTGAACCAAGGCAGAGGTTGGGGTGGAGGGGCGGAGAGGGTAGGCGAGAGTGACGTCATAACTTTGCCACTCTTAACTGCGCTGTTGCTTCGTATAAATTGCTTTTACTGGGTTTTTCTTTCTGAATATCTACTGTTCTTCACTAATTATTCAATTTTTGTTGATTATTAGTTTTTGTTAATAAGGTATCCAAACCCTTGTTTCGGTTCTATACCTTTTCTATCAAGTAAATTTTATTTACTTGAGTGTTGGTGTTACGTAACAGTCATTTGAATTTTTAATGGTTTAACTTCTGCTCAAATTATTACTTGCAAGTTTTCTAATTAGTTTATCATTTCTAAATTTTAAGTTTGGTTAATTATTCGATAGGTTTCAGTGAATTTATGAATTTTTTGATCAGGTTAAAATTTCTCAATTTTTCCAAGAACCACACGTGAATTTTTTTCATTTTGTTCCACCTTTGAAATCAGCAAATTGTTTATAATAACTTTTCCTGTATTTTATTTTTGTTGCAATCATTTCATGTAACTTGACCTTTTAGTTTCGTATACCTTATTTAAATTTCCATGGTATAAAGAATCACCTGTCGAAGTAACCAGTTCTGTCGGACATCAAGTAACAACAAAAACTAATATACACCGAGAAATGATAAGAATGTAACTATTGAGCACATCGGTACAAGCATATATCGTCACCTCATTTTTAATATTATCTGTTTAAATAATTTGTATAGACTGTGAAGTACGTAAATCAAATAAGAAGGAGATTGGCATAAGAAATTAACGAATAATCTGTAATAACTATATTAATAGCTATATTAATAACTATATGTTAAACACAGTAGAAATCTTCTTTAGTGAACTCCTCTATAGTGAATCATCCTGATTAGTATTATCCTGTATAATGAACTAACTTCTGTCTGTAATGAACATAATTATTTAGTTTAGTCTGCCATCTCTATATAGTAAATTAGTTATATTTCATGAAATAGGAGTTCTACCAGTGCAACTCCTGTATAATGAAGTCATGTGTAGTGAGTGAACCATCCTGATTTTTAGAATTCTGAAAAATTAAATAGCCTGTATAATAAAAATATTTTAAAAAGAAATTAATTTTTATTTGTAACTTGTTTTTTAACCTATAGCTTGTTTTGTAGCAATCAATGACAACACTAATTACCTTCAAGGTTAATTTATATTACATTATTTCTTTTAATAAAGACTGCTTCACACATGACGGGGATCCATCCGGGACGTCAACGGTCAGTGATTTTTTATCAATGAGGAGAGCCGGTACTGTGTGAATAGGTCCGTTGAAATTAAATTAACGATATATTTTTCCACTGACACTGCATCACTGAGAGGAGAGTGACGGAAGCGGACCGGAGACGTCCCGGGTGGATCCCTGACAAGTGTGAAGAAGCCTTAAAGGTTACTGATCTCGGTGATGTTAGTTCTTTCACTTCGAACAAAACGAAGTCAATTTTTGAGCTGTCAATTCACCAATGATTAATGAAGATTAATGCAGATTAATAAAACATTTAAATTTAATAAAGAATTAATAAAGGATTAATTAAGATTAATAAAAAATTATCAAAAGATTAATAAAATTAACACTCCATCCAATGCAGAAAAAGGTCCTAACAGTTAGTTACACCAAACTGTAAAATTTATAATCTGCACCTCATTTATTAACTCCTATAGATAATGCAATTAATGTTTAGTTTATAGCATCAAAACCTTTTATACTGAAACTATCGTCAGAAAATAACGACTAAAGACTAGGGCAAGTTCCGAGTTATCGGACGGTTCCACATTTGCGATCATTTAAGAAAAAGTATATATTAATTAAATTAAAGTTGAATAATAAAAATATATATGATAGAAAATGTTAAACTGTCCGATAATTCGGAACTTACTAATTGAAATCTGCGTTTTTATTGAATTTTAGTCGAATTAATATATGATTGAATAGATAATATTGAACCAATCACAATCTGAAAATAAATGATTTATTATAATACTCTTCTAATTAATACACTTTTCCAACTAAAAAGATCACAAAACTAACTATAAATCACAGAAGACTAACTAAAACGCTACCATCAAATATTTTAAAGTTTTCCAATAATTATAAACAAATACCTTCATTTGAAAGTGTATGCAAACACCTTTGAATTTGTTAAAACGTGTTTGAAATATTTAAAAGATAAAGGTTAATATTCAATGGTCCGACGCCCCACTAGTCCAACTCTTTTTCAGTTATTTTTTAATTTAATATATGTATACATAGATAGTTGGCCCGACCCCCCCCCCCCTGCCAGGTCATTAAATAACCATGAAATGTGCAGTACAACAAACTAGCGGACACAGCAAACTACATTAAATGATGAAATCGAAGATTGCGTCACACTAATTAATATTAGAAATAAAATAAATTAGAAATATAAAATTATTTAAATGAAAGTAAGAGAAAATTAGATAATAATTAGTTAAATTAGTTAAATTCATCAGAGCTGAGGTTACTGGTTATAAAACTGCAAACTATTTCAAATTTGATACTATATTTTTATTATACTATGTAATTTAAGTTATTCTTGAAAAAAATTCTTTTACATCCGAATTTCAAGCAAAGAAAAAGTAGGATCCATTGCCGACAAAATCACAACAATAACAAAGCTGATAGACATATTAAAAATGGCTTAAAACACCGTCACCTAAATATCATTAATCTAAAAAAAACAGTAAGTACCTAAAAGTGCCATTAAATTTACGATAATACGATTTAAAGCTCGTTTTATACACTTTTTTCTATTTAATCTTAGAAATGTCGGACAGTGAATGTTAATTGAGTGTGACTATTTCTTATCTATCTATACTAATAATTTCCGTCGTGTGTTTATTTATTTATAGATTGGGTGTTCGCTTTTACACGACGAGTATTAAACATGAAGAATGTAACTATGATACACACGGGAATATATTGACTTGATATTTAAATTCTCCTGTTTTTATTCAATTTGTAAATGTATTTTATCTTTAGAAAAATTAATTAGACCATGCAGACAATTTAATTTTAATTGAATTCATTAAAAGTAACCTAATAACGGATAAATTGGTATTGATGATGACTTTTAACGGGAAAGTACACTAGTACTATAATAAGAGCCACGTCCGTCTGTCCGTGTGTCACAAAATGGGTTAAACAGTCATTCTATCAACAGCGCTTCATAAAGTTGGTGTAAATAAGAGAAAAATCTAAGAAACAGTAATAGGAAAGTAAAACTAATAATTTGCTGCAGTATCATTACTACGGGGGTCACACGAAAATTAACAATTGAAAACATAAAAATTTTGAACATCATGAGTAAAAAATATCATTTTGATAAATTAAATATATTGTATAATGTTGTATATGTATATATGCATTTGAATATAATCTTAAACCCAATAGAGTGACTGAACTCTCACTGATTAAACAGCAGGTACTGTACTAGTGTAATTAATTACGAAGTGAATATTTAATCAATTTCTTTTCTGTTAACTGCGATATGTTATATAACCTTAGTTCAACATATTTTAAATATTTCTAGAAAAATTCTAATTTAGAGTGGAGAGGACCTTTAAGAAAGACGTTAGTTATTAATTGAGTATATCTACTTATTTATAATTTTTATTTTAATCAATAAAAAAGATAAATAACTTACAGAAAGATTTAATTGTCAGACTATTTAAACGTATCTGATAACAAAAGTTCACCCCAATAATTGTCACTTCAGTTCACTCCAAGTTTTTTCATTAAAATACCTACTTAACAGCTGCATACAGAGATAATATTCCTATCTCCTTATCTACATTTTCATACCATTCTTTGATAACTAAAAGTTGTTTTGCAAAAGTTCATTGACTGCATTCACGCAGTAGCTTTTCTGCATCCATGAGTATTTTCACTGACGGTGGTAGGAGACTTTGTTGACGGAGTCCCTTGTATTTAACTTCCTTTTGACGTCAGCGATATGACTTTTGGTTCAGAAGGAGACGTTAAAAATTGGGACCGAAATTATTAAATGATGACTATTCAATAACTGAAAATAGTAAAGCGTAGAGCCCTACCGACGTAATTACACTAAGGCCATTTTTTATTGAACGTATCCGCCCTTTAGTAATTTTCGCCGCATGGATTGGGGAGATGCATGTCATTCTAGTTCTGTGGTTCACTGTGATAGGTTCATAGCAAGCATGGCGTCTCCAGGAAAGGTGAGCAACGATGTCTGTTAGAGAAATTATGGTTAATTTTATTGAAAAATGGTTATTGTAAAGATGCTCTTTATGGGGAGAATTAATGCTTAAATATTACGTTATCGTGATGTAATATAAAGAGCTTTTAGAATTTTAAAACATACTTAATCATTAAAAGGTTATGTTATCGCCACTTATTGTAAAGAAATGTTGTTAGTAATTAGTTATATACCTGCGGAAATTCATTAGTCTAAAATACTATGGACAGCTAGAATAAAATGTATATTATTATATGCAAGTAACTGTAATGCTCACCGCACCGGTTAAATTGGCGCTGCTATCTGTTTGTTTACATAATCAGCTGTCTCTTGGAGAATTTTTAAACAAGAATAATTGTACTGAGCCTATATAAATACACTTAAATGATTAAGAGTAACTATTTAATTACTAATTTTAATATATAATATATATACTACCTATTAAATATATAATATATTCTTGAATCTGATACAAACTAAGCTAGAACGTAAATAAATTTAAAACAATATTTTCAGAGTATTCTTTAAAAAAAAAATCTTTCTTGGGGTATGTTTAAAATTATTAGGTATGTTGTTAAAAAGATGAATGGACCTATAAACAATGAAATCTTCCTACTTCAGTTCTAAATTATGTACTACATTAAAATGAGTAAATCTGTTTTGATAAGAATGATTGCTCTCTAAAATAGCTGTTAAAATTGTCACTTAAAATATAGGGCATTGCGAAAAAAATCCTGTTAAAAATAATCAAATACATCGTAAAATTTGAGCAGATTTATGTTCTCATATATACCATTATATGATAAGTGAAACATAGAGGTAGATAATTGAAAAATTAAACTAAAAATCAATATGATATTGAAAAATAAAAACGTCTATTTTACCGCAGTGAAATTTATGAACATTCTAACTTTCACAAAATCTGCAAAAAATAACACATTATGTTGTGAAATTTAATCGAAACATAAAAAGAATAACACGTGGAATGACTGAAGACTTTTTTCAGTGAAAATATATTAGAATATTATTATCATATGTAGACCTTGACTTCTCTTCCATAGCATTGAAAATTGGATAGCAATAGATTTATTATATATATTTTATCCGTTTTTTTTAATATCTGTGAGTAAAACTAACCAATGGAGAAAAAAATATCAATACTTATATCCAATTTGATGAGATTTCAATGATCTTTCTTGTTTGAAGAATACCACCAAATTTAATTTCAATTGTTACATTTTTATATATTTTTGTCTAAAGAATCTGAAAATAGTAACTGCTTCTTGTAGAAACTAATAATTTTTGAGATATGGAGGTTTGAAGATTTTTATTCCCTATCTATAACTGAACGATTAGAAAATTTAATAAAATATTAAGTTTTCATTGAAATTTTCAAACATTATATACTTATCTATGAAGTAGAAAAGACATTCTGTAATGTAGTTTTTTGTATTCGCTAGTTTGTTCGGATCTTCCCTTTTTGATGATATTTTCATTTTATCACTTCAAAACTGATTGAAGTAATAAATAAAAGGGGGGGGGGTGCAGCCCCTCGAAACCCCCTGAAAGGTCATTAAACAATCATGAAGTGCGCAGTTCAACAAACTAGCGGATGCAACAAACTACATAACGGCCATCTACGTTGATAATCGTAAACTGGGTGTTAACATAGGTTATTGTAGGTCAATCAGATCTTCCCATAGGTCACATCGGATCATGACCTTTATTAACGCTTTATCATCAGCAGGACCTGTTATCACATCTCACGCAGTTTCACTGACTAAATATCATCACTTAAAAGATAAAGGAATAACACCCACTTACCGTGTACTGTGAGTGTTTATGAATCTTAATATACCAGATTCAAAATATTTTCATGTTGATAAAGCTAACGCCATAATTATTTCATTACCTTTGCAAAATTGTGGAAGATTATGTTTTGGTCGAATTTATCTTTTAATATGTTTTCTATATCACATATTTCGAATATTTATTCATTTTACCACCGTTAATAATCATAAAAATGTATTATTTTTTAACTCAGGCAAAATGGTGAAAAATTATTTTACAATTTCTATTTTGTGACATATTTCGAAAAGTAGGTACTTAGAATTTCAAAGTAAGATTAACCCAAATATGTTTGTGTAAACAATGTTCACATATTAACGATACTTTCTTTTTTCGATTCGATTAATGCAATTACTATTTATATATTTATTCGGTATGTTACTATGAATTTACAGATTTGAATTAAATCCCTACCTATTCCATTATAACTTCTAATTCAAAAACCCGTATTATTTATAATTTTACATTAATTGTTTCATTAATTGATTTTCCTTTTTATAATGAAATTCAAATTCCAAGGATAAACCGAACTTTAAATTAATTCAAAAAAATTATTTAGACACAGATCTTTAACATTAACTTAAGCAAAAGAATAAATATCGACTAATTTACAACTAGTTAAGACATAGGTAAGTTTGTCACACTCAATTTTGAAACACTAGACAACCCGAAAAATAGTCGCTGTCCGATAGTTAGGAATAACCACAAAAAATGAGAACACTGTTGCGTTTTTTCACCCCAGTGAAGGTCGTAGAAATTAATGACATGCGGAGAATCTTTACTTTGATAGTATATAACTTACTTATTCATTATTTAACAAAGGTATTAAATCAACTAATATTACAAACAAATATAATTTACCAATAGTTTAAGTTTTTTATTCAGCTCTGGACTCACCCTACTGATAATTCTATTTTTTTAAAGTTCAGTAGTTAAACTACCTATAAACAACATAAATTTAACTAACTTTTAAAATAATTAAATATTCAAATGTCAAATTTCTTTTAACACAAAATTGTTTTGTGAACTCATGGCTTTTAAACGACATATTTTGTAATTACCAAATTAGTAAAGTTACCCTTCAAACATGTTCAATTTTAATCTAATTTTAATTCTCAATTTTTGCGACGTTATTCTATTTATTTATTTTTTTACAATGAAAGAATATATTTCACTACAGAATAAAAATAGAGAAGAAGTAGAAGGCGATTGACTCTATCAAACGGTTAACAAGTAGTTACATTTGTGGATTAATGTTAGAGATGGTAGCATCCACTTGTCCTGCAGAAATTATTATTGAGAAAGAAGTTAGTAAAGTTACCTAGCCAATATTGAAGTGTATGTTATTAATGGTAGTCTTTATAGTATGGAAGTTACATCCCATATACTATTTACATAACTTTATTGTTCTGTCTGTCACGATTTAAGTAAATAAAGAAATTAGGGTGAATATATTACAAGGTGATAGCAATTTCAGTAATTGGTTTCCTTCTTGGAAATCTCAGTAAATTTATGAATTGAAGAGCATAAGGGAATATCTTTTAGAACTAATAACCCCTATAGCTCCCAACCATATAGTTCAATTCGTAATCATTCTTTAGATCATAATCACCCAATTAAGGAAGAAATTTTCAAAATTCTGCAAACTTCAAACCAGTGTGATATTCGTTTATTAGAATCTATATACATTCATAAACAGTCGCCATCGCTCAATGAACAAGCGAGTTCATTTAACTTAGCTATTTTGGGTTAATAACTTATTATTTTCTATGATTTTTCCTTTTTCTTTATTATTTGTGAATTAGTTAGGTGACTTTATTAATTTAGGTATCCATAATACTTCTAATTTCTACTTATTTTGTTTAAAATTAGTCAAAATTAGGATATTGATAATGAATATTGAATTATTCGAAAGCTCTAGAAAAATAAAAGGATGGAAACTTTTTTTGTCGTCTCACTCGCTTTTCATTTCATAAATTTACTAAGGTGATAGCATGAATACTAATTCTTATAAAAGTTCAGTAATTGATTTTATTAACTAAATTAGAAACTATTTAAAATTTAAAGTGTTAGTTATTAATGCAATCTTTACAACATCTGTCATTATATTTATGTACTTTATGCTATAATCTTATCGTCATTATTCAATTAATAACTTTACTTAAATATGAGGGCACGGAGCAGAAGTGCGGATAGTTAAATTATACAAATAGTGATACTGTTGAGAACACGTTATTCTTAACAGGCAAGTACACTAGTTATGCATAATGATTAGATAATAAACTCAATTGATGAGTCAAACCTCGAAATAGTATAACTAGTTTAAAATGACGTTACATAATGCTTTTAAATTACCTTCCTTGTTATGTGTTATACCCATGGCCGGACAATTCATCCGACGGACATTTCGTCCAACGTTACCAGACAATACTCTGTTACCAGACAATACTCTGTTACCAGACAATACTCTGTTACCAGACAATACTCTGTTATCAGGCAATACTCTGTTATCAGGCAATACTCTGTTATCAGGCAATACTCTGTTACCAGGCAATACTCTGTTACCAGGCAATACTCTGTTACCAGCCAATACTCTGTTACCAGCCAATACTCTGTTACCAGCCAATACTCTGTTACCAGCCAATACTCTGTTACCAGGCCTAACCATTGTAGCATTTATAGTTTGAACAGCTGATCGCGTAATCAAATCAAATACTCTACCTACATGCACATTAAATTAATAGGAATTTATAAAAAAAGCTTGTGTTCACTTGGTAGCTTCTTTGCAGGAATACACATAATGTAAATTCAATATCAATTGGATACATATTTAATGAAATTTGTGTGAATTCTGACATGATTAATAGTTCCTCTCATGAAATTGAAATTTCAGAAAAGTAAGATTTTTCGTGTGATTTTTACTATATTTCGCCAAATAAACATAAATTTTGATTTATTATCATTTAGAATAGGAAGATGGCTTGAGTAGAATATATTTTTGTGTCTGTGCCGGAAAATCAGACAGGTAAGACAATGTTTACAGTTGCCCCCACCCCTCCAAATTGTTTTAATTTAGGCACCGCTGGAGACTGTAGTCAGTGTAGTGCTCCACACTTAGGGAGGTCTGGT
Source organism: Caprella mutica (assembly GCA_947561585.1). Taxonomy (NCBI): domain Eukaryota; kingdom Metazoa; phylum Arthropoda; class Malacostraca; order Amphipoda; family Caprellidae; genus Caprella; species Caprella mutica. The sequence goes on along the minus strand of CANNZV010001201.1, from coordinate 2,028 downwards.
GCTCAATGAAGAACATAATAAGGAGAATTATGTGCACAAAATTGAGGGAAAACATCAATTATTGATTAATAAACCAACATTTCAGTATTTGGGGCACTTTGTACTTCAAAAAAGTTCGACAAAGCGAATTTCATGGGGTTTTATTGAATTGTAAAGTCAAGTAAATTCGAAATATTTGCTTCACGAAAATACTGTCAAATGCTTTTATAATATGAAATAAATACAATTGAAAGAGTCATTCTAGATGTTATATCAATTCTCTCATATCTTGTAATAATAATATGATTAAAATAGAAATAATTCTAGAACAATTTTAAAATAATAAGATTTTTTATAACAAAAAAAAATGGCTCGGGGCAACTCAAAAATATCACGAATTAATCTGCGATTTTTAATGGCATGTTCTTTTATAACGAACAAGCTAATTTAACTTCTTCCATAACGTAAAAGATGAATTTTTTAGAATTAGTAAAAAATTTTTACAAAATTTAAAATTTATCGGGGCAACTCAAGAATATCCAGAATTATAAAGGCTTATTTAACCTACGGGAGCTGACCGTACTCGGAAAGTGGGAGTTCAATGAGAAATTACCAAAAGAGGAAATATGATAATCGTCATAGTTTAAAAATTATTAATATAACCTCTAATTATATAACCACATAATGCATTATCAATGTATTATATATTTAAATATAATGAATTAATTATCTCACTATTTGTGTTTAATATGCTTTATAAACTCTATGTAGTATAATAATGAAGATAATTACAGTAGAGCTCCTCTATTATAAAACTCTTTAATATTGAACACTGAACAGGTTTAAAAAAATTCACAATTACTTTAATTCAATTTGTATGTTCTAAAAATTTCGGCATATTTAAATACCTACATTATAATTTTCTATTGTTTCTTGCTTACATGACCTATCTCAGAACTGAAAATTATTGTAGTTCAAATGAAAAGAATATGTTCTATTAAAAATATTCATTTTTCATAACTAGAATATTTTTTCATGTAAGGAATATTCTTTATTTTAAAAATGATCAAGACTATATTTCTATACAAAACGCATATTGTCACAAACCTAGTTATTACGGTGGCAAGGGTCTTTAATTAAGTTAATACACTAAATTCTGAAAAAATTGGCAAATAATATAATTGTCTTGGGGCCCAATTGTCGTTGGGCCCAATAATTGTCCTGGGCCCAATTGCCAACGGGTTCAATTGTCGAGGCCCAATTGTCTTGGGCCCAACTGTCGGTCCACGACAGTGAACTACCACTAAGTCACTATAGAGTATAGACTATAGAGTTATTCATTATAGAGGATATACTGAAAAACTTCTTTAACTAGTTTACTCTATAGAGGTGCATAGAAAACGCAGATTGTTAAAGTTTATGGTAGACTAAACTAAATATGCTCTATGTTCATTATACAACATACAGGGTACTTCACTACTGAGGACTCTACTACTAGTGATGATTCACTATACAGGACTCCATTATAAGGAGCTGTTCTGTATAGTAACTATAATTTTCGTTATTCCCTAAAGTTTGAACAGGTATTCCATCAATATTATACAGGTACACAGGCAAACACCCAGCAATGTCGAGATGTTCAACTTTTTTGTAGTTTTGCGTGTTTTCCCTCTGAATCATATCGTTAGTAATATCAATAGTGATTATCTTCCGCACTATACACTTGAATATTTGTATCTGGGGTACATTTAAGTATGTCTGTGTACTTGTATAGGTGTATACGTGCATAAAGATATATAGTTTTGGGAACATTTAGTCTAGAAGTGGAGGGTATATGTACAATTCTACTTTATAAAGCATATATTAACTATACAGTATATAATATATACATTGCAACGTATAATGTCCCGTAAGGTAGGTTATGAATTATCGGTCAGTTTCACATATTCGGTCATATAAGTAAAAAACATATAATAATTAATATATATTTTCCATTTCAATAAAGACTATTATATATCTTTTCCTATTGTATGACCGAAAATGTGGAAC